>CM056052.1:245239730-245581340 GCA_029574335.1 Rana kukunoris | reverse complement strand
ATGGTCATGTCCAAAATGGGCTTCTCGGGCCCCTTCACGCACCTCATAGAATCAATGTACACTGCCCCTGCCGCGAGAGTGGTCGCGGCGGGCCTCCTCTCTGAGGAGTTCAGGCTGCACAAAGGCACGAGGCAAGGCTGTCCACTCTCCCCGCTCCTTTTCAACATAGCACTTGAACCCCTCTCCCGCCACCTAACCCAGATCGCCCCCCTACATGGCATCCATGTCGGAGGCCACGACCTTCGCACGTCACTATTTGCAGACGATGTCCTTATCTTCACATCCAGCCCTCACTCGACATGTCCACTATCAAGACCACCTTTGACGAATTCAGGCAATGTTCAGGGTTACGTATCAATTATAGCAAGAGCGAAATACTCCCAATAGGCTCCCTATCTATCCCCTCCTGGTCCAAAAACTCCTTATTCGCCGTTGCAAAGTCACATATCACTTACCTGGGGATAAAAATAGGCAAACTACCCTCCTCCTATACCACCTCAACTACCCCCCCTGCTCACCAAAATATCCCAAGAACTGACCAACTGGATGGACCTGCTCTCTCGCTACTGGGAAGATGCCACCTTGTCAAGATGGTTAGTTTTGCACGCCTACTGTACCCATACAAACCATCCCTTTACTCTTGCGCCACACAAAATCCATTAACTCTGCCATTTCCAAGTTCCTCTGGCGTGGCAAGAGGGCGCGCATAGCATTTACCAAGCTGCATCTTCCCAGGCGAGAGGGGGGCATTGCCCTTCCCAACATCAGGCTATATAACTTGGCATGTCTATTGAGAACAGGCTTGGATTGGATAACCCAGTCCTCCAGGTGCTCGAACTACCCCCTCGAATCGGCGATGGTCCGCCCCTTCTCGCTCACGGCCCTTCTCCATTGCCATTGGAAAATCTGCCCCCCCTCCCCTCCAACACAATCTCCTTCTCCGGGATACAGTCATCGCCTGGAGAGAGGTCAGGAAGGCCCTCAATGTCCCCTCCTCTATCTCACGATACCTCCCTATCCTGGGCAACCCGACCTTCCTACCAGGCTTAGATAACCAGCCCTACCTCGACTGGGAGGGTAAGGGTATCAAATCCTTTTATTCTTTATGTGACCCCCTTTCAGGCCGCCCCTTAGGTTTTAGAGCCCTGGCAGACAAATTTTCTCTCCCTTCGTCACATGTATTCCAGTATATTCAATGCATTAGTTTCCTGAAAAACGCCTGTCGAGATGACAGAAAAAGGTTCCAGAGCTCCCTTACCGACACCCTTATTTCCCGGGCCTCATACAAAATCTCAGACATTTACCATCCCCTCTCCAGCACAACATCCCCCCCTGGCCTCAACCTCGGCGGCCAACTGGTCGAAAGACTTCCCTGACCCTGACCTGGTGGAGAAGCTCCTGCATGGCTCACCACCATCCACAGACTTATCCCTAACGAAATATGGAGAGAGACGCAGATTAAGATTGTTCACCGAGCCCACATCCCCTTCAGCCGAGCCCATGCCACCCAGAATGCCCCCTCTGTAAACAACCCAAACCTAACTTGGCTCACAGGTTCTGGTCTTGTTCCCTCATAGCCAGTTTCTGGGACCAAGTCATCCAATACATTTTCGATGTCACCCTGCTACGCATACCCAGGGACCCGTTACTACTTATATTTGGGTACTGGGACCCCATACTACTCCCCTGGTCCTCTCCCTCCACCCCCCTGGCAGGGACTGGACTCTGATATGCCTCTTGATAGCCCGTAGAGCCATCCTCCAGAAGTGGATATCAGCGGACTGCCCAACCACTGCTCAAGTTAAAAGGGAACTGTTGCAGCTCTTATACAAGGACAGGCTCAACACGGACCTGACCCACGAACGGAGCAAGAACCGCTTCTATCACTTATGGAATCCCTTTATGTCGCATACTTTCACTTCTACTGAATGGTTGAACTTTGAGAAAATGTCTTTTCTATACCAGGATCCCCTCGGGATTGACATCTCTCCTACCCTCCCTCCCTCCTCCCCTACCCCCCCCCCTCTCTTGTTGTTCCTTTTTGTTTGCAAGCACTACTATTTCACCTACCCCGTGACCACTTAACCTATACCCTCCCCCCTTATTTGTTCTCTCTGAGAACCTCTACATACACTGTTAATCTACAGCAATGTTCCACAGAAAATGCTTTTATGTCCCGTTTTATTTTTTTTTCTTGTTAACCATGTATGTGCAATATAAAATTCAATAAAACATAAAGTAAAAAAAAAAAAAATTGCAGGAAAAAGTGCATTTATTATTTTTTATATTAGGAGTCTGTAAAGCATTGCACCAGCAATCAGGAGATAGCTGATGCCATGCATCGGGCACACTGTCATTGTATCTGAATACCCCTGCATCCTGTACGGGTAAGCTGATACTCGCTGACAGGAAGATTCAATGAACTACCACAGCTGGCACAGCTGTGTCGGTGGAGCCCTGCACAGCCACACTGTTTTCAAACACTAAACCGCTAGAAAGGGTAACATCTCCCATATACTACTGCCACAGGCGAGGGCAGCAGGCGGCAGCTGCAGCACTGAGAACATAAATAGGTGTGAACATGTAACCGGTTCCCAAAGGTGAACTTATCCTCTTAAAACACACTGGGGTTTATCGACTAAAGCGGCATGTTGCAAAATCTGGTGCAGTTCTGCATAGAAACCAATCCACGGTACCAAACCCCGGATATACTCCACAAAATATTCCCCGCCACCTCTGACCGATGCTGGCGATGCCATCGGGACAGGGGCTCTCTCTTCCACATCTATTGGACATGCCCCCTTATCTCCCCGTTTTGGCAGTCCACGCAGCAGCTGCTTACCAGTCTCTTTGAGACGCCAATCCCCCTGACCCCTAAACTATTCCTGCTAGGGATTTCCCAGCCCCGCCTGGCCAAACCATATAAGAAACTACTTAGACATATACTAACGGCGGCTAGATGCCTGGTAGCCCTTAACTGGAAAAAATCCACCCCCCCCGTCCCAAGAGGCCCTACGCTAGGATCAAAGACGTAGAGCTGATGGAGCGGATGACAGCCAGGATACGTAATAGCATGGACGCCCACGACGAGGTCTGGAGCGAGTGGCGCCGACGGGAGGACCCGCCGGGAGCGGGGGGCGGGGTGGCAGATGCGGTGACCTGATTCTCTCTTCCCCCTCTTCCCTTCTTTTCTTTTCCCGATCCCTCTCTCCTCTTATACAATTTACTGGTTAGGTGTCATCGTTGACACCAGAGTTTAGGAAATGGTTAGAAATGCATAACATGTTGACATGAATGGCAGTAGAGTCAGCTTTTGAAACAGGGCCCAATGGGCCGGGAACTTAATTCCTCCTCTACCCATAAAGGGCTAGAGTAACATTTGTACTCTTGGATGACTGTCTGCTTTGGCTTTTGTTATTGCCTGCATTCACCTGTATCTTGCGAATCTGTTTCTCATAAATAAAAAATTTTTATTTGGAAAAAAAGAAACCAATCCACTGCCAGGTTTTATTGTCGGGTTAATTGAACAAGCTGAAATTAAAAGCTGATTTGGCTACCAAACACACTTGCACCAGTTTTAGTAAATCTCCCCTATTGTGCTGTTTGGTAAGCAGTATTACCCTTACGACTTGCTATTGAGGCAGACACAGATGTGAAGGAGCAGAGAGCACTAGCAGGGAACCACAGAAGGGCAGGACAGGGACTGCTCTTTGCAATACCATTACACAGAGCAAGTAAGTATACCGTGTTTTTTTTTGCTATCCTTTTAAGGTAGATTTATCACAATTCTTTTACATTTGTTTCCCAATGGGACAGAATACATGGGGTATTTTGTGTAATCTTCCTAGGTGCCCTAAAATACTAGCTACAGCCAAAACTTTAGCAGAGCGATCCCTGTCCTCTGTTTGGCACACAAAGAAAAGGGTTGCTTTATAGTGCCTATCTCTGTCTCCCAGCACTTGTTTGAGGCAAGCAGCAGCACCAAGAATGGAGAGAGGTGTGGCTGTCATGTCTTGCCTCCCTCCACATTCCTTGTGCTGGTGTTTGCCTGAATCTTCCTAAAATAGCTGCTGAAAGTGTATATACTTGTGTTTTGTGTCAGATGCATTTGCCCATGTACATATTGTATATGCTTATATACTTTGTATCTCTTGCTTCCTTAGGGATCACAATAAAGAGCAATACTGGAATGAATCCAAGCAAAGATATTAATGACTTTGACACGTGGCCAAATATTAAGCAGCCATTTAAACCTGTTTATTTGCCTGCAGGTAATTTTTATTATTTTGTTTTATAATGAAATTCCTAAAATTATTTAGATACCTATTCAGGACTTGGTAGTATTTATGTTAATTTGTAAGCTGCTCCTAACCCATTGCTGCTGCCGGGGAGTTGGACTTTACGATCATGTGACTTCTGTGATCTGCTGTCACAGTGGCCACTTGAACAGAAGCCCCCAGATTGCAGGTCTGTATCGGGAGCCGCCAATGATAGCTTAGTAACTGTTTAGAGCACGGTTTAGCACAGAAAAACCGTTCTCCCATGGAAGCATTAAAGCCAACCCACCAAACTACCACATGTATGCATACAGCTGGTGGGAACAGGATAAGCTTTGCAAAAACAAGTTCTTTGAAAACACAAGTGTTTTTTATGGTAAATTAGGATTGAGGATTATACTTACTACTTCCACTATTTTTAGGACACTCTGGAGTTAATGGAGCTGCTGGCAGTTACAGTTCATCTTTCTTAAAACAAGAACTAAATTCTATTGGACCAAAGGCACGTCTGCCACCACTTACGGATCCACTACCCAGTGAGTTTCATTTTGACCCGTGGATTATTAGGCTCTGAATTACTTTAAACATGGGCACTTTCTTTGTGCTTTGGGTCATTGAGAAAACAAAGTTAATTTGGACCAAAGGCACATCTGCCACCAATTATGGATTGACTGTATAGTAGATTTCATGATGACCAGTGATTGATCTGTTGACCACGGGTGCAAGGCTTTCCAGGCTATATTTAAAAAAAAACTTATCCTTTTAAAGCGGCAGTAAAGTCGGCTTTAAGCCAGCCTATACTAAGGCTTACCAGTAGTTAAAATGAATATCTCTTAAACGTGCACTGTTTAGGAGATTTTCAGCCTTCTTGTAGCCAGTGACCTCACCGCTGTATGCGATCTCAAGGTCCGGCATACCTTGCCAGAACTTCAGAGCTTAGCCTTGGAACCGAGGTCTCCCGCACGCATGCGCAGGAGTGACATCACGGCTTTGGCCAATCGCACAGCCGGAGCGTGCAAACCCGGAAGAAAGATGGGGTGGGAAGTGTTGACCTTCTCAGCGGTGACCGCACTGGGCAGAGGGCTTATGCCGTGTACACGTGATCATTTTTTGAGTTGTAAAAAGCTACGTTTTAAAAAAAAATGTAATTTAAAACGATCGTGTGTGGGCTTCAGAGCATTTTTCAGGTTCTGAAAAATGACAAAAAAATTAAAAAATTGGAACATCTATTTTTTTTCACAACGTTTTAAACAATGTAGTTTTTTCGGATTGTAAAAAATTATCGTGTGTGTGGGCTTTAACGACGTGAAAAACCCGCGCATGCTCAGAAGCAAGTTATGAGATGGGAGCGCTCGTTCTGGTAAAACTACCGTTCGTATTGGAGTAAGCACATTCATCACGCTGTAACAGACAGAAAACTGCAAATCGTCTTTTACTAACACAAAATCGGCTAAAGCAGCCCAAAGGGTGGCGTCATCCGAATGGAACTTCCCCTTTATAGTGCCGTCGTATGTCACCACGCTTTGCTAGAGCATTTTTTTTTTTTCACTATCGTGCGTAGGCAATGCCATTTTTTAATGATGAAGTTGAAAAAAAACGTGAGTAGTCCTCGTTTACCTGCACATTTCTCCCATTAACTTTACAAGGTCCTTTGGACCAGAGATGGCTCACATCCTTCTACAGCCTCTTATTATTTTTTCAGCTTGGTCAGACTGGGCATCCTCTGGGCGGTCTGTGTTTAAAATGTAATCTAAAAATGATTACCATAAAATCTTAGTATTTTGCTCTCATAGTCTGGATTTTCGTTTTTTCTATGCAGAAGAACATTCTGCAGGAACAGTGTTTATTTAAAGAACACATGGCGCATTGAAATTGGAAATTTATTATTGTGTATTAATGTACTGTGCTACAATCTTCTTTTTTTTTTTTAAAGGGGAACAATATAAGTAATATTTTTTTTTTTCTTTGTTTTTTTTTAGATTTTGGATCTCTAAAATCGGGTTCGTATCCAAGACAGTCTACCTTCAGATCATCATCCAAAAACTCTCCTGTGATCCCCCCTAGACCACCACCTACATTTCAGCCAGTCCATGGCAGAACAGACTGGATATCCAAATATGGTGGGCAAAGATAGAAAAATAAAGCACTTTATTTTACCGTTCTATTATTAGCTATGCAGTGCCCAGACTCGGACATTTTACGTTGCACATTTAAGCAATCTAAAAGGCCAGTCTATGGCTAGCATACTTGTATATAAAAATATAACAATACCTGACAGGACTGGGGTATAATGATTAAAGGATAACTAAACACAAGAACAAAAATGTCATATTTTGCAGCTTAAAGTCTTTAGATATAATGGCTGTGTTAGCTTGAAAAAAAAAGGGTGCAAAAAAAAACTAAGCACATCTTTCAGCAAAAACCACATTGATCTTGCTAGAAATGGCATATCCCTGTCGCTTCCTGTGCGCTACACTGACGAATATCTTTCGTCCTAGCCATCTTATATAAATTATCCATTGCCCCACCCTCCATGTAATGGAGTTGAGATGTGAACATATGTGTAGTCCATGTCAGGAGAGCAGCCCAGGGTGGTAACAATTGCTCCCTCCATATATACACAGTAAAGGAGTGATGTAGCCACCCAGGGACAGGAATTGTGGTATTCACTGGTTTACCAGGTGAAAAGTCTGCGATTATATTACATTTTTGGTTTAAATACCATTTCTATCTAATGAAGTCCTAGGAATGCATGTATTATTACAGAATTGAGTGCCAGAAGGATTAATAGCTCACATTCCCAATAGCATAGGACGCAGCTCATAAAACTGATGCTAAAGGCACCTTGAAGTTTATGTTTACACGTGTGCTAAGTCTTTATTTTGATGGAAACATTCCTTTAAAAGGGTTCATAATTTCTTTATATGCATTAGATTCCAGCAACATTTTTTATTTTTAATTTTTTTTGCTCATGTGTTTTTAGGTGTAATCACCTGAGAGCATGTGTCCCTCAATGGACTTTAGTCAGTTTGCTATTTGGTCCACTTTGCACTACAAGTGCACTTGGAAGTGCAGTTGCTGTAGATCTGAGGGGAAGATCTAAAATAAGGGGAAGCTCTGCTGATTTTATCATCCAATCATGTGGATGCTAAAATGCTGTTTTTTATACAGAAGTCAATCTAACCGCCAACTTCTGTACAACTGCCTTGTCGCTAAAGCCTGCAGCTCTCATCGGTGTATTCTTATGGCGAAGAAGTCTTCCCACTATCCGAATACAATGACACAGTGAGGCGGACTACCTTCTCCACCACAAATGTGTGGATGCACAGCCTAAGCAGCAGATATCATCCAATAGTAGGTAGGACTTGTACGGTACTTTGAAATCCCTTTTGAAATGTCTGCTCTGTCATCAATTGGAGTGCCAACTTACAACCTTTTAGTCTCTACCCCACCAGATAATTAATTTCAGTCTCTTGTGCCTCTTCTTTTTTTTTTTTAAACTGTTAACAATATTGCTAAAAACAGACACCTTGTGGTAGATGCAAATATCTATAACTATTAGACCCCGTGGATGCCCTATATTTGGTCCTAGACTGTACGTATTGACATGGTGCCAATTTGGGCGAAGTGCCAGAGGGGTACCCTGAGAAGAGGAGGATCTGGGCTGCTCTGTGCAAAACCATTGCACAGGGCAGCTAAGTTTGACATGTTTGTGATAAAAAAAAATACCTTTTTATTATAACTTTAATTTCAAGATTATGGCCGCAGTCTGCACTTTAGCAGCAATATTGGCTTTGACAGTTTTTTGCAATTTAAATTGTACATATTTGTTAATAGTAAAGCCTGGTACACATTGGCTGTAAATCGGCAGGTTCAGCAGGAACTGGATGTCTTTCTGTTCATGCCTGTTGACCGGGCATTTGGAAAACCAGCATTTGACCTCAGCACTTGCAGCAAATGGCTGTGAGCACTGATCAGTGTATTCTGGAGGCAGGGAATCACCCTGTTGAGATATAATAGCAGAGCGGGAGAGATCCCCACATGAACAGTGCTTGTGTTGATGCAGGGATTCCGTCTGCCCCCCCCCTTCAACCCTCTGGTTGAGTAAAAAAAAATGCTTGTGTGTACCCAGCTTAAAAATATTTGGAAACATATGACAAAGCTGGCAAGTTAAAAACTAAACGGTTTAGGGAGTAGAGGGCTAGGTTTTATTTCCCACTGTGCTTTTAAAGCTGATCTCCTGGCAAATATAAAATGCAGTTTGTATTTATTATAATAGCTTTACGTATATGAAACTAGTGTGATCACCTGTATTTGTCTTCATCTGCTCCCTGTAATCTGCTACACAGCACACAGGCTCTGCTGCAAACTTACTGAAAGTCTTTAGGAACCCAGTGGGGGTAACTTTTATAGATCTTTATCAGAATATGCAAAATGTGCCTTAACCTGTAATACTACAAGCCCAGCTTAGTTGACTTTGCATGCTGACAGAATTGGGGATCTTCCTACAAGATGGGAGAACACACTCCCTACACCTTTTGCCTAAGTTGCAATAGGATGTTGGTTACAGTAGTTGCCAGCTGCATACATATTTAACCACTTAACCCCCGCACCATATTGCTGGTCAAAGACCAGAGCACTTTTTGTGATTCGGCACTGCGTCGCTTTAACTGACAATTGCGCGGTCGTGCAATGTGGCTCCTAAACAAAATTGGCGTCCTTTTTTTCCCACAAATAGAGCTTTCTTTTGGTGGTATTTTATCATCTCTGCGATTTTTTTCTATTTTTTGCGCTATAAACAAAAATAGAGCGACTATTTTGAAAAAAATGCAATATTTTTTACATTTTGCTATAATATCCCCCAAAAATATAGTAAAGAAAAAAAAAATTCCTCAGTTTAGGCCGATACGTATTCTTCTACATATTTTGTGTAAAAAAATCGCAATTAGCGTTTGATTGGTTTGCGCAAAAGTTATAGCGTTTACAAAAAAGGGGGTAGTTTTATGGCATTTTTATTATTTTTTTTTTTTTTTTACTAGTAATGGCGGCGATCAGCGTTTTTTTTCAGTACCGAGACATTTTGGCGGACACATCGGACAATTTTGAGAAAATTTTGGGACCATTGTCATTTTTATAGCGGTCAATGCTATAAAAAATGCATTGGATTACTATAAAAATGCCATTGGCAGTGAAGGGGTTAACACTAGGGGGCGGGGAAGGGTTTAAGTGTGTTCTAACTGTATTGGGGGGGGTGGAGTCACTAGGGGAAATCACTGATCTCCTGTTCATACTTTGTATGAACAGGAGATCAGCGTTTCCCCAGCTGACAGGACCGAGAGCTTTGTGTTTACACACAAAGCTCACGGTCCCCGCTCTGTAACGAACGAGCACGCGCGGGGGACGAACGGGGACGCGCGTGTGGGCCGCCGGCGGCACGTGTGGGCTGCTGGGGGCACGCGCGGTCGCCTCCTAGCGGCCGCTAAAGGGAGGACATAGAGCTACGTGCTCTCGCCCAGCAGTGCCGACCTGCCGCCGTAGAATGGCGGTGGGCTGGTCGGCAACTGGTTAATTTTGTTGTATATAAGGACATGAAGAATTTTACATTGTGCCAATGTACTGTATGTGTTAATACATTGTTTTTCTCCATTTCTAAAATATGTTTACGCCATTGTAATGGATGAAACTTGTGCATTTTCCCCAAAACCTTTTGGTAGCTGCAGCAAAAACCATTGGAAGTAAACGGTCATAGTTTTTTTTTTTTTTTGAAAGATTAAGTTGATTTACAACAAAAACACAAATTCCCTTTCAGTTTAAAAATGTGAATTTCATCTGTTCCTTGTCATTTCATCATGTTGAAAGATGTTTACCTATGCATTATCACAATAAACTGTTGTACCTTTATGTAATATAGGCCCAGTGGACTGACACTTGGGCAGGGTGTCAGTTTTTAGGCACACTGGACACTTTGGCCCTCTCACCTAGACGCCTTTCCTCCTGGCAGCAACATTTGTCAGAAAATAACGCTTGACATTTGTAAATCTATGTAACACATTTAGGCACATCAAGTGATTGGGCTTTAATTAATTTCATTGGCCAAATTTATAATCTATTCTGGCCATTGCAATGAATGCTCAAGCGCTAAATGCACCTAGCATTAATGTGTGTTTTAGCTACCCCAAGCATTTTTTTTCTGCCAAAACGCTGCTGCTCCTAGACGGACTTGTAGTGGGGTTTTCTTTTGCCTCTAAATGCCCCTGCCTCTAAACTCCTCTTTAAAAAAAAGACATGCTGGTAGGTTAATCGGATCCTCTCTAAATTGGCCCTAGTATATGTATGAATGTGTGTTAGGGACCTTGGGTTATAAGCTCCTTGTAAAGCGCCGTGTAAATTGATGGTACCATATAAGTACCCAAAATAAATAAATGTGTGTGTGTGTGCACATAGGCTAACATGCAAGGGCAGTAAGAGGCAAAAATAAATAATGCTAGACACTCCTTAGAGCAGTGTTTAAAAAGATTCAATGTGCATAAGACCTTACAGTTTTTTCAATTAATGGACCTCTTTCAAAAATGCCCAGCTTAATTTTTCCATTTACAGGCAAATCATAGTGAAGTCCTTACACTTGTAGTCTATTGATAGTGACTCCAGCTCCAAAACTGAGGAGTCTGCACTTCTTTATGGACCAGGGACTGGAGGAAGAGTCTGCAGGAGCCAGAGCATTGCATTAATCCACAGATCGCAATTGTATTGCTTTGCAGGCTCAAATGCAATAAAATAAAATAAGTGCACATCAGCCTCCTGGTAGTCTGCTGCATTGCGAACGGGACTTGTAGTTCTTCCAATCATGGATTCCTGTTAATGAATGATGCAGATGTTTGGATATAGACATGCGGTTTTTACATTGTGACAGCGGGTGTGGGGAGAAGAACCTCCACCCTCTGGTCCATAGGAACTATACCCTAAATACAAGTGCAACATGTTAATAAAGGTGTACTTGGCCTTTAAGTACTTTCTCCCACCCCTTTCCAAACCACATTCTGGAAAGCTGGAATCCTATGGGATCTGTGTGCTTGTAATGCTACTGATTGGCTGCTTTTCTTTATCCTCCCCCAACAATACAGTTAATAATCAGAAACGTAGTTGCACATTTGTGTCGTAATACTCCCAAGATGTTACACATTTAACATAGTACCGTTTCTTTTTTTTCTCATTTTTATATACTTTAAATCATATTTTAATTATTATTCTGTGCCAAATGTTATGTCAGTGCACTGATGCATTATTAAATTGTTTCCATGTAAATATGAGAAGATACTCTATATTTTACCAATATGATTTTATTACAGGAATAACTAATGGCATTGATATTAGTGGGCCAAACTGTATAGAAACACTTCTGCCTTTGTGTTGTACACATTTCTAGGCAATGCTTCTGTTTACATTTTTTATTGTGTTTTGTCCCTTTCTACAAATCTAACAATAAATATTTTTTCTTAAATGTGTGCTTTCATTATTGTGTATGTTTAGAAGTACATATGGGGTTTAACTGTTGGATTTATAAACATATTTTGTGTCTGGAATGTGAAATGATAGTAAATGAAACCTGTCTAAAGCCCTGTACACACGATCGGTTTGTCCGATGAAAACAGACCGATGGACTGTCAAACCGATCTTGTGTGGGCACGATCGGTTTGTTTTCCATCCGGTGAAAAAAAAATAGAACATGTTTTGAATTTTTCCTATGGATAAAAAACCGATGGGGGGAAAAAAACAATCGTCTGTGTGGAAGTCCATCAGTCAAAAATCCATGCATGCTCAGAATCAAGTCGACGCATGCTCGGAAGCATTGAACTTTATTTTTCTCAGCACGTCGTAGTGTTTTTACGTCACCGCGTTTAGACACGGTCAGATTTTTGACCGATGGTGTGTAGGCAAGATGGATGAAAGTCGGCTTCATTGGATATCCGACAAAAAAATCCATCAAATATCCGATCGTGTGTACGAGGCTTAATAGTAACGGTATCTGAATTTTCCAGACAAAAAATGTAACCACTTGTCCACTGTCTGCCGTCAAATGTCAGCGGGCGGAAGACTCCATTGTTCTGACAGGACGTCATATGACGCCGCTTTTCTGGGATCACGGTGCGCGTGCCCCCGGTAGCTCGCGCGCAGAAGCGAACGCACGCGCAAGTCCCGCCGACATATGTAAACGCCGTTTAAACCACATATGTGAGGTATCGCCGTGTGCGTTGGAGTGCCAGCAACAATTCTAGCACTAGATCTCCTCTGTAAATCTAAACTGGTAACCTGTAAAAAAAATTCAAAGTGTTGCCTATGGAGATTAAGTACCAAAGTTTGGTGCCATTCCATGAGTGTGCGCAATTTTAAAGCGTGACATGTTCGGTATCTATCTACTCGGTGTAACATAATCTTTCATATTTTACAAAAAAATTGGGCTAACTTTACAGTTTTTTTGTTTTTTTTTTAATTCTTGAAACAAAAAAAAAAAAGGCATTTGAAGAATTATTGCGCAAATACCGTGCAAGATAAAACGTTGCAATGGCTGTCGTTTTATTCCCTAGGGTGTCTGCTAAAAAAAACGTATATAATGTTTGGGGGTTCTGCATAATTTTCTAGCAAAAGAATGATGATTTGTACATGTAGGAGAGAAGTGCCAGAATAGGCCCGGTTTCGAGGTGGGTATAAAAGCCTGGTATTGAAGGGGTTAAAAAAAAAAAGGAATTCGATTTGGCACATTCACCTACATTTCATATATTTTTCTTTGTACATTAAATTATAGAGAAGTTCAAAACTCTTGTGCCAGAGACAATGAATAAATTCGACATGCGTCCATTTATTTGTAAGGTTTATTAGAGGTTTTATTTTAGGTAAGTGTGCTTTCAACATTCACTGGAATAAAGTTAAAATGGAGAATGGATAAAAGGCAAATCAGTCATCTGACCATACAGAGGTTAATGTTTAGTTCAGTCTGTGCTAACCTTGAATTTTTCTTCATAAGTTTGTCCTTCTGGTCAACCTTTGGACTGAATTCATTGCTGATAATGCTGGAGGTTAGTCTGGTTTACTGTATATTGTTACCATATTAGAATAGCTCACTCTTATAAAGTAGGAGAGCATTCACATAGAATGTTTTCATGCACCATTAAATAAAAAGTGAATGAAATAATTGAATCTTGGTACCCATATGTGTGCTCGCTGTTGCAGTACGATGGGTTGATTTTGGCCTATGCTTCTGTATATGGGGTGAAATGCATGTTAATTTTGCATTGTATGGCCAACAAGACTGGTAGTATCTTTCGTATGAAGTTTGTATTTATTTGATGTCTGTAAGGCCCCTTTCACACCAGCAGACTGATTGGGTCCGTCTGTCCTGTTTTTCAGGTGGACCCAATCGGACCACCCATTGTTCTCTATAGAGTGGCAGATGTCAGTGGACAGCTCTTGTGCGCATCTGTGGGAGTGACGTCGCGCTGCTCCAGCCAGTCAGAGCCGGAGTCTGGATTTTATATGCGACTATTGCTAGCGGTTGGTATAGCTGCTAGCAATAAACATTGTGTTCTCCTGGCGGAGATGGTTTTCCCTACCGGGAGAACACAATGGTTTTGTGAGGGATTCCCTTACAAACATTGACTGTGTTGAAGAGGGCATTGAGCGATTTTCTTAGAAAATTCCTCCGTCTATGGCTGGCTTTAGATATGGTGGAAAATGTATCCAGATGCTTTTTTTTTTTTTTTTTTTTTCTCCCTCCTCTTGACTGATCTGTACCAGTGAAAAACTCTGGTTTCTTCCGCTGCCAGACAGGAACTGTGTGGTGTGAAAAAGTAAGAACTGGGTTGACAGAAAATGTTTAAATTCTTTAGCAGGTAAAACATATTTTATGTATTTCACCTGTGTATTTGGATGTTTGCCTGGATTTTAGATTTAAAATGGAACTATGGGGTTTCTTTTTTTTTTTCTCTCCCCATTTATTGCAAGACAAGCAAAATGTTTTTAATACATTTTTACTTGTTATACAAGCGATTGTCTTGATATAAAAGTCATTTAACAACTGAGTATAAACAAGAAGAGTGGTGCCTCTAAGGCCGCGTACACACAAACGAATATATCTGCTGGAAAGCTGTCTGTCGGATATGTCCGCTGCTCAGTACGCCTAACCAGCGGACCGAAATCTCCCGCATGCGTCGAATGGATTCGATGCATGCGTGGAAGTATTTTACTTCCTGGTTTGGTGACATGGCGGCGTCAACGTCACCGCGCTGTCTGTCCCAGGGGATTTTGGTTTGATCGTGTGTACACAGATAAAACCAAAACATCCCAGGAGACATGTCCGATGAAAACGGTCTGTCGGACCGTTTTCATCGGATATGTCTCCTCGTGTGTACGTGGCCTAAGTGTAGCAATATGGTTGCATTTAATGAAGGTACAACATTTAGCTACACGTGGAGGTGCCTCTCTTCTCTTTTATACTCTCTAGTTCCTGCTGGATTCTGCTTCTAATTCCTGGAGGCTTCCATTTGTGGAGGACATTTTATGGTTACACAACCTATCACATTGCTATAATCTTTTTATATGGACTATAAACAGAAGGACCTACATATGGATAAATGGTTGTGGAACAAATCATTTGGGTTTCCATTATTTCTTATGGGGAAATTGTATTTGATATACAAGTGCTTTGGATTACAAGCATGTTTCTGGAACGAATTATGCTCCCAATCCAAGGTTTTGCTGTACTTCCCTCGGTGGATGCAGCATGTCCCCCACCACCTCTACACTGAGTTTTCATGTGTCTGCAGACTGTCGGTCGCAGCTCTTTGCTCATCTCCCTCTGCGATCATTGGAGCGCTGAGCTGTGGAGTGGCCATCTCAGGCTCTCAGCGGCTCGCGTTATTCTAATCTTTCACAATGAAAAGCTCAAATGAAAAAAATGGGGCTGTAAATTGCACTTTATCCTGATTTCCCTGTGTAGCAGATCTGACTGGTAATTGTCATGTACTGGTTATGCTATGCTGTGCTGTCCAGTGTGATTGTATAAAGTGATGGACACTCCCCCTTTTCCTCTTCTCTGCCAGTATAAAGTAACTGATTGAAACTCGGCTTCAATTCAATACACTGCAGCTGCTGTTTATCCAAAGGGAAGCCTGGATTTGTCCATCTGCTATTTTGTAAGTGCTTATGATTATTATTTTTCTTGCACAGGGTACCAGTGTATAATGCATTGATCCAAGAGCAAACATGAATATGTTATTATCTTGGAAACAAGAATCCGAAGACTTGCTCATAAAACATGTAGGTGACTGCACCACTGTACAATTTTATGAGAACAACCATTCTGTAAGTACAAAGACTTCAGTTGCTAAGAAAATCATACATTTGCAAAATACACACCCAGTGATGCCATATAATAGCAAATCAAAATTTATCCTTATGAGCATTGTTTTATTAAATAAGCTAAACTCATGTAATTCTTTAGATCCCCTTCAAACCTTTGAGATCTTGCATTAAAGCTGATCTCTGGGAATTAGACATAGTGTGCTCTTGTAGTGCCCCCCATTACTAGGGTTAAATGCTCATTTAGAGCTGTTGTCTTCTACCTGAAGCTCCAGGCTTAATTATGCATTTAAGTTGCACCTAAATGAATGGCAATACAAAGTGCCATGCATTACAGTAACACGTGGAAAAATGTGTGTTTTATCGCAACACAGTCTAAATCGGATTGTAAAGTCTTGTGTTTTTTTTTCTCACCTCGTCTTTCAGGACAGCACTTGGAGAGAGCGCAGCTCCACCCACTTTCCCAGGAAACACTGCAGTCACTTTAAATTCCGCCCACTTCCACCATGACCTCAGTTGTTGTGTTTCCTCCGGCCATGGTGGAAGCGCTGCAGGGAACCAGGGGTGTGCTGTACTCTCTCCAGGTGGAGGTGGCTTGGGCATACCGGCGGCGGTTATTTAATACTCACAGGCAGACCCAGCACCCCCCCTGACGGGTGGGGGGTTCTTCGGTGCTTTCCCCTCTTCGAGTCCGGCGAGGGCAGAGGCCGCTGAGGGTTTTTTCTTCCTCCATAGGCGGACAGCGTGGGCTGAGGGAAGAGGTCAGGTGCCTCTTCCGGGTTCACGAGGTTCCGTTCCGGGTGGCGGGCGACGTCATTTCCGGGGGGGAAGAGCTTTCGGCGGCGCGCGGCAGCTTCCGGTTCCAGCTGCTGGAGCGCAGGAGGGGAGGCGGCCTTGGCGGTGCATTTCCGGGCCTCGTGGCGACGAGTTTGCCGGGAGTTTTAAAATACGATAGGACGGCTGCTGCACTCTGAAGGAGAATGGAGCCAGAAGAGGAATCAGCAGTGGTGGCGGGAGCAGGAGCCACAAGCACCAGCCCGGCCCAGGTAGGAGACGGCGGTTTCCACGTTGCCTGGGATCTATATGTGTCCCTCCTGTTGCCCCTCTAGGGGGAGGGGAGCCTGCAGCATTTCTTTCCCTAGTTATGTCTTTGGGAGTAATGCTTTCATGTTTTACACAGCGGTGGTGGGATTTTGTCTGTTTTGTTCACTGCTGTTGGTGTCAATGGGGTTGTTGTCTGATACACAAAAAGTTAAGCATTGGGTTGTTTGTTTATTGTGTTTTTCAGAAATGCAAAGAAAAACTTAATGTTGCATTGCCCCCACCTAAGAAGAAGTGTGCTATTTGCAAAACGTCCCTCAGGGGTTCATGGGTTAAACCCTTATGCAAAGCTTGCATTGCTGCAGTAATTACAGAGGAAGCCTCTGTTAGTACACCCTCTGAACAGCCCAAGGAGATAATTTCCTCCTTCAGGAAGGAACTACAGGAAACATTTCAATCTTTCCGTTCCTACCTAGACAAGCGTCCGATCTTTCAGTCAGCCCCTAGAGCCTCCACTAGTACCCAAGGGGGGGTAGTTAGTGAGTCTGAGGACGAGGAGCCTAGGAGTGTGGTGTCAGGGTCTGAGGCAGAGGAGGATGAGGAGAAAGATGCATCCTCATCTCGCTACAAATTGTCATTAGAGGAGGTAGATGATCTCCTGAAACAGATTCATGCTACCCTTAATATTAAGGAGGATAAGACCCAGTTGTCGTTACACGACAAGATGTACCAGGGCTTAGATGAGATTAAGCACAGAACCTTCCCAGTACACAAAGTGTTGTCTGATGCTATTAAAAGGGAATGGAGGGAACCTGAGAGGGCCCCCTTCTTTTCTAAATCTTTAAAAAGGAGATTTCCTTTTGAGGAGGACGAAGCACAAGTCTGGAATAAAAAACCCAAACTTGATGCAGCCTTTTCTAAAGTCTCACGGAACACAGACTTGGCCTTTGAGGACATGGGTACCTTGAAGGATACCATGGACAAAAGGGCTGAGACGCTTTTGAAGAAAGCTTGGGATTCAACACTAGCCAACCTCAAACCTGCTATGGCGTCTACGGTAGTAGCCAGGAACCTGGAGCATTGGCTGGACAAGCTTAAAGCCCATATTGAGGCAGGGACTTCTCGCAGAGAACTACTTGACTCTCTTCCGGTTCTGGGGAATGCTGTAAGTTACATTGCAGATGCATCAGCAGAGTCGGTAAGGATGTCGGCTCGTTCCTCGGCCCTAATTAATTCGGCCAGGAGAGCCTTATGGGTTAAAACTTGGTCAGGGGATGCAGCTTCAAAGATTAAGCTGTGTGGCCTACCTTTTGAGGGTGACCTGGTTTTTGGTTCTGGTCTAGAGGCAGTTCTAGAGAGGACAGCGGACAGGAAAAAAGCTTTGCCAGTGAAGAAAGTAGTTCCACAAAACAAAAAGAATTTTCGTTCTTTTGGACAGCCCCAAAGTTCGAAACAGACACAAAGAGGGGGAAAGTCCTGGCAGCCCCAAAGGGGACGAGGGAAGCCTGGGGTACTATTTCGTTCCCCCAGCCAACCCGCAAAATCACAATGACATCCTCCCGGCGGTGGGAGGACGTCTTCGGTTGTTTCTTCCTCAGTGGAAAGAGGCAACGTCCAGTGCGTTTGTCCTGAAAGTTATCTCGGAGGGATACGCACTGGAATTTTCGGAGAATCCACCGTCTCGTTTCTACATAACCGAGTTGTCCCGGGACAGGGAAAAAGCTCTGGCAATGATGTCCTTGATAGAGGAGTTCCTTCAACAAAAGGTGATCACTCCTGTACCGCAGCAAGAGGAAGGTCTAGGGTGTTACTCCCACGTGTTTTTAGTGAGGAAGTCGTCAGGAAGGTTCAGATTGATCCTGAACTTAAAGATTCTAAACAGGTCCATTCGGTACAAAAAATTCCGGATGGACTCCATCTATTCGGTGAGGAAGCTGCTTCCAGCAGGATGCTTTCTGGCCTCAATAGATCTGAGGGATGCATATCTGCATATCCCGATAAGAGCCTCATCACAACGCTATCTACGCCTAGCGTTAAGAACAGAGAAGGGGGTGAAGCACTTTCAGTTCAGAGCACTTCCCTTCGGCCTCTCCTCCTCCCCCAGGGTTTTCACGAAGGTCGTGGCGGAGGCAATAGCACCTCTCAGACTGGAGGGGGTGTCTCTTGTCCCATATCTGGACGATCTCCTTCTGTTTGCCAAATCAGAGGATCAGTTGTTCAGAGACCTGAAGAGGACTCAGACCCATCTAGAGGATCTGGGCTGGGTTCTAAATCTAAAAAAATCGAACTTGGTTCCATCTCAGGTGATAATTTTTTTGGGTTATTCCATAGACTCGGTCCAGGGAAAGATTTTCCTGCCAGAGGAAAAGATAATCAAGATACAAGGGGCGGTAAAAGCAGTACAGACAAACCTGCCAGTGACCGTCAGGACAGCAATGTCCACCCTGGGTCTGCTCACCGCTTCTATACCAGCAGTTCAGTGGGCCCGCCTCCATGCAAGGGATCTTCAGCAGGCAATCCTACGAAACTGGTCTTTCGGGGAGTCGCTGGAAAAGCAGTTCAGGATTCCATCTCAGGTAAAAAGGAGGTTGTGGTGGTGGAGGACTCGAGCAAACCTGAGTCTGGGTCTGTTGTGGTCCTTCCCCACAACAAGGATCCTTACGACGGACGCAAGTTCCTGGGGTTGGGGCGCCCATCTCGAGGGTCAGATGACCCAGGGGTCATGGTCCAGGGAGGATTCCAGGAGGTCCTCCAACTGGAGGGAGCTAAGAGCCATTTTTCTGGGGCTAGGGGCCTTCAGCCAGTCTGTCCAAGGACAACACGTCCAAATCCTATCGGACAATGCCACAGCAGTGGCATATATTTCAAAGCAAGGGGGCACGAGAAGCAAGTGTCTTTTGGGCCTAGCTTTACAAATCCTGTACTGGGCAGAGGAAAATGTTGCGTCCCTGACTGCGGTACACCTGAAGGGCAACCTGAACCATCTGGCGGACTTTTTAAGCAGGAAGAGGGTTCTGGAGTCCGAATGGAGTTTAAACCAAGAAGTCTTTCAGGAGTTGGTAGAGAGGTGGGGAACTCCCCAGATAGACTTATTTGCATCTCAAGCCAATGCAAAGGTCCCGCGGTTTTTCTCCCTCAACAGGTTGGACCAAGCGGAAGGACTAGATGCGCTAGTCCAGAGTTGGTCCTTCCGTTTGTGTTACGCCTTTCCCCCAGTTCAGATGATACCATTGGTTCTCAAGAAACTGCGGGAGGAGAGGACAACGCTAATCTTAGTTGCCCCATTTTGGCCCAAGAGGCCCTGGTTTTCGGGCCTGTTGGACCTAGCGATAGAGGCTCACTGGCTACTACCAGTCAGGAGGGACCTACTGTTCCAGGGTCCTCTTATTCATCCAGACGCACATCACCTGAAGCTTGCGGGTTGGCTACTGAGGAACAAATCCTAAGAGGTAAAGGGTTATCCAGGCGTTTAGTTAACACTTTACTTAGTAGTAGAAAACAAGTCACCAGGGCCATTTACTTTAAAACCTGGAAAGTTTTTAATTCTTGGTGTGAGTCCAAGGGTAGTCTTCCTTTAAATAATTTTTCAGTCCTGGAATTTTTGCAGGATGGGATGGACAAGGGTCTGGCAGCCAGCACCCTAAAATCTCAGGTTGCTGCACTTTCTGTTTTTCTAGAGAAGAGGTTATCTCTGGATCCTTATATAATTAGGTTTTTTAGGGCTTTAGCCAGGGCTAGGCCGGTACCTTTTAAGTTTTTTCCCAAATGGGATTTATCGGTTGTTCTGAGAGGTCTGACAAAAAGACCCTTTGAACCTCCAGTAGAAGCCTCACTTAAATTTTGGACGTTGAAACTGGTGTTGCTAGTAGCAATCACTTCTGCTAGGAGAGTCAGTGAGCTCCAAGCACTATCTATTACTGAACCGTTTTTGAATATCTTTCCAGATAGGGTTGTATTAAGGACAGATCCAGGCTTTTTACCAAAAGTAGCATCAGCATTTCATAGAACACAGGAGATAGTTCTACCTACATTCTGTCCAGCTCCATCGGGTCCGAAAGAAAAGGATTTTCATACCCTAGATGTTAGAAGATGTTTAGTACATTATCTGGAGATTTCTAGCGAATTTAGAAAGGACAATTCTCTTTTTGTGCTGTTCTCAGGGTCTCGGAAGGGCTATAGAGCCTCTAAGAGCACCTTGGCCAGGTGGCTTCGTATGGCTATTCATGAAGCTTACAAGGCTATGGATATGGAACCTCCCACTGGAGTGGTGGCTCATTCAACAAGGGCAGTGGCAACATCCTGGGCGGAACGAGCTGGGGCTTCACCAGAACATATCTGCAAGGCAGCCACGTGGACGAGTTTTTCCACATTCACTCGCCACTACAGAATGGATTTGCTCTCAGCAGCGGAGCAATCGTTTGGCAGGAAGGTCCTGCAAGCGGTGGTCCCACCCTAGAGTAAGTACTCGGTTATCATCTCCAAGTGCTGTCCTGAAAGACGAGGTGAGAAAACCTTAGTTAGACTTACCGGTAACGGTATTTCTACGAGTCTTTCAGGACAGCACCGATAACCCTCCCTTTGTTTTTTAAGGGACGATGTATAAATACTATGTATAAATACTAACGTGTATAGTTGCTATGTTTTGCTTATCTAATTCCAGCATGTCCGGAGGTACTCGTTAACAACTGAGGTCATGGTGGAAGTGGGCGGAATTTAAAGTGACTGCAGTGTTTCCTGGGAAAGTGGGTGGAGCTGCGCTCTCTCCAAGTGCTGTCCTGAAAGACTCGTAGAAATACCGTTACCGGTAAGTCTAACTAAGGTTTTTTTTTTTTTAAATAACAAACCTGTTATACTTGCCTCCTCTGTGCAGTTGGATTTGCACAGAGCAGCCTGGATCCTTCTCTTCTCAGGTCCCTCTTTGCTGATCCTGGTCCCTCCCTCCTATTGAGTGCCCCCACAGTCGGCAGCTTCCTATGGGGGCACTGTAGCAGAGTCAGAGCTCTGTGTGTCCATTTAGACACTGAGCCGCGACCCAGTCCAGCCCCCTCTCTCCCCTGATTGACTAACTTTGACAGCCAATAGTGCTGCTGCTGTGTCTCAGTCAATCAGGAGGAGTGTCCCAGACATTTGTGGACATCGCTGGATAAAGATGGGACTCGGGCAAGTATTAGAGGGGCTGCTACACACACTTTTTTTTTATTAGAATGCTTTAAGTTAAAAAAATCTTCTGCCTTTACAACCACAACTAGTGTTTCACCGATACCTTTTTTTTTTATCAGCAAGTACGAGTACCAATACTTTTTGCCAAGTACTCGCCGATACCTTGCGATGCAATTTGCACTGCATAGAAACCGCATGCGATTTTAACAGGAATGCAGTGCGATTCCTGTCCGAATTGCATTTTATTTCCCCCACTGCTTGTGTGTGTATATACAAAGGGGTTAAAGTGCCATCTAGTCAGGTTAAACAATGTTAGAACTCACAGTACATCTCTGGTAGAAAATCAGGGCCGCTGGAGGTGCTCACAGGGCTTATGGAGAAGTTCTAGGCCCCCGCGGGTAAATGGCGGAAGTGATGTCAGCTTGGGGGCGGACCACCTCTACATCTCCAATCCTGTAAACCACTCCAGCAGCCCTGATTTGCTACCAGAGATGTACTGCAAGTTCTAACATTGTTTAACCTGACTAGATGGCACTTTAATCCCTTTGTACACACACACAAATCGCATGTGATTCGGACAGGAATTGCGCCGCCTTCCTATTCAAGTCACATGCGATTCTTTGCAGTATAACTTGTGCTGTTTTAATTGTGTGATGGCAGGCTGTTGTCGGAAAATCTGACTGTATGCTCCATCGGACAATTGTTGTAAGAATTTCCACCAACAAATGATTGGAGAAGTTCTTGTTGTCGGATTATCCGATCGTGTGTACAGAAGTCCTTCAGACAAAAATACAAAGTACAAACACGCATGCTCAGAAGCAATGCTAACCATAGCACAACATTAGCAGAAGTTGGCACTAAAGAGTTGAAAAAACATGTTTCGTGTTTGTTGGCTGGCAATTCTATGTCGTTTGCATGCAAGACAAGTTCATGGCTAACGCCTTTCGGACAAAAGTCCTATGCTTTTTTCGTGGAAAATCCAAACGCGTCTATGAGGCTTTATAAGAAAACCTGTTAGAGTCTGCAAAAGACTTGAGACTGGGGGCGGAGGTTCACCTTCCATCAGGACAATGACCCTAAACATACAATCAGAGCTACAATGTAATGGTTTAGATCAAAGCATATTCATGTGTTGGAATGGCCCAGTCAAAGTCCAGAAATAAATCCAATTGAGAATCTGTGGCAAGACTTGAAAATTTCTGTTCAGACGCTCTCCATACAATCTGACAGAGCTTGGCCTATTTTGCAAAGAAGAATGAGCAAAAATGTCACTGTCTAGATGTGCAAAGCTGGTAGAGACATCCCCAAAAAGACTTTAAAAATGCTGTAATTGCAGTTAAAGGTGGTTCTACAAAGTATTGACTTGGGGGCTGAAAACAAATTTATTTGTAAAAAATAAAAACCTTTTTATCATTATAATTATTTTTTAAAATTAAATTATTAAAATTATTTTTTCTTTTACTTTACAAGTATGTGCCACTTTGTGTTTGTCTATCACAAAAAAATCCCAATAAAATACATTTAAATATCTAATAATATGTAGTACTAACCCCGTAGGGGCCACTGGTAATAACATTTTTTTCCCCCTGAAGGTACAGAGGCTGCCATCACATTAAGCACCAGTCCACTCACATCGGCTCCAGGGCTTAGGGGATGTCTTTTTAAGATGCATTGCTTCAAGAAACTTTAAACAAAAAAGAGAGGTTAACGGCATGAGATACTCCAAAATGATCAATAGGAATAATGGGAGAACAAACTTCCCACTAGACCTCTTACAGCAGCCTTTCCTGGAGGTACCAATAGCTATAAAATCTAGGATTAGATTTTAGATTAGAGCAGCCCAAGTCCCTTCAGCAACCTCTTGCACTTAGATTCCTTCTAGAGCAAGAACACCCAAAGTCTACAGCAAGGTCATTACTTGGGGCCCTTTCACATGGGGCGGATCAGTTATCAGTAATGATCCGCCTCCGTGTGTCCGTAGATCCCCACTGAGCCGGCGGATGACAGGGCGGTCCCGCACACTGTACAGGGACCGCCCTGTCTTTTCTCCGCTCTCCCCTATGGGGGGATCGGATGAACACGGACTGTGTGTCCGTGTTCATCCGATCCGATGACGGAAGAAAAAATGGGATCTTCTACCGTCTGCATAATCGGATCTTTGCGGAGGCGGGTGATTACGGGTGTCAGCGGATGTTTATCCGCTGACACCCGCAATCGCATAGGGACCGATGTATGTCCCTTTTTCATCCACAAACGAATGGATGAAAAAGCGGACATACGGTCTGCATGTGTGAAAGGGGCCTTACTACCATATGTCCTTAGGTAGATCTCCTCATTGAGGGAGATAAAAAGATCGTTTCCAGACCCAGGAGTTAAGAACATTGCCCTCTATTGTATATTCCTTTGGCAGTCTTCCCTGGGCCCTCCCACATTCTTGCTGACATCCAGACTGCAAACTCCTGTTTCAGAAACTCTGCTAGTGGCAGTACACCCCCCCCCCCAGTAGACAAGAACTCGCCCTGAAGAGGTAAGATACTCACCAGAGCCTCCCAAACATTCATCACCTCCCCATTCAACATTCATCGCCTCTTTCTGAATACCTCCTTCCAGGGATTGGCTGGGGCAAGATAAATATCCATACTGGTCATCTACATCTTTCTGCCCTATATTCTGGGAGCTTCTTCCCAAGACAGGTTGGAGAAATCAAAGACCCAGCTTAGGAAACCCTGAACAGACAGAAAATAATAAATGTACCTAGCAACCTAAGTAGGAGGGCACTACAAATATCTTATGAAACAAGTACTTTTCTTCCCAATCTGGATAGAGAACATCAATATTAATTTTCATTGCACCTAAAAAGAAAACAGGATTATTAGTACAATGTCATTATACAGTATTAGGAAATGGGTATGAGGTAATGACCTTTCCTTGCTGTTGTATAATACCTTTACAAAATAGAAGCCTCATAAGCACAATATTCTTTGCTCATTTCATGCAGTTAAAAAATAAGAGGATTTTTGACTTTTAAGAAAGAAGCCACTGTTTTGTTAAAATACACTTTGCCCTAAATAAGTAAGCACAAGCTCTCTGGAAATCCAGCGATGGCTTCATAAAAAAAATATATACCGTATATATATTACGAAGAAATGAAACTGATCTCTATTGTAAAAGCCTTAGAAGGGATTTCATTAATCCACTCAGTGAACTGACCCCTTGGATCCACAATGACTGCACTTCCGAGTGCACTTTCAGTGCAATTTCATGTGCACTTTGCACTTGTAGTTTGTACTTTTAGTGCAAAGTGGATTTGCCTTTTGTAAATAACCCCCAAAATCCTTTCCTGGAGTTCATTAAAGCAGAACTAAAGTTTTACATTTTTTTTTTTTTTTTACTGCAAGCAAGCTGCATGCAATGTCTGTTCTCTAAAAAAAAAAAAACGTACCTGCCTGATTGCAGCATGTGAACTGAGCTGCGCATGCACAGCTCTGCTTACTGTTGCTGGTCCAATACTTGTGTTCTGGAATAACATCCTCCTGCGTATACGCATAAGTGATGTCATTCGGCGACTGCCAATGAAGATGGCCAAAAACTGACACACGGGAGAAGATGCCAACACTAGCAAGGGATATGATTGTTGGGGGGGAAAGGGGAGTATAAACTGCCTTTAGTTCCAATGGATACATTGAGGTTGATTTACTAAAGGCAAATATACTGTGAACTAGAAGTGCACTGCAAGTGCAGTTGCACTAGATCTGACTGGAAGCTTTGAATGGCCATGAATAAGCACTAACCAAGTGTGAAACGCGTCGGCTGTTTTTTGATTCTCGCTGTGTATCTGGTGCCTGCTTATGCTTTTTCAATAAAGACTACTCAAGAGTTTTCCGGTGTGCGGCCGTCCATCCGTTCTTTGTTATTTCCATTGCCTAGTGCATTGCCAGCACCTGCATTTACCTGGTCTGATCCACGAGTGCACTTGGGATTTCCCTGGAGCGGTGAACCCCACTTCGCCAAGCTCTGAAATGAGGTGAAGCTCTGCTGATTTCTATCATCCAATCATGTGCAAGCAAAAATTTATTTATTTATTTTTTTCCTTGCATGCTCCTCAGATCTAGAGCAACTGCACTTGTGGGTGCACATGCAGTGCACAGACTATTTCACTTTAGTAAATCAAACCCATTGTCCGGAGGAAATCTCAGGTGACTGTGCTATACTGCTGCCCACAGGAGAACTGGACACTAAGGAACAAAAAGTCTGTTAGCCAGCTGAGCATAATGACTCCCAGTTCCATAATGCTTCAGATTTGTGGAAAAGCAGTAGTCGGAGTAAACTCTTGAAGTTTGAATAGTGAGCAGCCTGAGCCATCTACAAATGGTGGAACAAGAGGAAGTTTTTTCCCCTATGAGGAGCTTCTGAAATGCGAGAGTCAGTCAGTCCAAGAGAAGATGTAACTGAGAAACAAATTCAGACAGCTCATATCACATCTAAATAATGAGGGAGATCACATTGGGATGCATTAGAGAAAACGGAGAGACAGTAGTACTGTTCTGATTAGAGTGAAATTCTCTAAAGCCAGCCATACTTGGGAAGAATTTTCTGAACCTTCTGAAATTTGCTGGCCCTATAAGGCTTTCTGCGGCTAATGCAGTAGTCTTGGTGTCAGGACAGCACTACAATTAGAGCCCAAAGGTCACATTACAGGCAGGCCGTCTTCATCATGGCAGGGGTCTAGGTAAGGCCTCCAAGATGTTGCCAAGGATGATCCAATCCAGTAAGCTGCAATATAAACTCTTTCTGTCAACCTTTTTTTTTCATAAAGATATGAGCAGTAATTACCGTAATAACCATGGCAAAAATACAAGTGAAAGTGCAACCTAAGACGTATCCGCTCTCTTCCAAACAAATCTGCTGTGTTCCCACATTCAACTTCTTTCTACATTAAATCATAAATACCACATTCAAATCCAAATTTGTGTTACATGTAATGTATAAAGTGTTTCCAACATTCAAGAAAATGTATTTATCATCAGTCCAATGTGTAAGTGAGAAGGTTCTACCACCACTGTGATGTCGCTAATCAAATACACATTTCATAAATTCCAAATGGTGCTCTGATTCCAATCACTCTCTGTTCTCACCTTATCTCTTGGACCTTATAAAGGCCCCCATCTGCTTTCCCATTTTAAGGGCTCACTAATGGTCACTCCAATCCTCCAAAGCCTTCCTCCGAGTATTTCTCCAGGAATCCCAATATGTATCCAATAAGCCAAGTATACTCTCCACCATCAAATGTTAGTGCACTAGTTATCATCAGTGCACCACCATAAAACAAATGGTTATAAATGCAGGTACATGCCCACTTAAGAGAAAGAGAACAGCATCCCCAAACTCCAGTATCTAGGTTGCTCCATCCTGGTGACATCATTTCTGGAGAAATATGTGGAGGGAGGATTGGAGTGAAAAGCTGTGGTGGTATAAGCTCCAAGAGATGAGGTTAGTGCGGAAAGTGATTGGTGGTTCCCACTGCATTTATTATGAGAGCACCATTTGGAATTTATGAAATGTGCATTTGATTAGCGACATCACAGTGGTGGTAGAACCTTCTCACTTACACATTGGACTCATTGATCCAAATACCCTTTTTTGTACTTTGAACACACTTTGAGTCTTTATGCATTCTTTTTACATGTAACACAATTTTGGTTTTGGATGTGGTATTTATGATTTTATGTAGCGCAGCACTTTTAAAAGTATAAACGTTCTGGGCATATTTTTTTTTTTTTGCAAGCTAAAATTAATCACATTAAATAGTCCCTAAAACATATTGATAGCCCCCCAATCATTCCAGAAATCATTGCAAACACTTGCCTTATATCCTCCAGCTCATCTTGTGGTCGTATCCATCATATGTGTGGGCATGTAAGGAAGCCCAGTTCCTTTTTCTTCCAGGTTTTCAGGGAGAGGTGCATGCTGGGTGATTTTTAGGCACAGTAATGCCCAGATACTCCTGGGAAATGAGTGTCATCATTTCCCAGGAGACAATGGGGTCTTGGGACAGGAAGTTGAACCACCTAGGACCAGGAACTAGGCAGATTATAAAATCTGCCTAGAGTAGTAACAGCCAGATAGAAGTGAGTAAAACATTTATTTTATTTATTTATTTTACATTTAAGGCAAGCTGTTAATAGAAAGTTAATTTTAGGGTGGAACTCCGCTTTAACCGCGGCAAAGGTACTATAGCCATTACAAAAGCAGACCCTCTCTGATTAAATTAACGCTCAAGAAAAACAGGGGCTTATGGACTGTGCTGCAGTACGACTCCCAGATTTTAGCCTACAGACAGACCCATGCAGACAGAGCTGGCCAAGCAAAGAACCAGAACAAAGTACTAAATTGTAAATTGATCTCAGAAATGGGGACAGGCCAAAAGGTCAGGGCCGGGAGCGGACAAGTGTGCTCAGATACAGTGCCAAGGTTGATGACAACATAGACAGAAACAGTAATTAGGGGATTACTATGACACTGGACTTAAATATAATAGGGAGCACATAGGTCACTATAAGCAGAGAGTAAAAAGAGTTACTGGGAACAGTGGGGTCACAGGAGTGTACAGAGGTCAGTGGGAGCATTGAGATGCTAGAATCCAGGACCATAGTAGTGAGTTTCTCTTGCAGCACTAGGGTGCTGAAAAAACAGGAACAAGGTAATAAAAGAAGCACTGGGGTCACAGGAATGCTCAGGAACATAAAAACTGTAAGTCAGGGCCCCTCGGAAACACTAGAACACTATAGGGTCCTGCAGTACAACCTGTTGTTCAGGCACCTAAGGGACCCCAAACACCATTTCAATAGAGAGGCTGGACAGTAAGTGACCATGAAGCAAGCTATAATAATAAGCAGGTAAGACATGGCAACACCTACATCTTCCAGTCCTGTGTAGCAAGGAGGTAAGACCAGACCATATTTTTGTAGTCCTACAAGTAACAGATCAGTTTTGCATTTTGGGGGAACTACTAATGATTGGAAAAGCTAATTTGTGATGCAATGTATTGTATCTGTGGAGGAACAGAGTTTTAACTCTGATGCCGCGTACACATGGTCGTTTTTTGTGATTAAACGTCATTTAAAATTATCTTCGTTCGTGTCATAAAAAATGATCGTGTGTGGGCAAAACGACGTTTAAAACAACGTTTTTAAGCCCGCGTATACTCAGAAGCAAGTTATGAGACGGGAGCTTCAATGGAACAGAGTGCCGTCGAAAGTGTCTTACGTAACCGCGCTTTGCAAGAGCATTTTCAGAAAACGATGGTGTGTAGGCAACGTCGTTTTTTTTTTTTCATGATAAAAAAAATTGGTTTTTAAAAGAAAAAAAACGACTGTGTGTACGCGGCATGAGGCCTCATGCACACGACCGAGGAACTCGTCAGAAAAGACACATCGTTTTCCTCGACGAGTTCCTTGTTAGGCTTGTCGAGAAACTTGACAAGCTGTCTTTGTGTACACACAGTCAAGACCAAATCTCCTCTTTCTCAAACGCGGTGACGTACTGTACAACACATAGACGGCAGGGGAAGTTCCATTCCACTGGCACAACCCTTGGGGCTGCTTTTGCTAATCTCCTGTTACTGTGTGTTAGGTAAAAGTTTGGTAAGAGTCATTTGCACCTTTCAGTCTGTTACAGCGTGACAAATGTGCTATTTCCATTACGAACAATACTTTTACTGAAGGTGCGCGGGTTTCTAAGCATACACACCAACGTGTTTCTCGTCGAAAACCAGCCCGATGAGGAACGTGACTAGGAAATTGAGACTCCCGTTGAGGAAAAGGGGAGCATGTTCTCTTTTTTTCCTCGTCGAGTTCCTCGACAGTTTTCTTAATTAAAAAAATATACACGTCCGTTTTCCTCGGCAAAAAAACGCTGCCGCCAAGTTTCTTGATGGATTCTGTCGAGTTTCTCGGTCTTGTGTACGAGGCCTGAGTTAGGAAGTGTTTTAGAACTGCAGAACACCTCCCCTTCTTATTTTTGTAACATGTGAGGGGGGAAAGCTATGCAGTCTGCAGAAAGAATTGTGAAAGACTGTTAACATTGGTAACGGACAACAGTGCTGCACAGGTAAATGGTACAGTTGTATGTTTACTGAATTTCTGGCAGGATCAACAAGTATTTTTTGCATTTAACTGAACAGAAACTGTTTTAAATTGTATATAGAAGAGCAAAAATATACCCTACCCTGTTGTATTAGGACCACTGGTCGAAAAATGCCAGTATAACACTGCAGTGCTATCACTTAGCTGATCATAAGGATGTCAGCATAGCAGTTAGAAACCAACAGAGTTCTGGGTAAGGATTTGTATGTGTTTTTTAGAATATATTTAGACAGATGTGTAAATAAGATCGGCTTGATGTACTCAATACATATAAAGACTTTATAAAATGCTCCTTCAATGAATAGTGTGTTATTACATAGGTACATAGGGACAGGATTCCTGCTTCACTGTGCTGCACAGTGGTTCTGCTTAAGGGGTCCATTCACACTTGTACGACTCCATAGTTGTGCTGACTCTGGAGTGCAACTTTGGATGGGTGCAACTTGGATACGACTTTGGCTTTGACCAGTGATAATGGACAACAACTGTTGCGTTCAAGTTGCATTGTATAACATTCAGGTAGGACTTTCATGAAAATTCTGAGGGTTAACATTGAAGTCTATGGCTCTCAAGTTGCATGAAAGTCGGACCAAAGTAATGCATGAACTACTTTAAAGTTGCTGCAACTTTAAATCACGCATATATGAATGGTTATCATTGGAAAACTGGAAGGAACAGTAACACGACAAGTCGCACAAGTGTAAATGGAGCCTTACTGCCCCTTTACACAATGCAAGTCTACGGGTTGTACTCCCTATGTGGCTGTCTTGTTTCCACAGCCATTAAGCAAATAGACAGAATGAGGCTCAGTCAAAGTAGTTATTTTACAAGTCTCAACAGTTATGAGAAAAAATTAGAAGGGAAAGCATGCAGAAATGTGAAATTATTATATACTGTATACTGCAAAAGCAACTGAAAATATGCAATCGCTAGAAATAAACTATACAATTACTTTCCCTGTAAGGCCATCTGTGCTGCCTGTTTATGTTTTATCTGTAAAGATCTTTACATGTAGGCAGTTTATTTACTTCTCATGCTCATTATCTATTTCCTATTTGTGTTCATGTAAATGATTACTGGTCGTATGAATTTTCACCATTATTATATGATTTTACTATGATTTACCCAGAGATTATACTTACACACAGGTAAAGAACTGAGACATGTCTGGAAAACCCAAACTTTATTATTTTGACGGCAGAGGTAGAATGGAATCCATCCGTTGGCTGCTTGCAGCAGCTGGAATTGAGGTATATATGTTCTACATTATTTACGACTGATGATTTCAAAACAACAAAGTTGTTAACGAACCTTCATTTTTCTTCAGTTTGAAGAAGAAATGTTGGAAACAAGGGAGCAGTATGAAGTCTTACTCAAAGGTACGATCAGTGGCATCAGGAGGGGGGGGGGGCTGAGAGGGGCTGGAGCCCTGAGTGTGTCCCCAAAAACCCCTGGGTCTCGGGCATGCACAATTCTGTTATTAACCCAGAGTCTGAGCGCCGTCGCCGAGCAGGGACCGATCTGATCCCTAACACGGCCGAGCGACATAGCAGGTCCCGCCTTCTGGAGCTTGCAGTGCCTATGTGGACATCCCACTGGTCCAATGCCGGGGCCGCGGGACGTGTGATGTCCATCATAGGCGCTGCAGGCTCCAGAAAGTGGGAATTACAATGTGGCCACCATGGCGCGTCACTGTAAGTAGATCCCCTGCTCGGGCGGGCGGCTCTCCTCTCGTGTCCTGTGTCCTGTCCTGTCATGGGCACTACTCCCCTCTCCTGTCCGGTGTCCTTTCCTTTCATGGCTCTGGCTGCAGGTGCCTGCTCGTTTTCTACTACTACTACTACTACATTTCTCTCAGGGAGATGACCTTTTGATTTTAAAAGCCAACTCCATCTTTATGACCATGTTACATGCACAGCATGAATCAGTGTCAATCTATCCTTCTATTACTTCTCCTGTTTTGGATTGCATAATATGGTCCTTAAGGCCAATTGTTAATAAAAGAAAATGTTTCCTAATGACCATTTTGTCTCCTTTTTGACATGCCAAGTAGCTGCAAACAATCACATTTATGCCCGCTGAGCTGTTTTATTTGTTTATCTGACCTTTGTCATTTACCCATTATTGTACTGGTGATGCATATTTTAACCTGTGTTTTATATTTTCAGAAGGAGCATTACTTTTTGAGCAAGTGCCAATGGTGCAAATAGATGGAATGAGACTTGTACAATCAAGAGCCATACTGCAGTATATTGCTGCAAAATATAACCTGTATGGGAAAAACCTGAAGGAAAGATTGCTGTATGACTTTTTTTGTTGATGACTAACCATTTATTATTAACGATGATAATGTTACAAATTAGTATTTTTCAATGTGCTGGTGATTTTACTGTCACTTTTACCAAACCATAAATAAACTAGTATAAGCTATGGGGTGCAATCTCACCTGGATCTCTAAAACTAAACTAGGCTGAAACTCCAAGGGTTTACGTATCCCGGTGCTTTTTGGAATGTAGCATATATTGTGGGCTTTTTAACACCCCCCATGAGACATGGCTACTGTATACAGCTGCCCATACTAATGAATTGGCTGTATGCAGTTGTAATACAGACTATGCTGGTACTTGCATTAACCCACACACATGTAGGAATGTACAATCTGGGATGCAGACCAGTCTGCATCCCAGGTTGTACCACTTTACACATGCTCAGGTTCATTTAAGAACTGGTGTATATGCTCATACAGTTGTATACAACGCTGTATCCTGGCCTAGGCCAACAAGGCCCAGGCCTAGGGGGCAGCACGGAAAGAGTCCCCTCTGGCTTGCGCTTCACTGTTAGGCAGCGTACACACGGAGGGACATAGGCAACATATTTTTATTTTGGATAGAGTAAGGGAGGGTTATAGCCCCTGACAGTTTATTTTTTACCATCCCTGTCCCATTGCAGAGATTTCCCTTCAGTTCCTACCACATAGCTAAAAAAGAAGTGAGAGGAAATCTATGCAATTTAAGGAAATCCATTGCAAATATCTGGGCGAGTCTTAAACAGAAAGGGGTAAGGCCTTGACAGAAAGGAGTGGGTCATATTTAAATTAGGGGGTGCACAAGTTTAGTCAGGCCTAGGGCACTACTAGTTGTATACAGCCATTATTACTATGAGCAGCTACTATACAAAAAATGTGTCCCCAGGTGGGGAAATATGCCTACAATTTATGTTTTAGTGCCCCATGCACCGTGTGCATGGGGCCTTATTGTCTCCATTGAGACTGCCCTGTTTTGTTTATTTTTATGTTTTTTTATATTTCTGAACAAATTTGACTGCCCAACAACCAGTGGCCCGCGGAGCCCTCTGATGTGGCCCGCGACCTCCTGCTCTGGAATGGAATAGAATACTGTTATTAAAGGTCAGTTTATTACTAAAATCACAGTGTATATATGGGCATATCTTTTCCGCAGTGGTTACTAGGATGCCTTAAAACTGATCTACAGCGCAGTTTACCTGCACTGACCATAGACTTCTGTTATTACCTGCGAGTTTGGTGAGCTTTCTGAAAGTTCACCAAACCCGCATATTATAATAGAAGTCTATTGCAAAGTGCAGGAAATCCAAAGGTACAGTGCGTTGCACCCGCAGTGCATCAGTGTAAAAGCAGCCTTGGGCAGCTTTCACACAGTCAGTCCGACCAACTGGACCCTCCATTCACCTCTAAGTAGTGGCAGACATAAACTGACTTGTGTCCTACCTCCAATACGATCTGCTAAAAAGTATTGGGGGCTGTGCCTGTGTCCATTCTGCATATGCTGAGCAGACACGTACATGCCATCCACCTGCTCCGCTCATTGTGGTCCGCAATTTGTTACAAAGTCGCTTAAGTGGCCCTCGCTCTTCAAAAGGTTGGACACCCCTGATGTAGAGGATCAATATATGCATATAATCTCATCTGAACTCTATATGATAACATCATTGTTTGGGTATCAAAAAATATATTGGGTGTTGTTAACTCAATGGTAAATGCGTTTTTAGCGAGTCCACCTGCTAAATCTGGCCCACTCCTGGCCTCGACAAGATTCTCAAGCTTACTGTCTCCCACACCTCCGGACTTCCTTCAGCCCCCTTTGGACTTGCTAGCCACCTCAGGTCTACCAGCTTCCCAGTCCACCAGGCACGAAGTCCCCCCACACCAGGGAATATAGTCTTCCACAGACAGACAGCTTTCCACATGCAGTGTCTTGAACCAGCAGCCAGCTGCACACACTCCACCTTCCTCTCTTCTGCTCTCACCAGTCTCTCATTATATTGGTTGTGTTCACCTGAGCACACAACCTGCTGGCTATTCCTAAGACCTGGTCACAGGGTTGGCGATCCCATCCCGCCCCGGTCTCTGCAGGATCTCCAAACCACACAGCCTCATTCAAACTTGGCAAAACCCGGAGAAAGCTGCCAAAACAGTTTTCTCTGTTTCAAAGCTATGCCATGTAGTTCTGCAGTACACTGACATGCAGACTCTGGGCAAGAATCAGCAACACTTGCGCTGGAGTATTTCGATATGCGCCGCGTAACTGTGAAGATGCGCCGTCGTTTCTATGTGCCCGTACCCACCAAACTAGATGCGCCCAATAACGGGCCATTTGCGACCGGCGGAACGTTCCGACGCCAGAGTATCGTCAGCGCTTAATTTCGCTTGGCGCATCAGTCGCGCCTATTGATTTCCCCTGCAAATATGCAAATGAGGGATTTTTCCCAATTCACAAACGGATTAGCACCATACGCTGGCTACATGCGCTGCGCGTATCTCGTCCGTCCGGCGCAAAGTTATTTCTACAAAAGGCTGCTTTATCTTTACTCCAGATGACCACAGGTCAGCAGGAGAGCAGCTACAGCAGCGTTACCGACGATAAGAGCTAGCTGAGCACCCCCACTTGCAGGACAACACCTCTGTCCATGCTTGTCTGTCAAATTTTACAGCCATGGAGGAAGACATCATAGGTCTCCATAGCCGAGATGACGGCTGACAGCTCCTGGCCATTAAAGTTCAGCTTTCTCCTGTGTGTTTGCGGGGAACGGGAGCAGCCATCTCAGAACAAAAGTAACATCACTGCGGGGAGGGGGAGCAGGATATACTTTAGTGCCGAAATGGCGCTTCTACGGGCGCATTTAAACGCCCAACGGAAGGCATTGCGCTGACGTTTCCCGTGAAGTGGTGCCGACGGAAGTTGTGAGCATGCGCACAAAGGGGGCGAGTGGAGCCTCACTCACTGCGCATGCTCCGTGGTTGATGCGCTGAACGTAAGCCTCTGCGCTGGGCTCCGCCCATCATTTACATATGATCACACCCACTTCCCCTTGCGTCGGGTTACGCCAGCGCATTATCGTTACTCTGGCGCAAGTTTACGCGCAACTGCTATGTGAATTACAGGACTTGCGCTGAAAGGGTCGTCAGAGTAACGTAAATGAGAAGCGTTACTCTGGAGCAAAGATGCTCTCATCTACCTGAATCTGGCCCTCTGTGTCCATTTTTGCTGCGTTTTCATGGCGGCAGGGACCCTCACTATTACAACAGTATTTGTGATATGACCTACTATAACAAATAATATAGAATCATAAGAAGACAAAAAAAAAATGTCAAACTGCACTTTCATTAATTATTATTATTATACAGGATTGATATAGTGACAACAGTTTGCGCAGTGCTTTACAGCATGAGGACAGACAGTATAGTTTCAATTCAATACAGGATCAGACCAGAGGGATCTGCTCATTAGAGCTTAAAGTATAAGAGATAAGGAAGAGGGATCAAAAATTAAAATTTCCAAAATTATACATGGGTATGTGTCAACAAAAATCAAGTCCACCTCTTCTTTAATTAGAGGGAAGTATAAAAGATGCTTACCAGAACAAAAGAGTTACATTACTCTTGAATCCCATTTGTATATGTGCATAATGATTACTGTAATCTAGAAAGAGTAATGTTTGTACAAGACGTTACATTTTGCAGTAAATTATAATATACGTACAGTATCTCACTTTTGTTTCCAGCGGTTTAGACAGTTTTATTGTGAGGGGACAGCAAATGTACACTGTTATACAAGCTGTACACTCACTACTTTACATTGTAGCAAAGTGTAATTTCTTCAGTGTAGTCACATGAAAAGGTATAAAAAAATATTTACAGAAATGTGAGGGGTGTACTCACTTTTGTGAGATACTGTATGTATCATTTTATCTGCATAACAAAAATTATAATAGAGCTACTAATTGTTTAAACAGTAAATGGATACATTTGTGAATTTGTGGTAGCAGCATTTCCTAGCCCTACTCCTTTTAGAGGGACTGCCTATTATAACAGAACTGGTGGCATCAAAGAATGGCAGAATGATTTTGGCAGTTGGCACAAAAGTGTCTTTGTTGTGAGGGGAGTACAGTGGCTGACCTCCTGGCCTAATTTTGAGTCTCAGACCCAGATCAAGTAAGCTGTAAATGAGAATCAGAAAGGTTTTAGAAGCTCTAAAAATGGTTCTGGGTCAGTGACTCAAAGCCTTGAAGCCATAGCTGCAGCATGACAGCCAGGCAACTAGCACTCTCAAAAGAAGAGTAAGGCAGCCTCCCCAATTCTACAAGATAGGATCCCTTTTAAAGTTGTTTTGTTTGTATAGTTATTTATTTTGGCAGGTATATATATATATGGTATCTATAAAGTGCATGTAATGGTTTCTTTATGCTTTCAGAATTGATATGTATGTTGGAGGCACTACTGATCTTATAGAGATCATCCTCCCACACCCATTTTTATCACCTGAAGACAAACAGAAGCACATTAAGGTTATTGTGCAAAAGGCTAAAGAAAGATACTTTCCTGTTTATGAAAAGGTAATTTATTTTATCATGAGTTTCTTCTGCCAGCGTTTAATAGGGCACTTCTGTAATATATATATATATATTTTTTTTTTTTTAATCCTGCAAGGCAATGCCGTAATGTGGTAGTATGCATTGCATACTACCACATTATGTGAAACTTACCTTATGAATTCATCCAGCCATGCGCTGTCACCGCTGAAGGCGCTTCCATTTTCACCCAGTCTTCCTTGTGGGTTCGCAGACTCTGTGTAAGTGGCCAGAGCCACAATGACATCACCCGTGGTTCACTGCACAGGACTTTGAAGGAATGGCACAGTATGCCGTTTCTTCAGAGTGCATGCGCCTGTGACATCACGGGCTGCATCGAAAATAAATATCTTCAATGCAGTTGCAGGTTTAGGAGATATTTACTGTACCTATAGTTAAACCTTATTATATTTAGGTAAAAATCTTGCATAGGAGTTTACTCCCACTTTAAAGTAGAACTATAGGCAAAAAATGTTTTCATTTTGGATGGAGTAATTGAAGGCTATACCCTTGTCAGATTTTTTATTTTTTTTGCCTGTTTTGCTGTTTTGCCTATCTGTGTCCCAATGCAGTGATTTCCCTCTAGAAAGTGAAAGAAAATCACTGCAAATAAGGGGAATTCCTTGGAAACCCCCAGATCACCAGAGCTAGTGTCCCCATTGCAAGATTTCCCGCTATTACTTTTCTAGAGACAACCCACTTTTTAAACTTTTAATGATAATAGTAAACAGAACAAATAGAGGGTGAATCTCCCTAATGGGGGTACAGACGGCAACAGTGGCATAACAACCAGGGGGGCAGGGGGTGCGTCTGCCCCGGGCGCTGAGCTGAGGGGGCGCCAGCGACCGGCAGCTCTGCGGATAGTATATTGAGCGGCTCCTCCACTGAGCGCACAGCCCCCCGCTGGTACCTCCCAGCGGTTTGACACATGGGGCCCTAGGGACCTCTGAGCCCTTTAATAAAAAAATATATATATAAATAAAAATAAAAAAATAAATAAAATAATATAAAAAAAAAATGTAAAACATTTTTATAAAAAAAGGAGAGTTGTCTTCTGGGGGCCCTGGGGACCTCTGGGCCCTTTAATAATAATAATAATAATAATATATATTTAATAATACTTTAATAAAAAATTAAAAAATATATATTAATATTTTTTTTTGTTTATAAAAAAAAAGGGGGGGGGGGTTGCTATCCAGGGCCCTGGGGACCTCCGGACTTCTAAAATAAAAAAAAAAAAAAAATTGGCCCTTTATTAAAAAATAAAAAAAAAATATATTAAAAAAATATATTTTTTTATAAAAAATAAATAAAAAAAGGAGGTTCCCATCTGGGCCCCTGGGGACCCCCGGGCCCTTTACAGGTGTACTGCCCGTACCCCCCTGATGGCGGCCCTGTTTCAACTCTGACCAGCTTCCCTGTTCTTTCTGAAGAAATGGTGTGTTCTTTGTGATGTGCAGTGTTGGGCTGCGTACACACGATCAGTCCATCCGATGAGAATGGTTCGAAGGACCGTTGTCATCGGTTAACCCATGAAGCTGACAGATGGTCTAATGTGCCTACACACCATCGGTTAAAAAAACGATCGTGTTAGAACGCGGTGATGTAAAACACAAGGACGTGCTGAAAAAAATTAAGTTCAATGCTTCCAAGCATGCGTCGACTTGATTCTGAGCATGCGTGGATTTTTAACCGATGGTCGTGCCTACTAACAATCGGTTTTGACCTATCATTAGCCGTCCATCAGTTTAATTTTAAAGCAAGTTGGCTTTTTTTTTTAACCAAAGTTTAAATAACCTATGGGGCCTACACACGATCGGTTTTGACCGATGAAAACGGTCCATCAGACCGCTGTCCTCTAATTAACCTATCGTGTGTACGCGGCCTTACTTTTCCACCACACATTGCGTTTTGCTTTTAGGCCAAAAAGTTACATTTCTCCCTCGTCTTCCAGGACGGCACCCTGAGAGTAGACTGGCTCCACCTAACAGGAAACACAATCAATTAAGAGGTTAAAAGCCCCACCCCTCCCTGTGCTCCTCAGTTCTGATTGTGTTTCCCTTTCAGCGAAACGTTTATTTTTTTCTTGTGACCTAAAGCCTGGGGCTGGTGGTCCCCCCCCCGGAGCCCGGACCGCAGGTACTGGGTGCCGTTGGGTCCGGTGTAGCTTGCTACCCCCCGGGGGGTTTCCCCTTCGTCTTAGTCCAGGGGGGAGCAGGAGAAGACGCAGACTCCCCTGGACGCCGGAGCCTCCTAGGAGGGCAGGGCTCTCCAGTGCTCCGAAGAGGCCACATCCTCTCTCCCCCCGCCTGGTCCCTACCTTGGAGGTTGGGCTAAGGCCTCCCCCTTCCTGCTGGCTCCGTCCGGGGGTTCGCTGGACCGCATGGCGGGTAGTTAGGCGCCGCTCCGAGCGGCGCCATGAGCATCCGGGCGCCTGTTGATGACGCGCACGGCGCCGTGACGTCATTCCGCTCCCGCGCGGCAAGATGGCGGCCCCCACCGGAACGAACGCTGCAGGCAATCGGGGCTCACTATCTAGCAGCCAGGGAGATAGAGGGGCCTGGCGGCCTCAGAGCGTGTTTATGGAAGCCTTTTCCTTGGCACGAGACGCTACTATGGAGAAGGACCGTCTGTTTCCCATGGCTGCAGAGGAAACCACCAAGGGTGAGTCCTTCCTTTTTCTTAGGGGGGGTTACCGGACCAGCTCCCCCCCCCCACTCTCCTGGAGATCCAGGGCAAATGGGCATGTGTTTTTGGTTTCCTGCCTGGTAGGTGCAGACTTAGGGGGACCCTTCTGCCCAGGGGGAGACCAACAGAGCTAAGCCCCTTAAACGTGTTAGGGAGGGGATTGAGGAACGCAGGGCATTGACATTCCCCCCGTGTATATACTGACTAGTACACACAACCTAACCCTACTGTTCTCTAGGGGGACTGCAGGGGGGGGGGGCCTTAACAGCAGTCCTGCTTGCTTATGGGAGGAAGGCTACAATATAGTACTCCCTTTGGCCGCGAGAATTGGGGCTGCACAACCCCAATTCCAACCAGTTGGTCTTTTAGCATTGGACCTAATTTCCTCTGGGGTGCAGAGGAATGAGGGTGCCTAAACCACCTCAGATGGGAAAGAGGTAGGTAAGGCATTGTTTCCCTCCATCTTCCCCGTGTGGGGATATATTTGTATATATAGATATATATATATATACTTAGTGGCACAAATGGCCCAGAAGCTACTGCTAAAACCGCCAGCCACTTTTTGCCCCCAGGTCATTGTGGTTATCACAACTGTAGGCTGCCAGCCTCTCCCTACATGTTGGGTTTTGTTTAAAAGGGGAGCCTGTTGATTATAGATTTCCCTTCAGGCCATGTATAATGCTAACTAGTTAATTTTCTACAAGTGTGGGACCAAGCTTCTGTGTGGAACAGTAAGGGTTCCTTTGTGGGTAGCATAACCCCCCACTCACCTTTACACTGGGTTTGTTATAGTGCATGAGGAAGAGAAAACCTTTGTTGGTTTAGGCTACAGTCCACTCTGTGGCAGATCTAAAAGCGATCTACTTTAAAATCGCTTCCTACAAGCTTTTTCAAGGAGTTTCTGTGCAAACATATGCAAAAAGCTACATGATTGCTGGATTAGGGCCTGCAGGTAGCTAGTTGCCTCCAGGCTTAATTGGTGACCACCTCTAGAGGCTGTCTTAATTGGTCTCTAGGGCTGGGCTCTTGGAGACTTTAGTTTTCTGATTACCCCCACCTGGGTGTAAGCTGGATAGCATTGCTCAGTCTCAGAGAATGGAGGCAAGGTAGGACAACAGCTATCTAAGGTGTCCAACCATTTTAGGTTTTGTTCCCACACTGGTGGGGAAGGGTTCAGCCCACCGTGACTACTCCTTGGCTGCACACCAGCAGGCCTCAGCAGTGAAGGTTTTGTCTATGCAGGAGTGTTTTTTGTGACTCAACAAAGAGATACATTGAGTCTTATATCTGCATGAGGTATATCGCTGTACATTAGTAATGCGCTGTACTGAGACTTGTTTGATGTCCTTTATATCCTAAAAGTATTGTTTATCTGGCCTCAGATCGGTATGACAACAGGAGGGGGTCCTGTACTTTCTGCCTTTGTACCACATGGTGGTAATTTGCATCATTGAGTCTGGTGACATCTCTGCTAGTATTTTTCTACACATCAGACAGACACAGGATTGAAGTCGGTCTGGGTTTATGTCCTGTATTACTTCCTTATTGGTTGTTTCCCAGGAGGTCAATAGCGGAGATTGAGTTGCTAGACTACATAGCAGAAATGCAGATTGAACTTGGACCAGGGGTAATGCTTCTAATGCCCTTGGTGACTTGTTTGATGTCCTAATATCCTAAAAGTACTGTTTATCTGACCTCAGATCGGTATGACAACAGGAGGGGGTCCTGTACTTTCTGCCTTTGTACCACATGGTGGTAATTTGCATCATTGAGTCTGGTGACATCTCTGCTAGTATTTTTCTACACATCAGACAGACACAGGATTGAAGTCGGTCTGGGTTGGTGTCCTGTATTACTTCCTTATTGGTTGTTTCTCAGGAGGTCAGTAGCGGAGATTGAGTTGCTAGACTACATAGCAAAAATACAGATTGAACTTGGACCAGGGGTAATGCTTCTACTGCCCTTGGTAACTGGTACAGCACCTCAAGGTGAAGTTTTGCCGATTCAGACAGTGTTAGTTCCGGCAGTAAACTGACGTTTTTAGGCGTGCGATCTGGCAGATTGAGTCGCATTTCAAATCGCCTCAATATGGGTGTACTACCTCTATTCTGAGTTGTTGTATTGTTACACAGCAGACATATAGAAATATGAAGGTTTTCTGTCCTTTATGTTTTGCATACAGGGCGGCTGAATATTTGAAGGGACACAGCAGTGAGTGTTACTGTCCCTGTCCGCCTTGGTTTTTTTTTTTTTTTATGCCCAGCAGGGAGACACACTGAGATAGTGGCATCTCCGCTTGGTATTGGTATCTGGCTACATACACTGCCTTAGGGGCTGCTTTTCAAAAACGTTGTTAGCTGCAATCTTCCAGGAGGACCTCTTCCCTGGACATCCTGAAAATTTCAGGTTTTTTTCCCTGCGACTTGTCTAAATCTTGAGGTCTGGTTCCAGAAGCAGGGACTGATTGACAGCGTCATGACCTGCAGTCGCACAGACACGACTGGTACCTGTCAGTACTGGATCCCTCTAGGACCCAGCGCACTCACCTGACACAGCCTTGGCTGGGAAACACTGATTGGCCAGCTCTCCTTTAAAACACCTGTGTTTTCACCCAATCAGTGCTCGTGATAGAGTTACTCTGCTTGCCTTGAGAGATCCAGCCTGACCTGTTTATCTGCAAACTTTGTGTATGACCCGGACTGTTTGACCCCGCTTGTTGCTTCCGATTTGGTACCTTTCGAACTCTGATTATCCGTGTATGACTCGGCTTGCCTAGACCACATCCATTGCAGTGGTGCACTACTAGCACCAGCAACACCACCAACATCCACACCTGCGGTGAACTACAGCTCCAGCTTTCCTGCTCATCAAAACACCTACTTCAGCAGTGAACTACAAGTGCCAGCTGTCCCGCTCATCTCTACCCTGCATCCGTGGTGAACTACAAGTCCCAGCGCTGACCTGCTTCTCAAGACCTGCTCATGGTATGTGCTCTTGTTATTGAACTATAAGCATATTAGCACACCTGAACTGTTGTCTGCTGCTAGCCTGATATGAAACCTGACAGTACCTATTGGTAGCCATACTGTATAACATTTCGGTTGCAGGTTGAGTCGCACGAGGTTGGGGAGTCCTAAGCTCATCTACCCCTTCTGTCGTGCAGCAATTCCTCACCCTGGGTTGGACTTCCTGGGGTTGTTGCCTTACCTGGCAGTACACCAGATAGATCTCAGCTGGTAAGGCTGTCTGTGTGTTCTGGTTTTATGTCTCTGCACAGCTGTAACTTGTTGTTGCTTCTGTTTCAAATTGCCTTACCGCACTGTACTTCATAAGGGTACAGTGCTGCAAGTTGCTTGTGTCTTTTCTCAGTGTTGGTTCTATTTTACTGCACTACACATTGTCTTGTGTTCCATATTTTACTGTGTGGCACAGCAGAAGAGACACAACAGGGGAGTTTGTGTTTTTTTCCGTGTTTATCTTGATCAGATAGACGTATTTGGTGGTTCGTCAGAAATACGCAACAGAGTAGGTTGGGGCTTTCTGTGTTAGATTAGGGCCTTGTTCTGCTGTACATCAGTAAAGCACCACAGAAAAGAGTTTCCCGTCCTTTCTGCATTTGGATCAGTTATATCCTAATTTGGTGTTCTTCAGAATCACACAGCAGTTATGATCTGCAGGGACCTTAATAATTTTCTTAAAGATCGGCCACAATACTGAGTACTGTCTGCCTACATCGTAATTCAGATTGGGTCTTACCATATTTGGTATGTTGGTTTAGTTAGCCACACTCGGGCTATTGTCTAGGCGTGTGTCCTTTTCTGTTATATCTATATACGGTACCCATAATATATGACCTTATTTTTTGGTGATTTTATTAAGTGTTTTATCACCGTGGTTTTGTATTTGCAGCCCTTCTCTTTCCAGCAGAGGGCCAGATGTTCTGGCCGCAGACGGCGCATGGCAGAAATGCTCACCTCCTTACATTCAAGAATACCAAAACCCCTTTCTTTAGGTGAAGCCCAGTAGGGTTATAGGACACTGGAGAAAGGCGACAAAGAATCACCTTGTTTAGTGGTAACTTGGAAAGTCCTATTCAGAGGAGTATTTTGGCCTACAGATGAAGTATTCCAGTTTGAATAGGTTATGGCTCAGTGCAGGGGCGGCCTTTCGCCCTTTCAGCAGTACTAGATGTACCTGTAGGAGCATTCTACTCCTGTTATGAATTTTAGCCCCCTGAGTAGGAACTCGGGTGTAAATTAAAGCCGCGGATTGGGCATATCTTAAAACCCAGGGTTCAAGCTTCCGTTGATCTGGTTCCTTACTGGGGTTTTTCCTTGTAGTCCTACTGTTGCAGCAGTAAAGGTGAGCAAAGTAGGTTGTCTGTCGAGGGCCCTCCTTTCTGCAGTTTTAATTCCCTGAACAGTTTAGTGGGACAAGCCCTACTACTGTTCGATCTAGTCCCTTACATGATAACACAGGTCTCCGATTAATCTTTTAGCAGCCCTTAGTAACTCCTACAGGCTTATCGGGCTGCGGTTGTTATTTGTGGGAGCCAGGCAACATTGCTAGCTTACATGTTTTTCAGGGTTATCATTTCATGTTGAATGGGCCACTAGTCCTGCATCTGTAGCAAGGAAAGCAGGGACATTGGGTAGAAGACCTGCAGATCAGCTGTTTGATACAGCGGAAATATCTTCATATACAGTAGAGGTAAAAGCTAACTGCAGAACCAAGGTTCGCCAAGAGGTTCTGGTAGTGGTCCCGCCCTAGGGTAGGCCTGTAGATTACTTGCTTTTCTCTCAGGGTGCCGTCCTGGAAGACGAGGGAGAAAGTACCAGTTACTTACCGGTAGCTGGATTTCTACGATGTCTTACAGGACGGCAGGCCTACTTCCCACCCTCTTGTTCAAATGTATTAATTTGTAGAGGATTATTGTAGTTACTCCCGTGCACTGATGAGGGTTATTACTTTATCACAACTGAGGAGCACAGGGAGGGGTGGGGCTTTTAACCTCTTAATTGATTGTGTTTCCTGTTAGGTGGAGCCAGTCTACTCTCAGGGTGCCGTCCTGTAAGACATCGTAGAAATCCAGCTACCGGTAAGTAACTGGTACTTTTGGTCTCATCTGACCAGAGCACCTTCTTTCACATTTTCTGTTTCCCCACATAGCTTTTTGCAAACTGCAAACAAAACTTCTTATGGCTTTCTTTCAATAATGCCTTTCTTCTTGCCATTCTACCATAAAGGTCATATTTGTGGAGTGCACGACTAATAGTTGTTACTGTAGTTTGACACATTCTCCCACCTGGATCTCTGCAGCCCCTCCAGAGTTACCATGGGCCTCTTGGCTGCTTCTCTGATTAATGATCTCCTTGCTTGGCCTGTCAGTTTAGGTGGACGGCCATGTTTTGGTAATTTTGCAGTTGTGCCATACTCTTTTTTTTTTTTTTCATTTTCAGATGATGGATTGAACAGTACTTTGTGAGATATTCAAAGCTTGGGATTTTTTTTTTATAACCTAATCTTGCTTTAATTTTCTCCACAACTTTATCCCCGGCCTGTCTGGTGTGTTCCTCTGCCTTTATGATGCTGTTTGTTTGCTAAGGTTCTCTAACAAACCTCTCAGGGCTTAACGGAACAGCTGTATGTATACTGAGATTAAATTGCACACGTGGACTCTATTTACTAATTAGGTGACTTTTGAAGCCAATTGGTTCTACTAGATTTTAGTTAGGGGTATCAGAATAAATGGGGTTGAATACAAATGTACACCACACTTTTCACATATTTGTAAAAAAAAAAAAAATGAAACTCATTTATCATTTTCCTTCCACTTCACAATTATGTGCCACTTTGTGTTGATCTATCACAGAAAATCCCAATAAAATACATTTATGTGTTTAGCTTTTAACATGACAAAATGTGCAACATTTCAAGGGGTATGAATACTTTTCTCAAGGCACTGTAAATATTCATAGGAAAATCTACTAGTGTATGGAAAGTTTAAGGCAACATAACATCTCTGTATGTATCTCTACATTTACTGCAGATCTTAAAAGAACATGGTGGGAAATTTCTGGTTGGAAATCAGCTGAGCTGGGCGGATGTACAGCTGCTGGAGGCCATCCTAATGGTAGAAGAAAAATGTGCTGACATCCTACCAAGCTTTCCACGACTGAAGGTAGTGCAGTGATTATACTTGTAAAACATACTACTTATGTGGAATTTTTTTTTGCCATAATATCTTTATAGACAATGTTTTCATATAACCTGTAGAATATGTCATTTATTATTAACTACATTGACATGAACATGAACAACTACATACCGGTAAACCCTACCAGAGGTTGTGCCATACAGAGACCCTGTCAGAGATTGTGCCATACAGAGACACAACCAGAGGTTGTGTCATACAGAGACCCTACCATAGACTGTGCCGTACACAGGGCCACTGTTAGGAATCATGGGGCCCCGTACAGCCTAGCAGATGGGGCCCCGTACAGCCTAGCAGACGGGGCCCCCACACACACACCCGACGGTATTCTATACAATATTTTCCCAACAGAATACATTCTTAGTGGACAGACATGCCACCCGATTCCCCCTCCTAGTATAAATCTCCCCTGCCTGCACAATTCCCCCAATCCCTCCTATTAGCACCGAATTCCCTCATCGGCTCCTGGTACACAATCACCCGCATCTCCCCTCCCAGCACAAATCTTCTTTCCTCAATCCCTCTCCTAGGATACATTCCCACAAGTCCCTTCTCCTAGCACAACCTCCTCTCAGGGCAGGGGGAAGGAGCTCAGTGGCGGCTGGCCAGGTTCAATATCCCTCCATGTCTCTCATCCAGCAGCTAAAAGCCGGTGGGAGGGAGAAACTTGGGTGAGAGACACAGAGGGCATTGTTCTCCACCAACCCTCCTGCTGTCTGGGCCCCTCTGTGTCCTGGGGCCCCCTACAGGAGGGCTGGTAGTCCCCCCCTATCAGCGGCCCTGGCCATACAGAGACCCTGCCATAGACTGTGCCATACAGAGACCACGCCATAGATCAGTGATGGGGAACCTTGGCTCTCCAGATGTTTTTGAACTACATTTCCCATGATGCTCAGGCATGCTGCAGTGTAGTGGAGCATCATGGGAAATGTAGTTCCAAAACATCTGGAGAACCAAGGTTCACCATCACTGCCATAGATTGTGCCATACAGAGACCCTGCCAGAGATTGTGCCGTACTAGGACTCTGCCAGAGGTTGTGCCATACAGAGACAGTGCCATACAGAGGCCCTACCATAGACTGTTCTATACTGAGACCCTGCCATAGATTGTGCCATACAGAGACCCTGCCACAGTTTGCCAAATACAGGGACACTACCAGAGACAGTAACATATAAAACTGCCATACAGGCAGTGCCGATCATGACCTCCCTGGGGCCCTAAGCAAAATTCTGCTAAGGGGCCCTCTACCTGACCTGTGACCTCTTCTGTATCTCTCTGCTCCTTAGACGATATAACAGTAATGCATCGCCCCCTTGCAGAGTAGCACAAGCCATTTTTTGTTATTTTTGACAGCCACGTTGTGGTTCGTACTGCGCAAGCTCGCAGGACACCGGCCGCAATGACAGGATTTTTTTACCCTTTTGTTCAGGGCCAGACTGGGAGTAAAAACCATCCCTGGAAAAAATTTCATTCCAGCCCCATAGCATCATTATACCAGCCCAAGAGCATAATGTCATTATTATCTTGTTCATAAAAGGAAAAACCATGCATTTTAAAGCACATTGCCCATCATTACAGCCTGACTGTGCCCATATTCAAAGCCTCACCGTGCATATAATTGCAGCTTCACCATGCTCATAATTGCAGCCTAATTGTGCCCAAAATTGCAGCCTTACCATGCCCATAATTGCAGCCTCACCATGCTCATAATCGCAGTCTCACTGTGCCCATAATCGCAGTCTCACTGTGCCCATAATCGCAGTCTTACTGTGCCCATAATCGCAGTCTCACCGTGCCCATAATCGCAGTCTCACCGTGCCCATAATCGCAGTCTCACCGTGCCCATAATCGCAGTCTCACCGTGCCCATAATCGCAGTCTCACCGTGCCCATAATCGCAGTCTCACCGTGCCCATAATCGCAGTCTCACCGTGCCCATAATCGCAGTCTCACCGTGCCCATAATCGCAGTCTCACCGCGCCCATAATCGCAGTCTCACCGCGCCCATAATCGCAGTCTCACCGCGCCCATAATCGCAGTCTCACCGCGCCCATAATCGCAGTCTCACCGCGCCCATAATCGCAGTCTCACCGCGCCCATAATCGCAGTCTCACCGCGCCCATAATCGCAGCCTCACCGCGCCCATAATCGCAGCCTCACGAGTCACTACAGTCAGTGCCTGTATATTACACACAGTCAGCGGGCATCTCCCGCTGTGTCTTGGATCTCCAGCAGGATTTCAGCACAGCGCATGGTGCTCATGACCCACCGCTCCACCCTCCTCTGCAAGCTTGGATTCATTTGCCATGCTTTCTCAGTGACAGCACCTAAACAGGTAAACTTAAACTTCCACTTTGAGTCCTCTGTCCTACCAGGCATAGCATGGAGGTTTTAGTTTGCCTGCTTAGGGCGACAGGTATTTAAAAAATCCAAATCCCTAGAAAGTGGCCTTGGGATTTGGATTTTACTCAAACCCCCCCACCCCCATCCAAGCTCTAAGGCGGCTGCCTGGGTAGCCTTATGATGGCGCCAGCCCTGTCTGTGCCCCCTCTACATGTTTTGCCCGGGAAAACTTCACTGGCTGTCCCCCCCCCCCCCACGCTACACCACTACTGCACCATGCAGTAACACAACTAGGGACTGAGCCATGCAGGCACACTGCCAGAGACTGCACCACACAGCCACCCAGGGATGTATCATACAGAGACAATGACTGCACTATACAGGGACATTGCCCAAGCCTGTGCTTTATAGGGACATTGCCAGTGACTGTGCTATATAGGGACACTGCTAGAGTCTACTATTTAGCATTCCTTAGGTTTCTTTGCAGACAATAAAAAACCCATGATAAATGCGCTTCATCCTAAGGTAAATGATTTAGTGAAAATTTTAGATGATGCACCATAACATTATACAAGTATTTTGGTATATAAATATATGATTTATTATTCTATTACCCATCTATACCTTCAGCTTTTGGAATATTTCTAAATTTGATATTTGCACACTATGGTCAGGTTGTATTGTATTGTCTTCACTTATAAGGATAATTTGAAAGATATCTCCCATGAGACTTTGTTGCAGCAATAGAAATCACACAATTTCAAATTAGTATGAAAAAAACAAAAAAAAAAACACTTTTTATTGAACAATAAATTCACGCCCTGATCTTGAAACATTCCTACAATGCACATATACTGCAGGAATACATAAAATGATTTAAAATAAATTGCATATCCACTGTAATAGATTATTCCCTGGCTCAATTCCAGGATACATGTTCTATTCTGCCGCTGAGCCAAATTCATGATGTAAGCACATGCATGCAGGAGACAATAATTCACACTTCAGTCTCCATTATCATCTCCAACACAACAAGACAGAAAATAAATAAAATAATAAAAGAAAGGAAAGCAATATTTGAGTGGTTAAAAGAGAAAGATAACATAGACATTTTATTTCACTGTATCACACCACCAAGTCAACCCAGCGTGTTTCAACATATACAAAGTCTTCATCAAGGGTAAAGGAAGTGGAAGCAATCGTACATACATCAAAAAACAAAGAGAAAATGCGCAATTTTTTTTTGCACAATTTTGTTTACAAATTTATGCATGATTTTATTATTTCATATGACAGTCATAACAATTTAATACACTCGCAAAGATATAGACATAAGGACACTCCTTATCTGGTCTATAACAATTTAAATAAACTTTTATAGACCAGATAGTGTCCCTATGTTCTGAATTAACCACTTAAGACCCGGACTAATATGCAGGTTAAGGACCTTGCCCCTTTTTGCGAGTCGGCACTGCGTTGCTTTAACTGACAATTGCGCGGTCGTGCGACGTGGCTCCCAACAAAATTGGTGTCCTTTTTCCCCCACAAATAAAGCTTTCTTTTGGTGGTATTTGATCACCTCTGCGGTTTTTATTTTTTGTGCTATAAACAAAAAAATTGCGACAATTCTTTCTGCTATAATAAATATCCCCCAAAAAATATATAATTTTTTTTCCCTCAGTTTAGGCCGATACGTATTTTTCTACCTATTTTTGGTAAAAAAAAAAAGCAACAAGCGTTTAACGGTTGGTTTGCGCAAAATGTGTAGTGTTTACAAAATAGGGGATAGTTTTATGCCATTTTTTTTCACTACTAATGGCAGCGATCAGCGATTTCTTTTTTTTTTGTGACTGCGACATTATGGCGGACACATCAGACAATTATGACACATTTTTTGGACCAAAAAGTGCTATAAAAATGCATTGATTACTGTGAAAATGACAATGCAGTTTAGGAGTTAACCAATAGGGGGCGCTGTAGGGGTTAAGTGTGACCTCATATGTGTTTCTAACTGTAGTGGGGCGGGACGTGTGACGTCATTGATTGTCTGTTCCCTGATATAGGGAAAGACTATCAATGACACTGCCACTGTAAAGAACGGGGAAGGTGTGTTTACACACACCTCTCCCTGTTCTTCAGCTCTTGTCACGGAGCTTTGGACCGGGTCGCAGGTGTGAGCCACCCACGGCTGGGCACTTAAAGAGGACGTACCCATACATGGTTGTGCCCAGCCGTGCCATTCTGCCGACATATATGTGCAGGAGGCGGTCCTTAAGTGGTTAAATTTAATGAATGAGAGCAAGCCGCCTCTGTTGCCATCTCCTTGATAGCCATTGATCTACTGTGGGGCTTGAGGTCTGGGTTGGGTTGAGACCTGTGTGGTCTGGACATTTGACCATGTCCATATCTTTGTGAGTATACTATATTGTTTTGAATGTCACATGAAATAATAATATCGTGCATAATTTGGTAAAAAAATGTATATAAATTTCATTGTGCATTTTTCTTGCTTTTTTGATGTATGTAGGATTGCTTCCATTTTCTTCACGCTAATGAAGACTTTGTATGAGTTGAAAAGAGTTGGGTTGACTTAGTGGATATGCAATTTATTTTAAATCATTTTATGTATTTCTGCAGTATATGTGCATTGTAGGAATGTTTCAAGACCAGGATGTGAATTGTCTAGACCAGCCAATTTTTAAACTTGTTCAATAAAAGTTTTTCTATTTTTTTACATAGTAATTTGAAATAGTTTGATTTCTATTGCTGCAACTAAGTCCCATGGGAGATATCTTTAGAATCGTATATATCAGGGATGGAGTAGCTTCTTTCTCATGATATAATTGCTACCTGCTGTTTTACTTATAAGGAAACCCACACTGAAACATCTTGGGCAGACCTTCTTATGATGTTAATTGTCTAGCTGTCTCCTGCTTCATTGCTTTTTGAGTTAATGACCTACAACAACCATGCAGACCGTGAAATCATAACTTTTGATGCTCGTACTTGTTGCAGAGCAGCAGGGCCGGTGCAAGGATTTCTGCCTACACAAGCGAAGCTCCATTTTGGCGCCCCCCCCCCCCCCAACGGCCACCCACCTCCCTTGCAAAAATGTTTCTTTATATAATTTTTTTATATAAAAAAACACACTAATGTGCTTTTGTTAAGTGCATTTTTATTAACGATTTAACAAATAAGTTATACAGCTATAAAACAATTTTTTTACCAATAAGTGCAGGAAATAGTGCAAACAGACTTGTAAAAGTGCAGGAAATAGTAGTGCACACAAACAGTACAACACTAAAACGGCCTATTCAAGGCAAAACATTACCATTATTGGTTAAAAGAAGAGCAATAAGTGCATATAAACATATTTTCAAACTATAATATCAGAACATGAGTTCAGGCCCAGACCCGGCGTCATCCATCACCAGTAACTTAGGTAAGGGAGTCGGGACTGGCTGCGCCCGGGCCACATCCAGTGACAGCAGCTGACAGGCGCTGCGGCACATTCGCACACCGGAGCGGGAGATCCGGGCGGCGGCAACTCCGGACAATAAAGTACCGTATTTTCCGGCGTATAAGACGACTCGGCGTATAAGACGACCCCCTAATTTTCCAGCCAAAATGTTGGTTTTGTGATATACTCACCGTATAAGACTACCCCCTTCCTACTAGTCCTGCCTCGCCTCACGGTGCCACCATTACATGCCAGACTATGCCACTACATGCCAGACTGTGCCCCATTACATGCCAGACTGTGCCCCATTACATGCCAGACTGTGCCCCATTACATGCCAGACTGTGCCCCATTACATGCCAGACTGTGCCCCATTACATGCCAGACTGTGCCCCATTACATGCCAGACGGTGCCCCATTACATGCCAGACGGTGCCCCATTACATGCCGGACTGTGCCCCATTACATGACCGGACTGTGCCCCATTACATGACCGGACTGTGCCCCATTACATGACCGGACTGTGCCCCATTACATGACCGGACTGTGCCCCATTACATGACCGGACTGTGCCCCATTACATGACCAGACTGTGCCCCATTACATGACCAGACTGTGCCCCATTACATGACCAGACTGTGCCCCATTACATGACCAGACTGTGCCCCATTACATGACCAGACTGTGCCCCATTACATGACCAGACTGTGCCCCATTACATGACCAGACTGTGCCCCATTACATGACCAGACTGTGCCCCATTACATGACCAGACTGTGCCCCATTACATGACCAGACTGTGCCCCATTACATGACCAGACTGTGCCCCATTACATGACCAGACTGTGCCCCATTACATGACCAGACTGTGCCCCATTACATGACCAGACTGTGCCCCATTACATGACCAGACTGTGCCCCATTACATGACCAGACTGTGCCCCATTACATGACCAGACTGTGCCCCATTACATGACCAGACTGTGCCCCATTACATGACCAGACTGTGCCCCATTACATGACCAGACTGTGCCCCATTACATGACCAGACTGTGCCCCATTACATGACCAGACTGTGCCCCATTACATGACCAGACTGTGCCCCATTACATGACCAGACTGTGCCCCATTACATGACCAGACTGTGCCCCATTACATGACCAGACTGTGCCCCATTACATGACCAGACTGTGCCCCATTACATGACCAGACTGTGCCCCATTACATGACCAGACTGTGCCCATTACATGACCAGACTGTGCCCCATTACATGACCAGACTGTGCCCCATTACATGACCAGACTGTGCCCCATTACATGACCAGACTGTGCCCCATTACATGACCAGACTGTGCCCCATTACATGACCAGACCGTGCCCTTACCTTATCCCATGCGAATCGCGGCCGTGTAACCTAACAGTAACAGCTTACCTTACCAGAATCGCGGCTGTACGATTTTTCAAAAGCCGCGCCTCCGACGTCTTCTGTTCCGTAATAGGCGGAACATTCAGCTTCCCATGAGGCACTGTGTTCAGTGTTCGCCTATCACGGAGGCCCGACACCAAACACAGGACGAGAGGGCCTCCGTGATAGGCGGACACCAAACACAGGACGAGAGGGCCTCCGTGATAGGCGGACACTGAACACAGTGCCTCATGGGAAGCTGAATGTTCCGCCTATCACGGAACAGAAGACATCGGAGGCGCGATTCTGGTAAGGTAAGCTGTTACTGTTAGGTTACACGGCCGCGATTCGCGGTCATTTTTTCGCCCCATCCCAGGCTGCGGACCTGCCCGCCCCAAGCGGCCGTTTGGTCCGCCTGATGGTTGCGCCGGCCCTGCAGAGCAGCACCGCAGAATGCATTGAAGCGGTTTAATCAGTATGGCAGCCAAACGAATAGCATTTTTAGAGAAAAATGTAAATGGGTGACAGCTCTGACATTTTTTAAATTAGGCGTTTTTGATGTACTGTGCTGTCACTGAAGAGCCACTACTGTTCTGACTAGGATTACTGAACAATCCAGAGATGATGCCATGAAATTCAGCAATTTAACAGGTATGGTTTCACAGACTGCACTAGATTAATGGTGAAATTACTATTTCTATAACCAATCTTTTGTTGTAAACCACCACTTTTGGATAAATAAATGTTCTTTTGACTTGTGTTTGTGTTATTATTCACTATAAGCAGCAGCATAAATGACATCAGGATCATCGTGTAAGTGGTCCATTTATTAAGAATTTTGTGTTAAATAGCGAATGTGCTATTTGTTAAATTTAGTGGTAATTACCACAATATTTAATGCAGTAATTTACGACATTGAGCTGGTTGCTAAGGAGCGAGCTGGGAAGCCAGCTGCTATGCCCTTAACAAAGGATGACTTATCAGCTGTCAGCGGGTTCCCTGCTGACAGCTGAATGTATAAGAAAAAAGCAGACAATAAAAAAAGATGAAAAAACCCAGCATAGGGTCCCCCCCCCCCCCCCAATACATACCAGGCCTTAGGGTCTGGTACAGGGGGTCCCGACTTACAAACGCCTGACTTACGAACAACTCCTACTTCTGAACGGGACATATCTGCCATTCTGCGAATGCACGGCCATTTTTGACGGCGGACACATTCAATGGAACATCGGAAAATGAAGTATCTCCCGTTCTGCACATGCGCAGCCATTCGAGGGAACATTGGAAAACATCGGAAAATTACGTAATTGCCGTTCTGCGCATGCGGTTTCCGACTTACGAACATTTTCGACTTAAGAACAAACCTAAAGTCCCTAACTTGTTCGTAATTCTGGGACCCCCTGTATGGATTTTAAGGGAAACACCACGCCAAAATAAAAAAATGGCATGGGGTTCCCCGAAAGCATATGTCCTCAACATGGGGGGGGGGGGGGGTGGGTGCTTTGGGGCAGGGGGAGGGCTCTGCCTCATACTCATCCCCACAGCCGTGGCCAATGGTTGTGAGGGTCTGCAGGCAGGGGGCTTATCAGAATCTGGAAGCCCCCTTTAACCCCCTGTGACGGACCTCAAGTACCCCTGCTGGGCACATCCGCCAGACCTGTGTCTCCTGTCCTCCAAACGCACCCGCAGCCTGCAGATTCGCCATAACCAGCCCTTAACCCCTCAATCACGAGACAATCCACACATGTTGAGGGTTACACATCCAGAGCTTAACTGTTTATTAAAATCCAAACTATACAGTTTTACACACAGTAAGGGACACTCCCCTTTGCCTTGTCTGAGGGGAGGGGGACAAGGAACAATAAATGGGAACAGAACATTTGGACATTGAAACAGTGTACAGAAACCTAATGAGATTATGGTAAGCAGGCAGCTTAGCTTCTCAATACACACCCCCTGCGGAGAGACGTCTGCAGTCCACTCTCCATTGTCTGTGTCCAGCAACAAGAGGAGGGGGGGTGGGGGGTGTAGGGCTGTAACATTACATTACATCACAATAATGCCAGCTTCAGGTCTCCAGTATATTTCTGGCCCATAGTCTGTCGGTAGGAGGCACGCCCACAATCCTTTCCAAGACATACAGTGACAGTGGGTTCTGTCACATTTCTCCCCTTTTAAAAACAGACTAACCAGGTTCCTGACCCCCAACTGGTCTGGACCTGCGTTAGTCACAAACTTCCACCCCAGGCAAACAGGAAAAGTAAAAGTACGACTCTTGCGCTGGGGAGCAAAACCGCACAGACGGTCTCCCGGGAATAAAAACAGCCGCTGCAGAGTGGGAACAGTTGTTTGCACTCCTCTGATCCTGGGGGGGGGTTGCAGATATTGGGGGAAGCTGAATAATCCTCTGCCCTGCTTCCAGCGCTTCAGCTGGTAGGGAACATAGGCTGGTAGGGCTATGCATTTGGGGAGGCAAAGGTACTTGCTTTTCTCGTGGTGTAGTTACCAGCCGCTGAGAAGGTATCTTGCAGGGACTATCTCCTGGGTTCTTCATCTCTTGTTCTGATGCTGGGCAGAGACCATCATCGCTCTGTCCTGTAGCCAGCGCTTCTGCCGGGGAGACATATGAAAATGTTGGGTACAGCTGCTGGAGAGGGGGAAGGGTTTTCTCCCCTGCCGGTTCTGTGACCAGCCCTTGGGGTGACTTCTGACAGGGGCTGTCTCCCAAACCCTCCAAAAACATACTGAGGGCTGGGCAGGGACCATCAGAACTCTGCTCCATAGCCAACGCTTTTGCTGGGGAGAGAACCACTGGGGTAGTGTCCAATTGCTGTGGAGGGAGAATTGCTTCTTCTACTCCCGGTGGGAATATCTGCAGTTGGGGAAACAGCGCACGCAGGTCATCTCTCAGACTCTCCGGATCCAACTCTTTTTCTGATGCTAGGCAGATTATAGTGGCACTCTGCTCCATAGCCAACGCTTCTGCTGGGGGGATGAACATTGGGGTAGTGTCCAATTGCTGGGGAGGGAGAATTGCTTCCTCTACTCCAGGTGGAGATAGCGGCTGTTGGGGAAACAGCTCAAGCAGATCATCTCTCAGACTCTCCGGAGCCAACTCTTTTTCTGATGCTAGGCAGATTATAGTGGCACTCTGCTCCATAGCCAACGCTTCTGCTGGGGGGATGAACATTGGGGTAGTGTCCAATTGCTGGGGAGGGAGAATTGCTTCCTCTACTCCAGGTGGGGATATCTGCAGTTGGGGAAACAGCTCACGCAGGTCATCTCTCGGACTCTCCGGAGCCAACTCTTTTTCTGATGCTGGACAGATGCCAGGGGCACTCTGCCCTGTAGCCAGCGCTTCTGCTGGGGCCCCAGATGAGATACTCTGGACTTGCTGCTGATCACCATTTTCCAGCCTTCCAGCGCCTGTCTCAACTCCACTTTCTGAGACCTTGATGCTATTAGCTTGTCTCACTGCCTGGGGGACCTCCGGTGCGTTCCGGCATTCTAGCGCTCGCAGTGCCCTCTGTATCATTGCCGCTTCTTCCATTGCGGTTAGGACAGGAAAATGTAGGGTCACCCCTGGCCCCATTTGCTCATCTTTGTGACTGTCTGCTATTTCTCCAGGACAGTCCCAGGTAACAGGAGCCATGCCAGGCTGCTCATCACCATCAAACAGCCGCTTGTATGCAATTTCGAGCTCAAATTCCTGCTCAACCAGGAACTCCAATTCCCCCAGGTCACATGCCTCTACAGGGAGGTCCAGCACCTCATCTCGGAAGTCCAAGATGTTTTCCCACCGCCACTCCTCATCGCTCCCAAAGTCTGGGTCTCCGTACATTTTTTGATGGAGCAGCCCCACGCCGCCATAGCCAACGCCTTCTGTTGGGCTGCCATCTGCTGTACTTGGCCAAAGTTGAGCCGCGAACCACCGGAGGGCTCTGTAGCTGGCGTCTAGCTTCATCTCCTCCTGGACCAATCTTCTGAGCTCCGTCTTCCAATCATCTCGCGGTCGTTCCCTCAGGAACACCTCTCGCGCACAGTACTGCGTCCAGTACATCTCTGAGGAGGAGGGAAGGATCTTCCCCTGCTGGCGCCGCTCGTAGCTTAGCGCCTCATGCCAGAGTTGCCGGCGGATCACATCCTCCCAGCCGAGCATGGTGCGCTCTGTCACTGGTCCCCGATGTTTCTTCCGCATGCCTTGCAGCCTCCTCCCGAACTCCGCTCTCATGCTGGCTGGTCCCCGTATCGCTCCTCGGCAGCTGCCCAGATCTTGAATCCTGGTGGTGGTTTGGATGTCCTGGACTGCAGGAGACATCCCACTGCTGCCACCACTGTGACGGACCTCAAGTACCCCTGCTGGGCACATCCGCCAGACCTGTGTCTCCTGTCCTCCAAACGCACCCGCAGCCTGCAGATTCGCCATAACCAGCCCTTAACCCCTCAATCACGAGACAATCCACACATGTTGAGGGTTACACATCCAGAGCTTAACTGTTTATTAAAATCCAAACTATACAGTTTTACACACAGTAAGGGACACTCCCCTTTGCCTTGTCTGAGGGGAGGGGGACAAGGAACAATAAATGGGAACAGAACATTTGGACATTGAAACAGTGTACAGAAACCTAATGAGATTATGGTAAACAGGCAGCTTAGCTTCTCAATACACACCCCCTGCGGAGAGACGTCTGCAGTCCACTCTCCATTGTCTGTGTCCAGCAACAAGAGGAGGGGGGGTGGGGGGTGTAGGGCTGTAACATTACATTACATCACAATAATGCCAGCTTCAGGTCTCCAGTATATTTCTGGCCCATAGTCTGTCGGTAGGAGGCACGCCCACAATCCTTTCCAAGACATACAGTGACAGTGGGTTCTGTCACACCCCCCCTATATGAATGAGTATGCCTACCCATTTACCAAAAAAGTGTCAAACAGTAATAAAAACACAGAGACAGTTTTTGATGATTCCTTTCTTAAAAAAAAAAAAAAAAGTGTCCCCCCTGATGTAAATCCATCATCAATCACGACGCTGAAGCCACCGTTGGACCAGAAAAAAAACGCTCCTGCCACCCATAAATTATGGCCTATTACAGGCTCTCCCATTTGTCATTTTTATATGGTAATGGACGGGGCCTGGTCATGGTCCACCTAGCCAAAAGGCCTGGTGGACTGTTCTCCTCATGGTCCACCGAAACCGACCACCAAGTACTAGGTAAGGGGCTCTTCTGAGAAGAGACCCCTGTCATATGTCACAGCCAAATCATTCTTACCTCCAAGTACACACAGTGGGCTGACTATTTTTATCTGGTGGTGATATCAGGCACTTACAGTGATTTTGTGGTAAAAAAAATTAAATCATTTAAGCCATCCTTCATCAACTTTTTGTTCCAACTAAGAAAATTATGAAAACATTATGATTGGACATAACAATCATGTGATGGTCAGTGGGAAGAATGCTCCTCACACTTGTGGTCATTGGGAAGAGTTACCCTCTTATGCCGCGTACACACGGTCGTTTTTTGTGATGAAATAAAACAACGTTTTAAAAAACGTCATTTGAAATGATCGTGTGTGAGGTTTACGTCGTTTTTTGTCTTCTGAAAAACGACCAAAAAAAAAATTCTAGCCCGCTTCAATTTATGTCGTCTTTCAAAATGACGTCTTTCAAAATGACTCACTGTTCCGGCCTTCCTGGGAGTCTGGAGAGGAGACGAGGACAGCGTCAGAGCATGCAGCCGCGCGCCTCATGTCTGCAGTGTGACAGGCTCACTGGCTCAGTAGGGAGGAGGAAGCAGGCACACCAGGTGCGGCGCTGGAGATGTTGTTCCAGCGGGGTAACCGGGGTCCGCTTTAAAAAAAACAACAGTTTTTCTTACGCTCGGGATAGTCGGGTGGTGTCACCCCTTTAGCGGGTGTCACCCGGGTGCGGACCGCATTCGGATGCACAGAATACCGCTTCTCTGCCTTTTGGCGAAGATCAGAGTGTGTTGTTATAGCATTTTTATTTCATGCTATGAATGTCTTATAAATGGAAAAGCTTTAACCCTTTCATGCCTAAGCCTATTTCTGACATTTGGTGTTTACAAGTTAAAATCATTTTTTTTGCTAGAAAATTACTTAGAACCCCCAAACATTATATATATTTTTTAGAAGAGAATCTAGAGAATAAAATGGTGATTGTTGCAATATTTTATGTCACACGGTATTTGTGCCGCGGAAAGAAAATGTAAAATGTTTTGCTTCTGTAGAAATCAAAGAAATGTTACAAACATGCATATTATCACCACAAGGTGTGTGAAAACTAGTGGCATACACATGGATCACTCTATATGTATTGCAGCTGATTCCCCTTTTTGCATAATTGCCTGCGGTCAATTGTCACAATTAATGGGTGGAGCCTGTGCTCTTTAGAGCTACTATTTATTTCAAAGTTTCATGTCTGTAATGTGGTTATGACTAAGGCCTTATAGGCTGAAACGCGTCAACTGTTATTATTTGCATTTGTTCTCTGTGGCCTGTCAATAAAAACAAAGAGTTTTTAAAGAGCAACAATTGTAGTGCGGATCATCTTTTCCACATTACCAGAAAACTATCTTCCTGTGTGTATGTGCCTTTACAGACCGATACCTGCCTTTCAGCTGAGAAGTGTGCTGCTTTCCGGTCACCTGGTGCGGTAAAACATGGTGTCACCCACCCCTGTCTAGGCCGCCCAGCACCATGCAGGCAGCGCAGTCACGGGGCACACCCCAAACCAGCCCCTGTATATGATAGTATGGGGCAGTATAGTGACAGGTTGGGCTGGTATATGGCCGGTTAGGGTGGTACAGGGCAGGTAAAGGTGGTATGGGGAAGGTTGGGGTGGTATAGGACAAGTTGGGGTGTCATGGGGCAAGATGGGGTGGCACAGGGCAGGCTGTGTGGTATAGGGCAGGTTGGGGTGGCATAGGGCAAGTAATGATGGCAAAAAGCAAGTTGGGGTGGTACAGGGCAAGTTAAGGTGGCATAGGGCAGGTTGGGGTGGTATAGGGCAAGTTAAGGTGGCATAGGGCAGGTTGGGGTGGCATGGGGCAAGATGGGGTGGCACAGGGCAGGCTGGGGTGGCACGGGGCAGGCTGGAGTGGTATACGGCAGGCTGGGGTGGCACAGGGCAGGCTGGAGTGGTATACGGCAGGCTGGGGTGGTATACGGCAGGCTGGGGTGGCACGGGGCAGGCTGGAGTGGTATATGGCAGGCTGGGGTGGTATATGGCAGGCTGGGGTGGCACAGGACAGGCTGGAGTGTGGTATACAGCAGGCGGGGGTGGTATACAGCAGGCTGGGGTGGCACAGGACAGGCTGGAGTGTGGTATACAGCAGGCTGGGGTGGTATACAGCAGGCTAGGGTGGCACTGGGCAGGCTGGGGTTGTATACATCAGGCTGGGGTGGCACTGGGCAGGCTGGGGTGGTATACAGCAGGCTGGGGTGGCACTTGGCAGGCTGGGGTGGTATACAGCAGGCTGGGGTGGCACTGGGCAGGCTGTGGTGGTATACAGCAGGCTGGAGTGGTACTCACTGTTCCGGCCTTCCTGGGAGTCTGGAGAGGAGACGAGGACAGCGTCAGAGCGCGCCTCATGTCTGCAGTGTGACAGGCTCACTGGCTCAGTAGGGATGCGGGGTGACCGGGGTCTGCTTTAAAAAAAAAACAACAGTTTTTCTTACGCTCGGGATAGTCGGGTGGTGTCACCCCTTTAGCGGGTGTCACCCGGGTGCGGACCGCATTCGGATGCACAGAATACTGCTTCTCTGCCTTTTGGCGAAGATCAGAGTGTGTTGTTATAGATTTTTTGTTTCATGCTATGAATGTCTTATAAATGGAAAAGCTTTAACCCTTTCATGCCTAAGCCTATTTCTGACATTTGGTGTTTACAAGTTAAAATCATTTTTTTTGCTAGAAAATTACTTAGAACCCCCAAACATTATATATTTTTTTTTAGAAGAGAATCTAGAGAATAAAATGGTGATTGTTGCAATATTTTATGTCACACGGTATTTGTGCGTACTTTTTCCGCTTCTCGGCCTTTTGGCTAAGATCAAGTGTAGTATATGTTCTTATCAGTTTTCAGAGCAGCACTGAGGCACCTCCTAAGTTGAGGGTGGATGTAATCCAATGATGTCATTGCACCTGGAAGGATGGTTTCGGTAGGGACTATGTCGTGCTGCCCGACAGTAAACTGGGGGCCGGCAAAGTCGAGTCTGAGCCATCTGGAAGGGTGCTCCTGGTGAGGATGGGTGGCTGCGCTTGGTCAAGGTCTTTTTGTCGAGTTCTAGTCTGGTTGGGGGGTTGGATTGGGAACAAAAAGCCTATGGTGCATGTGCCCCCTGGAGTGGCAGTCCAGGGGTGTCTGAGAATCACTGTGAGTGAGGGTCACTCTGATTTAAAGACACCATGGTCACTGCACCAGCCACACGCTTTTTTTAACCACCTGCCTCCTGGGCCGGGCCTTTTGGCCAGGACCGGAGGAATTTTTTACTCATGGCTGGAGGGCCTGTTCATTGTACATCACAATGACCACTTCTTTCACTCTCCTCTCCACTATCCCTTTCCCCCACTTTATTTAATTTAAGCCTATGTTTGTCACGTTTTTTTGTCTTTTTTTGTTTGGGCACGTTTTGTACACTGTGTGATAAGTAGGGTGCCGGTCCTCGGGCCAGCCCTGAACGTCTTGGGAGTGGGTGGACATGGCCTTCTGGCTTAGTTCACCTGCTCTCATGGGGTCTCCCTTCGGGGGAGCCCCACCTAGTACTGGGAGGGTTCTGTCTTGGCAGTCCCTCCAAGGAAGATGGTCCGTGTCGGCTTCGGTTGCTCGGACCACAGTAACTCAGTCCCCGTCTGGAGTCTAACGCCCTGGGGGGATCAGGGTTTGGGTCCCTTCTTCACAGGAGGTCCACTTGACGTTGAACCCATCTGCACGTTTTTGTGAACACTCTTTATGTGTGTGCACATTTTTTCTGCACTGGGTGAAATTTTTTGGGTGTGTTTCACACGCCATAGGCTTTTAAAAAAGAAAAAATTATATCGCTAGTGATACGTCCTGCTGATCTAGGCAGGTGTCTCAGAGCTCAAACACATCCAAGTTGTGCCACTTGAAGCTGTATCTGATGCAGCCAGTGCTTCCCAGTCAATGGGCTTTGCATTGGGATGCACAGAATACCGCTTCTCGGCCTTTTGGCTAAAATCAAGTGTGTTGTTATAGCATTTTTATTTCATGCTATGAATGTCTTATAAATATAAAAGCTTTAATATAGAATATTTAAATAAATAAGGGCTAGGAAAGGACACATATATGAAGAGTAGGGCTGTGACTGATTAAAATTTTTGTGTTTGATTAATCGGTTTTTTTTTTTAAAGTGTATTTTTGTGCGTGAACTCGAGAGAGAGGAGCCGGACTGCAGGAGTTGGCAGTAGGCAGACCCTCCCCCCGGAGGCAATCGCCATCCTTCTCCATGCCCCCGGTGGCAATGGCGGGTGTGAGGGGGGGCCTCCCACTCACCCCACCCTACCTGCTCCACTTGGGAGCCCGACTGGGGCTCAATGGGACCCCAACGGGGCAGAGGGACTCCCCCTATGAGGGAGTGAGGGGGTCTAGCCCACCCAGCCAGCCCCGTAGGTCCTTCGCCTCTCATTTTTAGGAGACCGCATGGCCAATGTGCGTGCGTGGTAAACCAATTTCGTGTGCGTGCAAGTGTGGTGGTTTTTGTGGGGGGGGGGGGGCGTACTAAGCACAGGCGTACCTTGCATAGCACACCCACCGGGAGCCGGGCTGAGACCACCAAACTCAATTCACATGTAGCCGAGACCGGGATCCGAACCCTTGGCTGCAGAGGAATCGTTTTTTTTTTTTTAATCGATTAATCGACTAATTTCGATTAATTAACGCACATACAGATACAACTACTTTTAGCTGATCTCCTTGCATTGCAACTCTGCATTAGTCAGTGGTAAATGTGGTGGGGGCAGATGTGTATATTCTTGCAGTATGGGAGCAGATGTGTATATTACAGCATCTATCCCCATGCTGTAATATACACATCTGCCCCCATACTTTCCTATACACATCTGCCTGCATGCTTTCATATACACATCTGCCTGCATGCTTTCATATACACATCTGCCCGCATGCTATACATGATGGTTGTCCTCTCTTACCTTCTTAAGGCAGGAGGACCCATCCGCAGAGTAGCTGACACTGACACGTGCACGATGCAAGCAGGCGGGCGCAGTGGCTTAACTAGAACCTTCAGGGCCCCGATGCATGAAACCATGAAGGGCCCCCCCAATGTTGCCAACCTACCAGATTGAAATTTACTTTCACGACATCCGAAATTTACTGGCACAGCCACATTTTTACTGGCATTTCGCAAAAGTTACTAAATAAAATGTAATAGACATTAAGGTAAAAAAACATAATTTCAATATAATAAGGGCAAATGATTTAGTCACATCACCTCCTGCCTCTATCCCCTCTGCCACCAACACCAGCTGCCTTCACCCCCCTCTGCGGTGCCACAATCTCCCCTGCCTCCAATCTCCTCCTGCGGTGCCACCATCACCCCCTACCTCCATCGTATCCCCCTCTGCCACCATCACCTGTCACTGTCGGCTGGGCTGTCTGTCACACTCTCTATCCCCGACTCCCCTGTGAATGTTGTGTTGCCTGGATGCAGCAGGCTCCGCCATTCCGCCGCCGCCGCGTGCTTCTCAGAGGGGTGCTAAAGAGGGGGTAAGACACAGGGTTTGTAGGGGTGTTACACAGGAGACAGGGGTGGTAGGCATGTTAGACATAGCCAGGGGTGGTAGGGAGGGGGTTAGACACAGGCAGGGGTGGTGGGGGGGTTAGACACAGGCAGGGGTGGTGGGGAGGGTTAAACACAGGCAGGGGTGGTAGGGAGGGTTAGACACAGCCGGGGTGGTAGGGGGGGTTAGACACAGCCATGGGTGGTAGGGGGTTAGACACAGCCAGGGGTGGTAGGGGGTTAGACACAGCCAGGGGTGTTAGGGGGGGGGGTAGACACAGCCAGGGGTGGTGGGGGGGGGGTTAGACACAGCCAGGGGTGGTAGGGTGGGGGGGGTTAGACACAGCCAGGGGTGGTAGGGGGGGTTAGACACAGCCAGGGGTGGTTAGACACAGCCAGGGGTGGTGGTAGGGGGTTTAGACACAGCCAGGGGTGGTGGTGGTAGGGGGGTTAGACACAGCCAGGGGTGGTGGTAGGGGGGTTAGACACAGCCAGGGGTGGTGGTAGGGGGGTTAGACACAGCCAGGGGTGGTGGTAGGGGGGTTAGACACAGCCAGGGGTGGTAGGGGGGGTTAGACACAGCCAGGGGTGGTGGTAGGGGGGTTAGACACAGCCAGGGGTGGTGGTAGGGGGTTAGACACAGCCAGGGGTGGTAGGGGGGGTTAGACACAGCCAGGGGTGGTAGGGAGGGGGTTAGACACAGCCAGGGGCGGTAGGGGGGGTAGACACAGCCAGGGGAGCAGTGTGACAGGTGGGGGGAGCAGTTTGTCAAAGGGGGGGCAGTGTGACAGGTGGGGAGCAGTTCTGGGGGGGGCAGTGTGACAGGTGGGGAAGCAGTGTGACAGGTGGGGAAGCAGTTTCTGGGGGGGCAGTGTGTCAGGTGGGGTAGCAGTTCTGGGGGGGGGCAGTGTGTCAGGTGGGGGAGCAGTGTGTCAGGTGAAGGAGCAGTGTGACGGGGAGAAGTGTGACATATAATACAGCTCATCCGATATCACATAGACAGCTCTCTGTACACCAGCATTACCTTCTCCCCAGCAGCTGCAGCACTGCCTCGCACATCTCTCCCTCCACCTGTTCACGGCTCAGCCTCCTGTTCTCATCTTGGCTGTCCCAGCCAGGTCCCGCAGCACCACCACCAGCACAATCCCCCCTGCCGCCTCCTGCTTCACCAGTCCACCATACCTAGAGCCGACCCGACGAGGAAACCCGGAAGTAGCGCGGAGCTACATGTAGGGGAACTTGGCGCTGAGGGGGGAGAAGGAGGATGCCGGATGCTGCGGGTGATGATGACGTCAGCGCGCCGCTACTTGCTTGCCGCCGGGTGGACCAAGATGGCCGCGGCTCCGGAGCTAGGCCGAAGCCGCGGTCTTTCCTATCGGCGAGACCGCGGAGCTCACGTCGATCAAAGAAATTAACGATTAATCGAACAATTAATCGTTAATTTCCGCAGCCCTAATGAAGAGACAAGAAGGCTGCGAACCCCAAGATTTAGACATGTAGGAAAGTTTACCCCATGGGGCTTTGGACAGCCAAAATATGAATATAACAATATAGTCTAGTAAAACATGATTTATTTGCTGATTGTCTATACCAGTGATGGCGAACCTTGGCACTCCAGATGTTTTGGAACTACTGTACATTTCCCATGATGCTCAACTACACTGCAGAGTGCATGAGCATCATGGGAAATGTAGTTCCAAAACATCTGGGGTGCCAAGGTTCGCCACCACTGGTCTATACCATACAGATAAAATATAATGACAATAAAATAACCCCTTACGGATCAAGTGATACAATACAGATCATACAATATGAGTACAGTTACATACAACATTGCATAAAAACTGCATAGTGTGCATGCCCCGACGTGTTTCGACCTGTAGGAGGTCTCTTCAGGGGGATGATTGATTCTACAAAAATATATACATAACATGAGTTTGAGATTAAAAAGACATGTTTAAGTGTATATCACATAAAAAGACCCGAACAGAAAGTTACCGTTATCAAATAAGTGTACTGATAGTCAAAATTGTACAGACCCGTTGGGAAAACCAAAGGGAGCCCCATACGAGTGCCCCCCCAGATACCCGGAGGGGAGAAGAAGGAAGAACGCGGCCAACGGGTGGGTTACAAGGAGCCGCACAGCTGAACGTCCTCCGACGACCTGGGGAGCCGATACCTGCAATGAGCACCCCATGGATTAGCCATATATTCCCAAGAAGATTCATGGTATTAAATCATAGTAAGTATTTAAATAAATAAATACACATAAATTATGTACACAGATATCAATGACACGCACTAAGAGCCCTTTCACACTGTTGCGTTTTTGCCGCATTTTTGCGGTAAGAATAGCGCTATTAAAACGCTCCAAAAACTCCCCTCTCCATTGAAATGAATTGAAAACACGGTAAAATCGTGGTAAAAACGCGATAAAATAGCAGTGTTTTACCGCTATTTTAACGCTCCGCTATAGAGCCCTTTCACACTGGTGCATTTTGCAGAGTTTTTGCGGTTTAAAAGCGCTATTAAAATGCTCATAAAACGCCCCTCTCCATTGAAATGAATTGAAAACGCATTAAAAACGGTAAAATAGTGTTTTACCGCTATTTTAATGCTCCGCTATAGAGCCCATTCACAGTGGTGCGTTTTTGCGGTAAAAATAGCGCTATAAAACGCTCCAAAAACGCCCCTCTCCATTGAAATGAATTGAAAACGCGGTAAAAACACGGTAAAATCGCTGTGTTTTACCGCTATTTTAACGCTCCGCTATAGAGCCCTTTCACACTGGTGCATTTACACCAATGGAAAAAAGTCTGATGGGGCCCACAGACGATCGTGTGTAGCAATATGTTTACATTTAATGATCGTTTGTAGCAATATGTTTACATTTAATGATCGTGTGTAGCAATATGTTTACATTTAATGATCGTGTGTAGCAATATGTTTACATTTAATGATCGTGTGTAGCAATATGTTTACATTTAATGATCGTGTGTAGCAATATGTTTACATTTAATGAAGGTACGACATTTAGCAACTTTTAGAGGTGCCTCTCTTCTCTTTTATACCCTGTAAAAAAAATGCTTTGATATACAAGTGCTTTGGATTACAAGCATGTTTCTGGAACGAATTATGCTCACAAACCAAGGTTTTACTATAGTACATGTCTTCAATTCACCAAACACATAAAACAACTTTTCTTTTCATAACTGAGCACACTTTTTCTAGTGTCTACTATTTTGAAAATACAGCATGGGTTGGCATTTAGGAAAAGATGTTTCTTATGGACATTTGTGGTCAGAATAGGTCTATTTCTCTCTCTCAGCCTGTAAATGCTGCATCCTTACACTAGGCAGAAATACTAAATGAAACCAGGCATCCAAACATCACATATGTTCAGTCCAGAGACGGGACCCATCATATTTATTGCTATCCAGTCATCATGACTAAGCTGAAATAGTAGAAATAGGATACATGGAGAAATAGGAGGCTTATGGATTTTGTGTGTGAACATTAGAAATAAAGGCCAGATTGCAGTATTACCAAGGGATCAGAGCATAGAAATACACCATAAAATGGGGGCAAGAGTTCTGGTATAATAAAGATGGGGGAAGGTGAGGGGAGAGTTGGGTGATGTAGTGGGGACATTGATGGCGGGGAAAGTTCTCTCAGCAGATAAGAAGATACAGAATTTACTATTACACCTATTGTAGAGCAGGAGAGGGGCCTGGGCAGACCTAAGTGTAATATTATCATTACAGGGTGACATGGTGGTGTCAGGGGAGAACTAATGAGGCACAGGAGGTGTCACTTCTGCAGGGTGACCAGGAATGGGGGTAGTACTATGGGGTGCCATGGAGAGGAGGGAGTGCAGTGTCAGGGCTGTGGGGGATTCTGGGTGTATGGATCTGGGGGGTGCAGTGTCAGGGCTATGGTGGAATGCTGAGTGTGGGGAGGGTCCAGTATCAGGGCTACGGGGGTGCTGGGTGTGGGGTGTAGGGGGATGGTGTCAGGGCTATGGGGGGGTACTGAGTGTGGGGGGTGCCGTGTCAGGACTATGGGGGGTGCTGGGTGTGTAGAGGGGAGGTAGAGTGTCACCATCACTTTAAGTTCTGTGTTATCTCAAAGAAAGTAATCGGTCCCTCTTGAAATACATAATGGTAAACAATTGACCTTTATTTTGTGGGGTACGAGGATCTGAGTAGTTTGGCAAGAGAAAACTGGGCAGGGCTGACACCAATCAGTCCACAGAATGTTGTCAGTCCACAACAGGACTTTAGCCGACCATAGACTGTTCGAATCTCAGTCGGTACAGCAGGGACTGGCTGAAATTTGAACCATGTATGGGCAGGCTGATTGTACCTAAGTTAATCGATCGATCAACGTGGGTACAATCAACATGTCAGATTTTTCATGTGATTATTTCCAGCGGCTACAGCCACAAACAATATTTACTGTGTGTTCTCCTGGCAGGGGTGGCTCCCTGCGCACCCATGCTGGGAAAACACAATAGCTCCATAGGAGGGATTCCTCCATCAACACTGACTGTGTTGATGGAGGAATTGAGATTTTTTCTTTCCTGCAACCAAAGAAAATCGCACCATCTATGGCAAGCTTTAGAAACCTTTTAGCACACAGTGGGAAGAATTTGTTAAAACTGGAGTGCGAAATATCAGCTTCCAGGTTTTATTGTCAAAGCTGAACACACTGAAGTTAGAAGCTGATTGGCTACCATGCACCATTGCATCAGATTTTGAGCGCTCCAGTTTTAGTAAATCTCTCCCAGTATGTAGGGGAATAAACACTATCAGCTAGATTCACGTACCTCGGCGCATCTTTCTTTCCGGCGTAGCGTATCTTCTTTACGCTACGCAGGCGCAACATTGAGAGGCAAGCATGGTATTCACAAAGCAAATGCTCTCAACGTTGCGCCGGCGTAGCGTATAGTTGTCGGCGTAAGCCAAAGTAGGTGGAAGTGGGCTGGAAGTGGGTGTGTAACATTTAAATAAGCATGACCCCATGCAAATGATGGGCTGAGCTTCAAAAAATGAACTGCACATGCGTCGTATCTTGGACACATCCCAGTGCATGCTCACAGTTACGTTGATATAACTGGCTAAGATACGTGAAAACACTGCCTATGACGTGAACGTAACCTACGCACAGTAGTAGGGCTGGCGCTCTCCTGCAGATGGGGGAGAGGTGCGAGGGCCACATGAAATGGCCTGGAAGGCCTGATTTGGCATGCGGGTCTTGTTTTTGACACCTACGCTCTAGACTGAGTTATTAAATCTAGAGTGCTGCCTTGTGGTGATGGGCTTTGTCACCCTAGCTCTGTGTGTTACTGGAAATAAACACAGAATGAAAATAAAGAAAAAAAAACAAGTACATCTATGATTGATAAGTTGCAATATATTCTTTCTTTTTTTTCTGTCTTTAAAGTGAGTTTACAGAAAAGTATCCCATATGCAGTGTTGTAAGTAATGGAGTTACAATAAACGCAGTTACCTAACGCAGCCCCTTTTGAGGGTAACGAGTAATCTACCTGATTACTCTTCCCCTCACGGTAACGCAGTTTCCATTACTTGGGCGGCGTTACCGCAATTGCACTACATGGCAGCAGAGTAATTGCTTTTGCCGGCACTGTGAACATAAATATGGAACTCCCCTTTAGAATCATGTGACCGCTGTGATGGCCTGTCACAGCGGTCTGAAAACTCCCAATCGCAAGGAGCCCTGGATACAATGAGCCCCATCCGCCTCACACTGACCTATCACCGGGGAACAACTCACATCGATCACACACACTGTGTGCGCAACCTGATCAATGATCCGGGGAACACATGGCCGGAACAAAATGTTCCACAGAACAAACGTTCCCTATACAACACAGTGTACACAGCGACATCTAGTGGTCAACATGGTAAGTGCAGGACACCTATACAGACTAATGATCAGCAGGTTATTTTTGGTCAGTGATTTCATCTCTTCATCAGACAACAAAGAAAAATCTGACATCCTCATTCCAGATCCCTTGCATCCAATAAAGCTTATATAAGATAAATAAAATAATAAACAATAAACTATAGAAAATTATAATAAAGCCTAATATAAGATTTTAAATTACAGACTCTGTAAACGTCAAGGTAATGTATATTATAAACATACCATTTAATCCAGCTTATAATTTGGATGTAATATGTAGCAGATGGATAAGGGTTTTAAGTCCTATTAGCTGCACATACATGGTGGGACGGATGCACCTAGGCTGGGATATACACGAGATCACCATTTGTTTCCGGTTTTCTTCTCTCAAGGATCTGGCATTCTTTTGTCTTGGAGTATTAACTCACTGCTCCCTGGCAAGCGCCCGTCATCTGCTTCTCAACAAAGCATTGTAGAATATAAAAAAAGTCAGTTACTTTGCTGAGTAACTAATTTGTCAATGTAGTAACTGAGTCACTAACGCAATTACTTTTTCGGATAAGTAATTTGTAACTGTAACTAATTACTTTTTTAAAGTAAGATGAGCAACACTGATCATATGCAAGCCATTTTTTCCTCCACAAAGCTCCTGAACATATGCCGAGTTTGACTAAGTCTGAAGCTCATTCATTAACTATAAACTGGGCAGACTGGTGAAGATAGGTATTCTATTTAATTATTTTGGGTTTGAGTGCCACTGATCTTTGCATTATCAATCCAAGTTCTAAACTCCATCTGCATTGAGAAATATTTCATTGTGAAATTGGTCAATTTGGATTGACCAATTGCAAAATGTCATTGTGTAATTGGTCAATTGAGGTCTGCTACTGTTCATGGACAATAATGTTTAGTAGCAGCAATGCACTAGGTCAGATTTCAAAGGTCTTTGTAAGTATGCTGATCAAGGCATTGAGTAATCATAGGGATTGATTTACTAAAGGCAAAAAGAATGTGTGCAGTATAAGTGCCGTTGCATTCATTTTTCTTAGTAAATGTAATGTGGTAAAACTTTACCTTTAAGAATACCCAGTTTTGCTTGCACATGATTGGATGATGGAAATCAGCAGAGCTTTACTAATTACTAGGTTCTGGGGAGAATGAGTGCAACTGCAATTAAAAACTGCACAATCTATATGCCTTTAGTAAATCCACCCTATTGCACCTGTCATACAATATGGTCATGTGTCGACACATATAATTATTAAAGTCTTACTAATACAGTAATGCTCTGGGGAAATCTAGTGCAACTCCACTTTTTTATCCCTTGAAAGACCCCAGCACCGCTTTGCAACTGGGTGCATTATGGATGGTTGTGGCGTGGTCTCATTATAGGAATACCTCACTTTTAAGTACACAATGGGGTTTATTTACTAAAGCTGGCAAGGGCAAAATCAGGATCACTTCTGCGTAGAAACCAATGAGCTTCCAGGTTTTATTACCAGGCTTAATTGAACAAGCTGGGGTTATAGGCTCATTGGTTTCTATGCACAAGTGAGCCTGATTTTGTGCTTTCCAGCTTTAGTAAATACACCCCATTGTGTACTTAGAAGTGGGGTATGACTGTAACTTGAATTTGATGAATTGGACATGGGGTACATTATCCCACCTCCTCCATTGTCTCCCTACCACTTTAGTGGCAGGGAATGTGCTGCCCACTTTGGGCAGGCTCTGTTAAGGAGACAGCAGATAGCACTGGTTTAATTTCAATGACAGAGTAGAGATAAGAGGGGTTGCTGGCTCAAGTCATTCTATGCAGGAGACAGAAGGGGGCACTGGCTCACTCATTCTTTGCCGGAGAAGGGAAGAGGAGCTGGCTTTGTTATTATATGCTAGAGAAGGAAGTGCCACTGGCTCAGTTCGATATAGGAGAAGGAGCTGGCTCAGTTGTTCCATGCAGTAGACGGTATTATAGCTGTGATCTGCAAGCTAAAGTTCTCACTGCTTTAACATGTGTGACAGTCCCAGTTTAAAAAAACAATGTTAGCATCAAGTGCTCATTACATGCACAGGTTGAAGAATGCGAGTGTCAGTTTACTTTGGTTTTCTGTCAGAGCACTGTGGACAGGTATGCTATATATCCATGTTTTTACACTTGAACCGAGGCCCCCCCCCCCCCCCCACAGTTGCAGAATGCCAACCGTCCACATACCGGAAGCAGTGCGGCCGATTTATAGGGGCGCTAAACTAATTTGTCTAACAGTGTAGTGCAAGCCGGCGGGGACACTGTCCGTGCTGCCCCCCTGCAAAGTGCTGCCCTAGGCCTGGGCCTTGTTGGCCTAGGCCAGGATACAGCATTGGCTTTACCACATTACATTTACTAAGGAAAGTGAGTGCAACGGTACTTATACTGCACACATTCTTTTTGCCTTTAGTAAATTAATTTCTATGATTACTCAATGCCTTGATCAGCATACTTACAAAGACCTTTGAAATCTGACCTAGTGCATTGCTGCTACTAAACATTATTGTCCGTGAACAGTAGCAGACCTCAATTGACCAATTACACAATGACATATTTCTCAATGCAGATGGAATTTATAACTTGGATTGATAATGCAAAGATCAGTGGCACTCAAACCCAAAATAATTAAATAGAAAACCTATCTTCACCAGTCTGCCCAGTTTATAGTTAATGAATGAGCTTCAGACTTAGTCAAACTCTGCGCTTTGTGGGGGAAAAAATGGCTCGCATATGGGATACTTTTCTGTAAACTCACTTTAAAGCCAAGAAGCCAAGAACAAAAAATAATATATCGCAGCTTTCTAGTCGTAGATGTGCTTGCTTTTTTTTCTTTATTTTCACTCTGTATTTCTTTCCAGTAACACACTGACCTAGGGTGAAAAAGCCCACCACCACAAGCACCAGTTCATGCACTCCAGATTTAATAACTCAGTCTAGAGCATAGGTGTCAAACACAAGACCCGCAGGCCGAATCAGGCCCTCCAGGCCATTTCATGTGGCCCTCGCACCTCTCCTGCAGCTCCTGGTCCTCCTCCAGACCCTTACTTCCTGCTTTTAAGCAATGCATCCAGCTTCTTCCCAGCAGAGGATGTCCTTTTGAAATTTTCCTGCTTGTAAAACTTTAAACGGGGGAGGGGTTAGGGCATGGGATACTCCAAAATGCTGCATAGTGACAGGGGACAGCTTTCTCTAGGATCCCACTCCAGGATTCTGCTGAGAACAGTACTCTGCGACCCTGTGAGAGCTGTTTTAGTCCACAGCTACCTCTGGCACTTACAACCCAAAAGAACAAAGTAATCAGGGATCACAATTCAGGGTGAGTACTCACAACTCCCCAGGACACCCACACACCTTTCAGCTTCCACTGGACATGGTCCAGTGAGGGAGACAGTCCTCTTCAAGAACCATTCCCTTATTGTGAAGTCTTACACAGGCATGGACTGGCCATAGGGACTACAGGGAGTTTCCCGGTGGGCCGATGGCTCAGTGGGCCGGTTTCAGTGACAGCCTGTCAAAGTAATGGCTGCGCAGCTCGCCCTCCACTTCATGCAGTGATGTGAGAAGAATGAGGAAAATACAGAGGATAATAAGTGAAATAATAAAAGAGGTGAGTGAGGACTGTTTATGTTATGCTAATTATGTTTTTTTGCACAATTGCATATAATTTATATACTGTTTTTGTTCTTGTTTGCAAACATAAAGTGGGCCGGTCTGGATAAAGTCCAGGGCCAAATTTTGGTCTCAGTCCATCCCTGGTCTTACAGCTGGCTACTCAGAAAGATCAATTCAGGTCCTTAGCTCTGCCATAGCCCGAGACCTCAGAGAACAGCTACTTAGTCCACAGGCTGGCTCGGGGGGCAGCAACCCCAGAGACTTTGGAACCCTCCCTGCCAAGGAAAGAACAATCTCTTGAGGGCTTCAGACTATCACCTCCCTGGCCACCTTCTGGGCACTCCTCTCCAGGGATTGGCTAGGGTGTGATTAATATTCAGGCTGGACATGTGAATCTCCCTTTGTATGCTCTGGAAGATTCTTCCAGGGGCAGGGGGAAGCAATCAAAGAACCAGCCTGTAAAACCCTGAACATACCCTAGCAAATAATCACTGCTTACTTGACTTCAGAAGGAGCCAAAAGCAAAATTAGCCTAGAACCATAAACTAGGATGATTGAATTAAAAAATGAAAAAATGTATATAAGTTTGGGAATAAAAATAATTTCAGCCAGCAAAAAAACCCCAAAAAACCAAGAGGTTATTTGTTCCGACATCAACTTTTATCATTAAATTATATGTCAGGGTTAAAACAGACATGCAGTACTCTTCTGCAATACATAAACATTTACCATGTTTTGTCTCTTTAACCGTTTGCTGACCGCCGCCTTTACATATATATCGGCAGAATGACACGGCTGCGCAAAGCAACGTATCTGTACTTCACTTTGAATGCCACAAGCTCAATGCCCGTGGGACTCGTGGACTCGATATCCGCCCACGATTGTGTTACGGAGCTGCAGACCACCGGGATGCCTGTGTAAACAAGGCATTTCCCTGTTCTGCCTTGTGACAGGACACTGATTTACTGATCCCTGTCATTGGGAGCAGTGATCAATGTCATGTCACACACAGCCCAGGCCCCACACAGTTAGACCTAATGAATAATAAAAACGCCATAAAACTACCCCCCATTTTGTAGACGCTATAACTTTTGTGCAAACCAATCAATATACGCTTATTGCCAAAAATATGTAGAAGAATACATATCGGCCTAAACTGAGGAAAATTATAGTTTTTTTTATATATGTTTTGGGGACATTTATTATAGCAAAAAGTAAAAAATATAGTTTATTTTTTTTAAATTGGCGCTAAGTTTTTGTTTATAGCGCAAAAAAATTAAAACCGCAGAGGTTATCAAATAACACCAAAAGAAATCTCTATTTGTGGGGAAAAAAAGGACGTAAATTTTGTTTGGGTGCAACATCGCATGCCTGCGCAATTGTCAGTTAAAGCGACACAGTGCCGAATCGCAAAAAATGGCCCGTGATTGGGCAGCCAAATCCTCCGAGGCTGAAGTGGTTAAAGACCAAGTAGAGAAATATACCTGTTGCAAAGTTCCAAACTGTTCCTCATTTGGTGGGACTGTCCTTCTTTTGAGACCAAATTCCTCTGTCCTTCATCAGCCTTGGTTGTCCCTCTTTTTGGTCTGATATGTCCATCTGTATACAAAATGTACTACTTTACTATCAAAAGTGTTATGTTGCACTAAAATTTGTATCCAACCTCTATATTATTGCATTCGCTATTTTGAAGAGCCAATATAAAGGGAAACTAGAAGACAAAAAAAAAGGCCTTGTGTGTGTAGCGCCCCCTTTACTTTCAGTGCGGGGCGCTAGTTAAATTTAGCAAGAATGGGAGAGTTACCTTGCTCCCTGTTATTTCGGAGGTGTTCACTGGGCCAGTCTGCACTCTAGGGATGTGTCATCATCCCTGGTCAGCAGTTGACGACAGAGGGGTTTCTGACAGAGCAAGCTTTCCCCTGCAGCCAATTGGAGGAGTTTTCCCTCGCGGGGCATGCTGGGGAGGGATATATCTATGACAGATGTCATGTGCTCAAAGCAGTTCTGCGGGGTCCCGGTTCCAGGTGCGGCATCCACCTTCAGGGTGCGCGCATCCATGGACCCCACCACCGTGGCCCTCCTGGCCAAACTCACAGGCTATGCTGGACCTCAACCGGAGGTCGAAGGGGACCCCAGTGCTCTACTGGGCTCCCAGTTCTTTTGAGGAGATCCCAGGCTGGGTGCCGTACGATTGGGGGATCAGCTTGAGGAGAACCCGGAGGCAGGTCGGGGATCCGGTGACCGGGGTGCTGACAGGTACACTTTGCTGTCACCCGGTGACCTATGCTAAAGAAAATTTACTGGGAGGATTCGGTCTGTTCACCCATCCAGCTTATTGAAGAGACTGGCCAGTTACAAGGGCCTTAGAGCCAGGTCTGAGATAGAGAGACCTGTTCCTCCCAGTGATCCGAAGTGACACCTCGGCTGCCGGGTTATTGTGGGAAACCTGCCGGTGGGTACTTTATACACTCCACTCGGGAGTGGGGACAAGTTCAACTTTTGCTATTGTCAAGGGCAGGCCTGCCCTGTTCACATCCAGGCCTGATACCACAAGGTTCTCTTATCCTTCCTTCATCAGCTTTCCTTTCCTTAAACTGAAGATGATGTTTGCTTTGTTGGCTGCAAAATAAAAAAAGGCATTGAAGGAAACTTTATTGACTGGACATTCGCTCATTGCTCCGCCACTGGTATTTCACCCCTAGACATCACCAGGGTAACTTGGTGTGCCAATCCCAGAAATTAACCAGAGGCTCCTTCGGGGGTAGAGCTACATGTGGTTTGCCAATCAATTTCTGCATGTAGCACATACCACATAGGAGCTGCAAATGAACAGGGATCCCCCACTCCTGCACAGCCAGGCACACTGAATCTCCACAGAGTCAGTGAACAGTCTGTAGCTTTATTTTTGTGTTTTGTTAGGGAAATAACTTGGATAGGGATAGGAGGATTATGGGATGCCCACTTGACTTCAGCTGATTTCAGGGACAACTTACTACATACTGTAGAGGTATATACAAACTCCTCTACAACCTTCCTCATGCACACATTTTGCTTCTCTGAGCTTAGCCTCTGCTGGTTCACTCTTGGGGAGGGGGGCAACTTGACAGACTCATGTCAGTTCAGTAGCGGTCGATTACAGGCAGGAACTCACAGTCCCTTAAAGCGGCGTTCCACCCAAAATTGGAACTTCCACTTAACCCACTCCTCACCCCCTTACATGCCACATTTGGCATGTAATTTTTTGGGGGGGGGGGAGTGGGGGCTTCAGGAGGAGTGGGACTTCCTGTCCCACTTCCTCCTTCCGCCGAGGGGCTGGTTAGGCGATTAGCTTAATCGCCTATCTTCAGCCCCTCCCTGTAGGCGATCGCCTAGGACACGTCACAGGTCCTAGGCGATCGCCTGTCCAATCGGACGGCGCAGCGCCGGGCCGCGCACGTGCATGCGCAGTGCCGCTCGCACATGCGAAAGCTGTCACGGCCAGGTGCCCACAGTTACAATGAAGACGCCGGCCAGGTAGGGGGGGAGAGGAGCGGAGCCCCGACCGGCGCGTCGCTGGAACGCTGGAGCAGGTAAGTGTATGTTTATTAAAAGCCAGCAGCTACACTTTTTGTAGCTGCTGACTTTTAATAAACATAAAAATTGTCTGGAACACCCCTTTAACAATAGCACATGTGGAGTGATACAGCATGTAACCTTTCATTCTGCTACCTCTGTGGCCACTGATCCCAGCATCACTTCTTCAGGCAATGCCAGCCCATCTGGCTGCAGCTGCCTCTTTCACCAGCCCCCCTGGCTGCCTCTACTCCAGCCCACCCAGCTGAGATACCACAGGGACAGGTAGACTTAAGCCCACTGCTGTTTCAAGGGAGACTGGCTACATGTGGCAGTCTCCCCCCCCCCTTGTTAGTTCCCACCAGTGTTAAATTACTCACTATGTCCTCTCTTTGCTCCTGTGTCTCCAGGAAAGTCTCCTCCCTTGTGTCTTTGGCAGGATCCTTCCAGCACCCAAGCCCGGCCCAAGGCAGCCCCCCCCCCCCAGACTAGGGGGTACTGTTCAGCGCCAGGGCAGCCTCCTCAACACTGTTTCTCCATCTTCCACCTGACTGCCCCTGCTGGCATGGCCCATGTCTATTAATGGGGTAATCTCTGCCCCCTGCCAACCCACTTCTGGGGATTGGCAAGGCCCCACAAATATTCATGGCAGCCCCTCCTAACCCCCACCCTCTAGTTCTAGAGGGTTCTCCAACCTTCCAGACCAGGGGGAAGCACCAGAGAGAGCTACCAAGAGTCATCCAGCCCTGGCCTCTAATAACCCTGACCCAATTTAGTGACTCAGGTTATTCCAGAATATGTTTTTTTCCTACTCTCAGACTAGTAGCTTATACTAGAGCAGAGGTGTCCAACCAGTGGCCCAGAGGCTGTGGCCCGCCGAGCCCTCAGATGTGGCTCGCAACCTCCTGCTTTGGGATGGAATAGAATATAATACTGTTTATTATAAAGTTTATTACTAAAATCACAGGGCCAGATTCTCGTACATAGGTGCATCTTTATGCAGGCGTAGCGCATATCAGATGCGCTACGCCAACATAACTTTGAGAGGCAAGCACCGTATTCTCAGAGCAAACGCGCCCAACGTTGCGCCTGCGTAACGTAAATTCATTGGCGTAATCCGGCGTAATTCAAAGTAGGTTTGAGGTCAGGACACCCCAGGACATTTTAAAAAAGATAAACGACCTGCGTCGTGTGGTCAGAGGAAAGCTGGGCGAGATGAGTAAGCATGCCAGGGGCACTGGAGGTGGACTACCCAGTGCGATTAGGTTGACTCCTGAGGAGAAAGTGGTTGCCCGGTGTCTTCAGAGGGAGCAAGTGGAGGGAGTGGAGGGCTTTGACTCAGTTGATCAGGCCTTGAGGACAGGTAAGTGTGTTTTATCTAATATCTGGTGTGGAGCATGTGAGGGGGTGGAAGGGAACATGTGACAAGTGTGTGGGTCCACCAACATGTGAATGTTTTGTGTCATCCACAGATGTGCAGGAGGGAGCGAGGGCCATCTGCTGCCTGTGGCTGTCCCACGCCATCATCCCCGGAACATCCTGTACCTCTGGCTGACCCCCTGGGAAGCCAAGAGTCATTGGTGGAGGGGAGTGCCCAGACCACAACTCAAGAGGTGGTTGAGGAGAAGGTGGTCCATATGGACCAGGAGGTTCTCCTCTAGTTGGAGGATTCTTCTCTTTTGGCTGGACCTTCACACACAGCCACCCCCATCACGTTAAGCCCCTCAGGGTCCAACCCCATCATCTCCAGCCCCTCAGAGTCCAACTCCATCATCTCCATCCCCTCAAGGGCCTCCCCATATGGAAGGGCCCCAGCCACTCCTGGCCCCATGAAGGCTACCAGGAAGACAAGGGGTGTCCCTGAGTTCCTCCCGGAACATCTCGCAAGGGAACAGGACCGCCAGACCCGGCATATGAGTGATGTTGTGGTGGAGATGAGACGCCTGCCAGACAGCCTGGCCTCCTCGGGCCCCTTAAGTGACACTGCAGGATGTTAGTGGGAACAGTGCTACCTTGGGGAGCTGAAGAACTCGTGGCAGAGGTGAAGTCCCTGGGAGTGGCCGTACAGGCACATATAGCAGCCATTGAGGCGGAGGGGAGGCAGACGCGGCTGTTGCAGGCAGAGACCAATGCGGTACTCACCTGCATAGCGTTGGCTTTGGAGGGCAGGCAGCCAGCCAGGTTGGGACCAGGGGATGCTCCTCCACCTGATGCCCCATACCCCCGTCTGAGGCTCCCCCAGGCAACTGAGGGCCAGGAGCCTGGGCACCAGGCGTAGCCCACGCCAGGGCAATTGATTCCCTTTTTTTAAAAATATGCTCTGGTGAAGAGTTTTTTTTGTTATTTATGCTCTGGTAAAGAGTTTTTTTATATTTTTTTATGCTCTGGTGAACTGCATGTGATGGGCACAGTGGCTGCGTGTGATGGGCACAGGGGCTGCGTGTGATGGGCACAGTGGCAACAATTGATGGCAGTGCCTGCGTGTGTTGGCACAGTGGCTGCATGTGATGGGCACAGTGGCTGCGTGTGATGGGCACAGTGGCGACAATTGATGGCCGTGGCTGCGTGTGTTGGCACAGTGGCTGCATGTGATGGCACAGTGGCTGCGTGTGATGGGCACAGTGGCTGCGTGTGATGGGCACAGTGGCGACAATTGATGGCACAGTGGCTGACTGTGTTGGCACAGTGGCTGCATGTGATGGCACAGTGGCTGCATGTGATGGCACAGTGGCTGCCTTTAGCTGTGAGGCTGCAATTGATGGGTTTTTTTTTGCTAGTCAGAGATGGCAACTAGGCAAGCATGGCTCAAAAACATTTTTTTGTGCTGGTCACCTCAGTCAGCCACAATTCCCCCCCCCCCCCAATACAGCCATAACTATTTTCTCTAAGGCCCCGTACACACGACCAAGCTTCTCGGCAGAATCCAGCGAGAAGCTCGCTGGGAGACATATTCTGCCGAGGTTCTCGGTCGTGTGTACACTTTCGACGAGCGTCCCGCCGTTGTTGAATGAGGAAATTTGGCTTGAGGACCTTTTCAACCGCTCATCGGGAACCTCATCGGGCGGAACGATGGGTTTAGCCCGACGAGGTTCTCGGACGTGTGTACGCGGCCTAACATGTTCTGTTCTGCTTACATTTTAGTTTAGACAAGTTCAGACTTCTCCTTCTTTGCAGTAGCACATTGCTGGTTCCTAGGCACTGTGGCTGTAGGCAGGCAGGCTCCTCGTGGCTCCTTGTGACTAGTCCCTGCAGTGCAGCTCAGCAGCGCCGACACAGCTCCCTGCACAGTCCTCCCTCTCTCACCTCGCCTCCAGCCGTGACGTCATGGAATGAACCAACTTACTCCTCCATAGGGGGAGTAAACAAACAGAAAAGGGAGCCAGGAGGTGACGGTCAGATAGTCCCAGATGCAGGAGGCACACAATTTGTACGGTGCCACTGCCGCTGCCCTCGCTGACTAGTCTATGATGACACACAGACACAAGTGTACTGCGGCTGCCTGTGTGTCACACAGACACAAGTGTATTGCGGCTGCCTGTGTGTCAGAACTGCGCCCCCCTCCTATACAAAATGGTAGCACCCAGGGCACTCGCCCACTCCGCCCCTGCCTTGTACCGGCCCTGATGCCAGTGTGGCAATTGACTAATCATTAAATTGCCTTGCTCAGTATACCTACAAGGACCTTGGAAAGCTTATCAAGTGCATTTCTGCTATTAAACATCATGACTTGTGTAAGGTGCTTTGATATTTGACCAATTTCACAATTAAATATTTCTCAATGCATTTGAAGCTTAGAACTTGGATTTTGATCATGTTGGCCAATTGATAAAGAAAAGATCAGCAGCACTAAATCCCAAAACAGTAAAATAGAAAACCTACCTTCACCAGTCTGTCCAATTCATAGTTAGTGAATGAGCTTCAGACTTAAGCCTCGTACACACGGCCGAGAATCCCTTAGTAAAAAAAAGACGTTTTTCTTAATGGGATTCTTGTCAGGCTTGATGGGATTCTTGTCTAGCTTTCCTTGCATACACACTCTCAAGACAAAATCTTGTTGTTCTCAAACGTGGTGAAGTACAACACGTACGTCAGCACTATAAAGGGGAAGTTAGATTCCACTGGCGCCACCCTTGGGGCTGCTTTTGCTAATCTCGTGTTACCACGTGTTAGTAAAAATTTGGTGAGAGACAATTCATGCTTTTGTGTCTTCGTGCTTTCAGATCGTTTTTTGCGGTTCAGTTTGTGCCACCCCTGCCAGGAGAACATGCAGTGAATATTGTTCCGCTAGCCATAATCGCATGAAAAATCTGACATGTTGATTGTACCTAAGTTGATCGATCGATTAACTTAGGTACAATCAGCCTTCCCATACATGGTTCAAATCTCGGCCAGTCCCTGCTGTACCAGCTGAGATTCGAACAGTCTATGGTCGGCTTAAGTCCTGTTGTGGACTGACAACATGCAGCATTCTGTGGACTTATTTGTGTCAGCCCTGCCCAGTTTTCTCTTGCCAAACTACTCAAATCCTCGTACCCCACACAATTGTTTACCATTATGTAGTCCAAGAGGTGCCAATTACTCTCTTTGAGATAACACAGTACTTGAGATGGTGACACTCTAACTTTCCTCCACACACCCAGCACCCCCCATAGTCCTGACACGGCACCCCCCACACCTAGTACCCCCTCATAGCCCTGACACTACCCCCCTACACCTCACAACCAGGACCCCCGTAGCCCTGATACTGGACCCTCCCCACACCCAGCATTCCACCATAGCCCTGACCCTGCACCCCCCACATCCAATGCTGTATCCTGGCCTAGGCCAACAAGGCCCAGGCCTAGGGCAGCACTTTGCAGTGGGCAGCACGGACAGTGTCTCCGCCGGCTTGCACTACACTGTTAGGCAAATTAGTTTAGAGTCCCCATAAATCGGCCGCACTGTTTCCAGTATGTGGGCAGTTGGCATTCTGCAACTGTGGGGGGGTCGCTTCAAATTTTTTACCATCCCTGTCCCAATGCAGAGATTTCCCTTCACTTCCTGTCCCATAGCCAAACAGGAAGGTGAGAGGAAATCTATGCAAATTAAGGGAATCCATTGCCCCCCCCCCCCCCAGTGGATCTTAAACTGCAAGGGGTGTGGCCTTGACAAGGAAGGGGTGGGTCATATTTAAATTAGGGGGTGCACGAGTTTAGTCAGGCCTAGGGCAGCACAAAACCTAAATACATCCCTGCCCACATCCATACACCCAGCATCCCCCACAGCCCTGAAACTGCACTACCTCCTCTCCATGGCACCCCATAGTACTACCCCCATTCCTGGTTAACCTGCAGAAGTGACACCTCCTGTCCCTCATTAGTTCTCCCCCGACACCACCATGTCACCCTGTAATGATAATATTACACTTAGGTCTGCCCAGGCCCCTCTCCTGCTCTACAATAGGTTTAATAGTAAATTCTGTATCCTCTTATCTGCTGAGAGAACTTTCCCCGCCATCAATGTCCCCACTACATCACCCAACTCTCCCCTCACCTTCCCCCATCTTCATTATAACAGAACTCTTGCTCCCATTTTATGGTGTATTTCTATGCTCTGATCCCTTGGTTATACTGCAATCTGGCCTTTATTTCTAATGTTCACACACAAAATCCATAAGCCTCCTATTTCTCCATGTATCCTATTTCTACTATTTCAGCTTAGTCATGATGACTGGATAGCAATAAATACGATGGGTCTCGTCTCTGAACTGAACATATGTGATGTTTGGATGCCTGGTTTCATTTAGTATTTCTGCCTAGTGTAAGGATGCAGCATTTACAGGCTGAGAGAGAGAAATAGACCTATTCTGACCACAAATGTCCATAATAAACATCTTTTTCTAAATGCCAACTCATGCTGTATTTTCAAAATAGTATACAATAGACACTAGAAAAAGTGTGCTCAGTTATGAAAAGAAAAGTTGTTTTATGTGTTTGGTGAATTGAAGAAATGTACTATAGTAAAACCTTGGTTTGTGAGCATAATTCGTTCCAGAAACATGCTTGTAATCCAAAGCACTTGTATATCAAAGCATTTTTTTTTACAGAGTATAAAAGAGAAGAGAGGCACCTCTAAGGCCGCGTACACACGGGGACTCGGACTGAGGACGCGGTGACGTGGCGGTGACGTTGACGCCACCACGTTACCACTCCAGGAAGTAAAATACTTCCACGCATGCGTCAAATTCATTCGATGCATGCGGGGGATTTATGACCGCTGGTTAGGCGTACTAACCAGCGGACATGTCCGACGGACAGGTTTCCAGCAGACAAATTTCAAAGCATGCTTTGAAATTTGTCCGCTGGAAAAACCTGTCCGCTAAGTCGTACACACGATCGGATATGTCCGCTGAAACTGGTCGGCGGACCAGTTTCAGCGGACATGTTCGATCGTGTGTACGTGGCCTTAGTGTAGAAATAAGTTGCTAAATGTTGTACCTTCATTAAATGTAAACATATTGCTACACTTATGCCGTAAACCGATCGTGTGTGGGCCCCATTGGACATTTTTCCATTGGTGTAAAAAAATAGAACATGTTTTAAATTTTTCAGATGAAAAACAAACGATAGTAAATTCTGATCGTCTGTGTGGAACTCCATCAGAGAAAAATACATGCATGCTCACAATCAAGTCAACGCATGCTCGGAAGCATTGAACTTCTTTTTTTTTGGCTCGTCGTAGTGTTTTACGTCACTGCGTTTTGGCACGGTCGGAATTTAGTGTAATAGGGCCAGATTCAGGTAGAGTTAGGCTGGAGTATCAGTGATACGGCAGCATAACTCTCACTTTGAGCCGGCGTTTCTGTTTTCTGTAAGCAGAAAACAAGAAACGCCGGGTTGGAGTTCCTATACGAGCGGCGTAATTGTATTTCCCATCCTATCGGAACTGCAATTTTAAAAATGGCGCTCGGGGCGTTCCCGCTGATTAACGCCGAGAATATGTTAATCAGCGACAGACGGAAATTCACGATCGTATTCGGGCCCGACGCAGTGACTTTCCGACGTTTCCGTAAGCGATACGCGGCGTAAAGAAAAACATGCCCCCTAGGTGGAGTATCCTATGTTAAGTATGGCCGTCGTCATCGCGTCAAATTTAAAAATGTTCGCGCCGTTTCCGTAAAACGTCCGTGAATGGGGATTGACGTCATTGACGTTCACTGACAGAATTTGGAGCATGCGCACTGACAGTCGACGCATGTTCAGTACGTTCGCTGCGGGATCGCGCCTAGTTTAAATAATACACGCCCCCTATCCGCCCAATTTGAATTCCGCCGGCTCATTTTCGCTACGCCGCCGCAACTTTAGGAGCAAGTGCTATGTGAATAATGCCGCGTACACACGATCATTTTTCTGTGAAGTAAAAAACGACGTTTTTAAAACGTCACTTTCAAAGACGATGTTGCCTACACACCATCGTTTTTTTTCCACAAAAAGCGAGGTTACGTTCACCACTCTTTTCCATTGAAGCTCGCTTCATAACTAGCTTCTGGGCATGCGCGGGTTGAAAAACGTCGTTTTAAACGACGTTTTTGCTACACATGGTGACTTTTTGTGAAACAAAAAATGCCGTTTTGAAAAACGACACAAAAAATTCAAGCATGTTGGAATTTTTTTTTGGTCGTTTTTTTTAAGACAAAAAACAACGTTTTGCCCACACACGATCAATTTAAATGACGTTTTAAAAAACTACGTTTTTTTTCATCGCAAAAAACGACCGTGTGTACGCGGCATAACAGTACTTGCTCCTAAAGTTTTGGCGGAGTAACGTAAATGACAAACGTTTCTCCGAAATAAAGAACCGCTGTCCTACCTGAATCTGGCCCATAGTGTGTATGCAAGACTGATGAAAGTTAGCTTAATCGGAATTCCAATGAAAAATTCCAGCGTGTCACAGCATAGCAGTTGTGGAAGTGATAAACTGAAGCTCCAGCAAGTGGCTGGGGATTTAGATTATACCCCCATCCTGGCACGGATTGGCCTGATCGGGTCTGCCTGTCAGTTTTTCAGGCAGACCTGCTTAGACCCTCCATTGTCCTCTATGGAGTGGTACATGTAAACAGACTTGTGTCTGTTTACACCTGCCTATATCCAATCCAATCTGCCAAAAACAAATGAAGGTGATAAATAACAAACATATTATACTTACCTCCACTGTGCAGCTCGTTTTGCACAGAGTGGCCCCGATCTTTGTCTTCTGGGATCCCTCAGCGGTTGTCTCAGTTCCTCCCCGCTTCTGATAACCCCCCTGGGAAGCGCTCTCCCAAGGGGGTTACCCTGCAGGCACGCGCTCCTGAGTCCTGTATCTGGCATCCATAGCCGTCGACTACAGGACTCGGCCCTGCCCCGGCCCTCACGTCATTGGAGTTGATTGACAGCAACGCTGCTATCAATCTATCCAATGAAGAGCCAAGAAGACCGGGCAGAGATCAAGCACGTTCTCGATGCAGGACTTTTCGAGGGCTCAGGTAAGTAAACAGGGGGCTGGGGGGCAGATAACCGTTGGATGTTTACATAGATAGATATTTTAATAGCCTAGAACAGGGGTCTCCAAACTGCGGCCCGAGGGCCAGATGCGGCCCTTTCCTAGCCTTTATCGGGCCCTTGGAGCTTTATTCCTCCCACTGATATGAGGCACTATTCTTCACACTGACGCCAACAAGGGGGCACAATTTACCAATGATGGGATACAATTACTCCTACTAATAGGGGCACTACTCCTTATCCTACTGACTGCAAACTCTGAGGCCATATTTACTCTCACCAATGCTGGGCCCCTAAACATTTTCTGCCCCCGCTGGCCGCAATCCAGCCCTCCTAAAGTCTAAACGACAATAAACTGGCCCTCTGTTTGAAAAGTTTGGAGACCCCTGGCCTAGAAGATGTGTCTGTCCATGGCTGCCTTAGGGCTCTTTCACACGGAGCGTCCGTTCAGGTCCGCCTGCCAGTTTTTTTTGCGGACCTGAATGGGCGCTCCGTGCTCCTCTATGGAGCCACAGATGCCCGCTGACATCCGACCCGCTCTGATCGGCCAAAGTGTGACGGTGGCACAGTGTGCGGGGACCGCCCTGTCATCCGCCGGCTCAGCGGGGATCAACGGAGCGATCCCTGCTGAGCAAACGGAGGTGCACGGGGCGGATCATTACTGATCCGCGCCGTGTGAAAGAGCCCTTACAAGATTACTTCACAATAATGGGCAACAGAATCAAAGATGGTCATGTTTCAGTGCAAGTTACAAACTTTTCAGTTTTGATTTTGATCTGACAGCGAACACAGTAATGTGTAAAAATATAATAAAATAAAAGGAATCTGCTCCTAGACAAGTAAGTGCATATAAAATACTAAACTCTCCACCCTGCTTGTCAACTCCTAAAACCCACATTTTGATAGATTGTGGAGTGTCAAGAAGGGAATTTTTACAGATGTTAAATACAATGCAAATACATCTAAACACCTAAACAGAGTTCTGATTTTCACTCATGTGTAATTCTTTTGTTGTTTAAATGTCTTGTGATTAAACAAAGGGAATGCAAATGTGGCGGCAACACATGAAAATATCAGTACAGAGACACCTGGGCAAGAGGTGTAACATTTTGCTTTCCTTAAATAAATATACTACACAGTTTCTTACTGCTTCCAAACACAATAGGGTTGATATTATAAAGGAAAATAGACTATGCACTGTGAAAGTGCAGTTGGACTCATTTCCCCCAGAGCTTAGTGAATGTGGCAATGCTCTGCTGGTTTCCATCATCCAATCATATAGAAGCAAAAATGCTGTTTTTACATCCTATCACCTGATTGGGTATTCTTTATAAAGTGAAGCTTCATTCACTAAACTTTCAAGGAAAATTAGTGCAACATGCAAAGTGCAGAGTCTATTTGTCTTTAGTAAATCCATCATAAAGAAACTGATTGTTTCTATGTGCCCTGTTTACATCATACATAAAAATGCAGCATGCCTGCATTTTCATGCAGCGCGACACCCAACACGTTACAGCACATGACAGCTCCTCCTAGTGCGTTATTGTGCATAGAGTTCAATGCACAGTTTTTTTTGTTAACCTTAAAAACTAAAAAATGTAAACACTGCGATTCAGCGTTACATTGCATTGCACCAAGCCTGTATAAAGCACACAAGTGCACACAAGTTATATGGACCATAACGTGCGTCTGTTGTGTGCTTCACTGTATAACATTTTTATTTTCAGAACTTATCAGTGTGATTCTGTGTGTTTCTGGCTCCACTGTTTTGGAGAAAACTAAAAAGGGAGATTTGAAAATACTAAAACACACCTAAATGGCACAGATGCAGGATAACATGCAAAAACGAAACTAAAAAACTACAGGTACATTAAAGGATTGATTTTTATCTATTTGTAATCGTTTTTAAAAGGAATCAGTTAACTATTATGTCTTTATACCCTGTAAACAGTCATTTCAGCAAAAACATTTTTTTCCTTTACAACTCCTTCAAGGTAGGGGCCTGGAGCTCCAAAAGTCCCTATGTTAATCCGACCCTGTGCACACGTATTCTGTGCATCCCAATGCAGGCAATCCCAATTTGATATCTGTGTTGGTGCACGGCCCTGAATGCACATAGTGTGAATTTGGGGACACGCACCCACACATATATCAAATTGGAAGCATTGGCCGTGTCTGTGCAACTGCTGCATCCCAGTTGACATCAATGGGACTGCCTGCATGGTGATAAAGGTAAACATGGGCTCACATGGCATACACTGTAGTACACCCCATGTGAACAAGGCCAGACAGGGAGTCTCTCAAAAAGTGGCCCAGATTTGAAGAGTCACATGTGCAAATTGCAATGAGAGCACCAAGCAAGCCGTCTGGGACCGCGTACACACGACCGGTTTCCTCGACAGAATCCATCAAGAAATTGGTGGGAGAGCTTTTTTGCCGAAAAACGGTCGTGTGTATGCTTTTCATCGAGAAAACTGACGAGGAACTCGACGAGGAAAAAAGAGAACAAGTTCTCTTATTCCTCGACGGGAGTTGTTGTGTTCCTTGTCAGGCTGGTTTTCCACGAGAAACACGTTGGTGTGTATGCTTAGAAACCTGCGCACCTTCGGTAAAAGCAGTGTTTGTAATGGAAATAGCACATTTGTCACGCTGTAACAGACTGAAAAGTGCAAATGTCTCTTACTAAACTTTTACCTAACACGCAGTAACATGAGATTAGCAAAAGCAGCCCCAAGGGTTGTGCCAGTGGAATCGAACTTCCCCTGCCGTCATATGTGTTGAAGTCACCGAGTTTGAGAACAACGAGATTTGGTCTTGACTGTGTGTACGCAAAGACAGCTTGTCAAGTTTTTTGACAAGCCTAACAAGGAACTTGTCGAGGATAACGATGTGTCTTTTCTGACGAGTTCCTCGGTTGTGTGTACGAGGCCTGAGGCGGCGTACACACGACCGAGGTTCTCGCTGGAAACCAGCGAGAACCTCGCTGGAAGCTGCATTCCAGCGAGGACCTCGGCCGTGTGTACGCTCTCGGCGAGCTTCCCGTCGGGAAGCCCGTCGAGCAGAAATAGAGAGCACGCTCTCTATTTGCTCGACGGCCGGCCTGGATGAATGGCTGGTTGCCATTCCCGACGGGCGGGTCACCGATTTCGACGGCCGGCAGAGAACCTCGACGGGCGGAACGATGTGTTCTGCCCGTCGAGGTTCTCTGCCGTGTGTACACGGCCTGAGAGTCCAAAAACCTTTAATAGTATTGATTCACAAACTACAACGCAGACCAGCCAACATTTTTCGGGGACTCTAACATCTCCCCTTTTTTCAGGGCTACAACACAAACATGAACAGATATGCATTTCTATATTAGTTCTTTTAAACCTGGAGGAGTGTACATGATAGGTGTTTATTAGTTTAAAATGAAATGAACTGTTTGTTTATCAAATAAAATGTTTTTCAAATATAACCACGATAATGTCATAATAAAATGCATTGTGAATGTCCCATGTCCCCCACATGTCCCCCACATATGCAGCCATGTCCCCCACATATGCAGCCATGTCCCCCACATATGCAGCCATTTCCCCCCAGCCATGTCCCCCACATATGCAGCCATTTCCCCCCAGTCATGTCCCCCACATATGCAGCCATTTCCCCCCAGCCATGTCCCCCACATATGCAGCCATGTCCCCCCAGCCATGTCCCCCACATATGCAGCCATGTCCCCCCAGCCATGTCCCCCACATATGCAGCCATGTCCCCGCAGCCATGTCCCTCCAGCCATGTCCCTGCAGCCATGTCCCTCCATCCATGTCCCCGCAGCCATGTCCCTCCATCCATTTCCCTGCAGCCATGTCTCCCACATATGCAGCCATGTCCTTCCAGCCATGTCCCCCACATATGCAGCCATTTCCCTCCAGCCATGTCCCCCACATATGAAGCCATGTCCCCCACATATGTAGCCATGTCCCCCCAGCCATGTCCCCCACATATGCAGCCATGTCCTCCCAGCCATGTCCCCCACAAATGCAGCCATGTCCCCGCAGCCATGTCCCTCCAGCCATGTCCCTGCAGCCATGTCCCTCCATCCATGTCCCTGCAGCCATGTCCCTCCATCCATGTCCCCGCAGCCATGTCCCTCCATCCATGTCCCCGCAGCCATGTCCCTCCATCCATGTCCCCGCAGCCATGTCCCCCACATATGAAGCCTTGTCCCCCACATATGTAGCCATGTCCCCCCAGCCATGTCCCCCACATATGCAGCCATGTCCCCCACATATGCAGCCATGTCCCCCCAGCCATGTCCCTCCATCCATGTCCCCGCAGTCCCTCCATCCATGTCCCCCAGCCATGTCCCTCCATCCATGTCCCCGCAGCCATGTCCCCCACATATGAAGCCATGTCCCCCACATATGTAGCCATGTCCCCCCAGCCATGTCCCCCGCATATGCAGCCATGTCCCCCACATATGCAGCCATTTCCCCCCAGCCATGTCCCCCACATATGCAGCCATGTCCCCCACATATGCAGCCATGTCCCCCCAGCCATGTCCCTCCATCCATGTCCCCGCAGCCATGTCCCTCCATCCATGTCCCCGCAGCCATGTCCTTCCATCCATGTCCCCGCAGCCATGTCCCCCACATATGAAGCCATGTCCCCCACATATGTAGCCATGTCCCCCCAGCCATGTCCCCCACATATGCAGCCATGTCCCCCCAGCCATGTCCCCCACATATGCAGCCATGTCCCCCACATATGCAGCCATTTCCCCCCCAGCCATGTCCCCCACATATGCAGCCATGTCCCCCACATATGCAGCCATTTCCCCCCAGCCATGTCCCCCACATATGCAGCCATTTCCCCCCAGCCATGTCCCCCACATATGCAGCCATGTTCCCCAAGCCATGTCCCCCACATATGCAGCCATGTCCCCCACATATGCAGCCATGTCCCCGCAGCCATGATCGGGTCAAGTATTCTATTTGGATATCGGGGTATTTGCGGGAGTACTCCCGCAAATACTCGGTATCGGACCCGTACGCCGTCGTAACTTAGTTGCATATTTACACTGGCCGCTAGTGGCGCTTCTGTAGATTTACACGTAGAATATGCAAATGAGCTAGATACGCCGATTTACAAACGTATTTGCGTCCGGCGCATTGATATACGTCGTTTACATAAGGCGTATGACCGGCGTAACGTTACCCCTGCTATATGAGGCGCAGGCAATTTTAAGTATGGACATCGGAACAGCGTCAAATTTTCCATCGTTTATGTCGTTTGCGTAAGTCGTACGCTAATAGTGCTGTGCGTAAGTTACGTTCACGTCGAAAGCATTGAGTATTTGTGACATGATTCTGAGCATGTGCACTGGGATACGTCCACGGACGGCGCATGCGCCGTTCGTTAGACGCTTCATTTACATGGGGTCACGATTAATTTCCATACAACACGCCCGCTACCAGCCTAATTTGAATTACGCGGGCTTATGCCGGCCCATTTACACTACGCCGTCGTAACTTACAGCGCAAGTTCTTTCTGAATACGGTACCTGCCTCTCTAAGTTATGGCGGCGTAGTGTATATGAGATACGCTACGCCCGCCGAAAATTACACCATTCTTTCTGAATCCGGGCCATAATATGTATATAAAAAGAGGGCATAAAAATGCTATGACAACACCAAGTCATAATATGTATATATAAAAAGAGGGCATAAAAATGCTATGACAACACCAAGTCATAATATGTATATATAAAAAGAGGGCATAGAAATGCTCTGACAACACAAAGTCATAATATGTATATATAAAAAGAGGGCATACTGCCACACGCAGCGCCACATCTTGGATGTGTTTGAAGAACTCTGCTCCTAGGATTTTTATCTACTCCTCTACAGTGAACCCCTTGCTCTACACCACTGAGCGCAGGGCTTCAGGAGAGCACATATATGGATGAGGGGGGAAAGGGACACCCGCCTAGACAATCAGATCTGCTCAAACAGTCACTAGCGATCAATGAAGTGACAGATATCATACCAAATCACCCTCACATCCAATGTTATAAGCTGCTGCATTTTGTATATATAGGGTGAAAAATTTGTTCCCGGCAACTTATGGAGAGAACATTTATTTGCATTTTTTTTTTTCGCTGTCATTGTGGGCAATATCTACTAAACTAATACTAGTTTTACTCTCACCCTCCCATCATCATTTTTTTTATATTTATTACTTAGAAAATATAGAAATTCAAGGAATCTAAGTTCTTTCCTGAAACATGCAAATCCACAAAAAACCAAGCAACAGGACTGGTTAAGACAGACCCCAATTAAATCTGAAATACTGAACATCAATTTTTCTAAAAAAGAAGAGAGGGCTTTGCAGAAAGATTTCCCATTTTGTTGGAAAAAAGAGTTAAACTACCTGGGAATAAGACTAGGAAATTCTAAAGAGACCCTGTACAAATCCAACTTCATACCATTATTGAATAATATTAAAGAAGACCTCAATAGAATAGCACCAGGACAATTAACATGGACAGGGAGGATAAATATTTTTAAAATGACAATATTACCAAAAATTATTTACAAAATACAGATGCTCCCAATACGAATCCCGCAAGCTTTCTTCAAAAAACTGCAAGCAATGTTTCTTAAATTTATATGGAGGGGGAAAAAACCACGAATTAAGTTAACACTTTTAACAAAAGATAAGACACAAGGGGGGCTGGGAGCACCGGATTTCAAAAATTATTATTATTCAATTATTATATCACGAATTATAGATTGGGCAAAAAATAATGTAGAAAAAAGATGGGTAGTTATGGAAAATAAATTAAGTAAATCTGCACTTGGGAAAATGATCTGGATCCCACCACAATATAGAGGACTAAGCCATGAAGCCCAAGATATCACAAAACACGCTTTAGCACTATGGGACCAGATTCACAGGAAAGAAAGATGGAGCTTTAATTCACCATATATACCCCTAAAAAACACAAAATTTTTCCCTCCAGGAGAAACCTTAATGTTTGGTAATTGGATCAAGAAAGATGATACCCAATTAAAAGATTTTATGGAACAAAATAGATTACTAACATTGCAGGAGATGGAAGAAAAGAGAGATACAGTGGTGATAGATGAATGGAGATACGCTCAACTAAAACACTTCTTTGAAAGTCTCCCACAGCCTATAAGATCTGAAACAAATTTAAGGCCATTTGAGAGACTATGTACAAAGAAATCTGATAAAGGAATAATTTCGATGATATACGAAACTCTGAATGCCTTAAAAAAACAGAGCGTACCCCCATTCATCAAAAAATGGGAAGAAGAAACAGGCTCATTAATAAATGAATTCGAAACCAGACAGATAATAAATAGGGTTCATGTCACCTCTATAAATAACAAAGTAGTGGAACAGAATTACAAATGCTTGGTAAGATGGTACCTTACACCAGATAAATTACATTCAGTTCTAGGAAATAAATCGCGCTTATGCTGGAGAGGTTGTAGAGAGGTAGGCACAATGATACACATCTGGTGGTCTTGCCCAAAAATAAAAAAATTTTGGCTAAAAATAAGACAAAAAATTAAAGAAATAATAAACACAAATATACCGGAGGACTTTTGGGTTTGTGTTTTGCATGGGGCCCGAATGCCAACTAAGAAATATCTAAAGACCCTAATCCCAGATTTTCTCAACGCCGCAAAAAGTCAGATTTCGAGTAACTGGAAACAAGAAGAGAGTCCCACATTAAGAGAATGGGGGAAAAAGGTTGACGAAATCTATTACAACGAATATTTAAGACATAGAGAGGAAGAAACTTGGGGAGAATTTGAAGAAAAATGGGATGTCTGGAAAAAATATAAAGTTAAGTTGGAATACGCCGAAATGATGGAAGTTTAAGTAATAAAGAAGAGAGGGAATTTTTAAATAGAAGAGACGATAGAGGCCCAGGGGGAGGATGGGTGGGAGGTTGGGGAGGAGAGGGGGGGAGGATGGGGGGGAGGGGGGAGAGGGAGGGAAGAAAAGGGGAGAGAAAAAAAAAAAAAAAAAAAAATATATACAATACACATATTCCCACTTATGATGCAAAACCTAAGTCGAGACATAATCATTGAAAGTAACCATGAGCAGGTCTCAAGCTACGGTTAAGACTGAAGTGGAAAAAAAAAAAAAGAAGACAGACCCCTCCCCTCATATGTTAATGCTATACATATACAGCTGTCTCTTTAGTGTGTGAGCGGAGGGTCATTGATATCCCAATTGCTGGGCTTGCTTTTGTCTGGAGGTAGGGTAAGACTTTTACTGAAAGCACAAAGATGGGATTGGAATTGCAGATTGTTAATTTATTAGAGTTTCTGTTTTACTATGTGTATATAATTTAATGTGTATTTTTTTTTTAATTATTTAAATATTCTATATTAAAGCTTTACCATTTATAAGACATACATTTAAAACATTTCGCCAACATATTTTACAAAAGAGAAGTATATAATTTAATGTGTGTTTTATTTAAATATTCTATATTAAGCTTTTCTATTTGTAAGACATTTAAAACATTTCGCCAACATATTTTTCAAAAGTGAAGTTTTTCTTAAATATCTTACAACCTTCATTTTTGTGTTATTTTATATATATATACTTTTTTATTGGTAGCTGCCTTTAATTTGGATTGCTTTTTAAAACACACATTTACAGTATATCCTGAATTCCAAGTGTGTCGTTACATGGAGATGAACCTACATGGCTCCCTGCTCTGTAATTAAAGTGTCCTCTATGAAAATATAGAACATCTCCCTCTGGATATATAATGTAGTTGTGTCAGAATTAAGAAACCAACATTGATATTTAGTAACGTATTCATTCATGCTTCTCTTTGCCTGATAGACTTTGTCAGTTTTGGTAACATTGTTATTCTAATATTTTGCTGTAACCAATGGAAAAAAAGTAAGTGCTAAAAATGTATTAATTTTGTGAGGCTGCCTATATGTTTGTAGTTTTCTTCTTTTTAATCCACTTAACTAACATTTTAATTGATTTACGAATGTCCATTGCAAAGTAACAGGGTTGCCAAGCACCAGTAAATTTACTGACAGTTTGTAAAAATCAGTAATTTTTTTTACAGTAAATATCTGGGGCCGACAATTTCATGCTGTGTTGATTTTTTAAGTGTAAATCAAGCAAACTACTTTGTTATAGGTATTGGCACTGTTTCCATATCATGTTTATTGGACATGTGCATTCGTTTTCATCCAAATTTTGGGTATTCGCAAAACTGCAGAAACAGAAATCCAAAAGATCCAACATAAAAAAAAAAATGTATTTTCGTTTTCGTTGCTACAACAGTTTCATATATATATAGGAGATTCAGCAATCTGTGTCTATCGAACTTGTGGTCGAATGTACCTAACCTTAACTCTATAAATCCGAGATTATTCTACATAGAGGGGAAAGATTCCACATTTTAGGGACAGTGTTGGGGTAACCATTTGACATAAACGATGAAGATTCGACGAAGCAGAGAAAAACATACAAACGTCTAATCTGTCATTGAAGGCTTATGGTGTCTGTCGAAAGTTTTACGAAGAGTCGACAAGCAGCTAAACTGTAAGACGCCGCAATTGTACATTTCTGGTCAAATGCTCCGCCCATAGGCTATAGAAGAATTTGAATGTTGGTTGACTAGTAATAATAATAATTTATAAATATAATTTTTACTAGTGTCATCAACATAGAATTCTACTATGGTTTGTACGTGGAACATTCGACCAGAAATGTACGATTGCGGCGTTGTACAGTTTAGCTGCTCCTTCGAATCTTCTTGGAACATTCGACAGACCCCATAAGCCTTCAATGACAGATTCGATGTTTGTATGTTTTTCACTGCTATGGCACTTTTTCCATATCATGTTTATACTGTTTAAATATTCACAGTGTTAGTTTTCAATAGGAGTTCTGTCATTTTCTACATATACCGTATTTATCACCGTATAACACACTCTTTTTTCCCCTTAAAATCAGGGGAAAATCGCGGGTGCGCGTTATACGCCGATCCCCGCTGTCTCTCCGAGCCGAGCCCAGTGTACTGCACACTCGGCTAGGCTCGGCCGCGCTCAGCTCCGCCCACAGCATAAGAGAAGCCGGGAGGAGCCAAGAGGAGTCAACAGGAAATGTGGTTCTGCATCGCTAGGCGGAGGCGCCAAACTCCAAAAAAAACAAAACAAGGGATCAAATACCACCAAAAGAAAGCTTTATTTTGGTAAAAAAAAAATATATATAAATATAAATGTAGTTTGGGTACAGCATTGCATGACCACGTAATTGTCAGTTAAATTTGCGCAGTGCCGCATAGCAAAAAATGGTTTAGTCACAAAGGGAGTAAAACCTTTCTGGAGCTGTAGTGGTTAATGGTCCATTCACATGCTGCAATTTAAAGTGGTAAGTCTCTGCGGATTCCTGTGACTGGAATGGATAGGGGTGTATGATTAGTTGAGCCCGCAAAATGCAATAACAAGCTGCTGGCTGTGACTGTTTGCCCAGCCAGTAATTACCTGCGCTGGTCATGGTGGCTGCACACAAAATGCATCCATCCGCAATCACCGCAGGTATTTTCTGGCAGTGTGAACAGTCACAACAGCCCGCCATTCATTGCATTATATGGGCTCAGAGGCCGCAGCTATAACATAGTTAAATAGTAGGTAAGGTTGATCCATGTGCTCCTCGATCCATGTGCGTTGCGGCACTCCACAATTCACAAATCGGTACCATCTGTGTGTTGTTGTGCAGTGCGTTTTAAAAAAGGGACACATTTAGTTTTAGGTATATTGTGGTGCGATGGCAGCCTAATTAAAAATAAATGGCCTGCCTAAACATAACGCATATTAACATGTGGTATCTGTCAGAGCTGTATCCTGGCCTAGGCCAACAAGGCCCAGGCCTAGGGCAGCACTTTGCAGGGGGGCATCATGAAAAGAGTCCCGCCGGCTTGTGCTACACTGTTAGGAAAATTAGTCTAGCGCCCCCATAAGCTAGCTGCTTCTAGTATGCAGGCAGCTGACATTCGGCAAACGTTGAGGGGGGGGGGGGGGGGGGTTTGGGCGCTTCCAATTTTGTCACCCTGGAACACAAACCTTCCTCACTGTGCTATATGTTTCTGCTGCACCATCTACTTAAAGTAGAACTATAGGCAACACTTTTACCATCCCTGTCCCATTGCGAAGATTTCCCTTCACTTCCTGCTCTATAGGCAACCAGAAAGTAAGAGGAAATCTAAGTAAATTAAAGGAATCCATTGCCCCCTCCCCCCCCAGGCCCTCAGAACTAGTGTCCTCACTCGAAAATTTCAGGGCAGGTCTTAAACAACACAGGGTGTGACTGTGACAGGAAGGGGTGGGTCATATTTAAATTAGGGGGTGCACGAGTTTAGTCTGGCCTAGGGCAGCACAAAACCTAAATACACCTCTGGTATCTGCACATAACATTCTGAATCCTATAGCACTGCAGATGTGTAAAGGTGCCCATGAAGTATATAAACACTAACAATGAACTTCTCACATTTTCTCCTTTCGTGTCTGCTAATTATACTATAGAAAGCGCTTTATTATAGCTGTGCAAAAAATACCTACTAGGCTTTATTTAGATGTGTGGTTGGGGGGCAGCAGAAATGTGTGGTTGAGCCCCATTTTTGCCGCCTGCCAACTGCACCCCCTTAAGCTGCAATAGGCATGCTGAGGGTGCGAAGTACGGCGCCTGCAGAAAAGTTTACCCGTATGAGCCAGCGACCAGCCCACTGAATGCTACACACTCAAGTAAATAGGGGAGCGCCACAAACACCCCCCAACCATGAGCAATGCACACTGTTTCAGCCCATTTGTTGGCAAGAATGGGGTTAAAACAGGCGGTGAGGAGGTGTCTCATTGCTTCCTCACTGCCTGTCAGTAGCCCCTGGAGCATGATCCAAATTCCGAAACATGGATTGGGCTTCAGAGGCAAGGGAGATTTAGAACCATCCTGGCCACGGACCTGGTTAAATGGACCATAAAGATCTAATATTCAGACATTGACCCACACAATGCCTTTTTTTTTTTTTTTTCCAATTATATTGGCCTTTTTAAAACAACAAATGCAGTATTATTATTGGATAGAAATTTTGATAGTAAAGTAGTACATTTTGTATAGAGATGTACATATCAGACCAAAGAGAGGGACAACCAAGGCTGATGAAGGACAGAAGGATTCGGTCTCAACAGAGGGACAGTCTCTCCAAATGAGGGACAGATAGGCGCTATACAACAGGTATATTTCTATACTTGCAGGGTCTTTAAAGGGACAAAACATGGTGAAATGAGCATGTATTGCAGAAGCTAAAAAAGAGTGCACAAAGAAAGACAAAATAGGGGGAAACGGCAGCAGAAGGAAATTCACTGTGCACTTCCCGGCGCCAAAGACAGATATCACTTAGACTGATAGTTGGATAAATCTAAGTAATATACCAACCATATAAGTGTATGGATAAAAATACCAAAAAATTATTAAATCATAATAACATATACAAATCTCAAGGTATAAATCTCCACTTGAGAAAAATCAAGCGATATATGTTACTATCTGCAGCTATTTAAAAATAAGACAAATAAATTTGTCTATTCAAAGTATAAAACAAAGTATCACACTAATTAATCACTAAAATTGAGTTGATTAAAACATGATAAACAGCGCAAAAAAGTCCAATGTAGATTTAAAGTGTTAGATAAAGTCCATAGATCAGTATGTGAAACTGAGAGAAGCGTGAGGAATACTTGGGAACAGATGGTGATGCACCCTCCACCGAACTTCAATTTCCACCAAAACGTGAGGCACACGCCCCCTCAGGGGTTCAAACTCACCAAAAAACACAAAAGAACAAGCCTTGTATATCAGTGGATCATCCTGACCAGACCTCCAACATCAGTCACGGGACAGCGGGGGTTAATAATAAAGCTCCAGTGATATGGATCATAAAGAAAACATAAACACTATATAGTGTAATACTGTTTAATTTATTATAAGAAAGCCCATATAACACCGCCCCGCAGCATATCTACGTACATGATAATATAAATAAATGAACAAAAATAGAGTGTTCACCGATCTCCTCCGCACGCTGGAGGTCGCGTCTGTCCCGCGGTCACGCTGCTGAAGGCACCTCTCTTAGTAGCGATGGTGAGATGGTGGAACGCACTCTTTGTGTATCTTGGTTACGCCGTCGTAGCCACGCCCTTAGAGAGGCGCCTTCAGCAGCGTGACCGCGGGACAGACGCGACCTCCAGCGTGCGGAGGAGATCGGTGAACACTCTATTTTTGTTCATTTATTTATATTATCATGTACGTAGATATGCTGCGGGGCGGTGTTATATGGGCTTTCTTATAATAAATTAAACAGTATTACACTATATAGTGTTTATGTTTTCTTTATGATCCATATCACTGGAGCTTTATTATTAACCCCTGCTGTCCCGTGACTGATGTTGGAGGTCTGGTCAGGATGATCCACTGATATACAAGGCTTGTTCTTTTGTGTTTTTTGGTGAGTTTGAACCCCTGAGGGGGCGTGTGCCTCACGTTTTGGTGGAAATTGAAGTTCGGTGGAGGGTGCATCACCATCTGTTCCCAAGTATTCCTCACGCTTCTCTCAGTTTCACATACTGATCTATGGACTTTATCCACTTAAGACCCGGACCAATACGCTGGTAAATGACCCAAGGTGTTTTTGCGATTCGGCACTGCGTCGCTTTAACAGACAATTGCGCGGTCGTGCGACGTGGCTCCCAAACAAAATGTGCGTCCTTTTCTTCCCACAAATAGAGCTTTCTTTTGGTGGTATTTGATCACCTCTGCGATTTTTATTTTTTGCGCTATATACAAAAATAGAGCGACATTTTTGGAAAAAAAACACTATTTTTTTACTTTTTGTTAAAAAAAAATCAAATAAACTAAATTTTAGTCAAACATTTAGGCCAAAATTTATTTAGCCACATGTCTTTAGTAAAAAAAAAAAATCGCAATAAAAAAAATAGCTACCTAGCGGGAACAGCGACACTAATACAGCGATCAGAAAAATGATCGCTTAGTGACGCTGGCAATAGGGAGTGAAAGGGTTAACTAGGGCGGTGATCAGGGGGTTAAAACTTTATTAGGGGGGGTTGGGGGGCTATCCTGAACCTAACACTAACTGTTTTTTACAGTTCCTGTCACACTGACACTAAATGCAGTGATTGGTGGGGGGGGCGATCACAAGGGGTTAATATGCCTATGTGAGTGTGTGTCAGTGTTGTGTTGGTGCACACTTACTTGGCATGTCTTCTCTCATCAGCAGCGCTGGGAAACAGCGCTGCGATGAGAGAAATGATCATTTCCTCCTTCCTGTGTAAACACAGGAGGAGGAAGTGACAGGCTGGGAGCGCGCTCCCATTGGCTGGGAGCGATCGCGGGGGGGGCGGATAACACGGACATCCGCCCGCAGATCCCGGATCGCTCCCAGAGGTAGGGAGACCCCCGCACGCCGCGGAGGGGGTCCCGATGGGACCCCCGAACCGCACTCAGGCGAGGACGTAAATTTACGCCCTTGTGCCTGTACGAGCCATTCTGAGGCCGTATATGTGCGTGCGGGGGTCCTTAACTGGTTAACTAACACTTTAAATCTACATTGGACTTTTTTGCGCTGTTTATCATGTTTTAATCAACTCAATTTTAGTGATTAATTAGTGTGATACTTTGTTTTATGTATTGCAGAAGAGCCGTGCTTTTTTTTCTTTTTCAGTCTAATAAGATCAAAATTATTGTGAAAACAATCAAAATATTGAAATAATCTATAATAATAATAGTTATAATAATAATAATAATAATTCCATTGAAGAAATTAATGTATATATGTGGTTGGTGTGAGACAGCTGTCTAGTGCAGTATGAGTGTTTCTGCCCACCTTCTAAAAATACTTCTAATAAACTTATATAGAGAATGTGTAGTGGCTCTTATTTTGTGTCTATAAAGCAATTTGAAGGACTCTATTATTAGTTTTGAGTTAGATCTTATGGAGTAGTCTACACTTTTTCTGCCACATCTACAGACTGGTAAGCTGTGATATATTCTTTTTTGTTCTCAGCTTTAAAGTGAGTTTACAGAAAAGTATCTCACATGCGAGACATTTTTTCCACGAAGCTCCTGAACTTATGCCGAGTTTGACTTAAGCCTCATACACGCGATTGGACTTCCATCTGACTTTTCCGTGGATTTTAGTCCGAATGGGAGTTGGCCGTGAACTTGTTTATTTGTTTGTTTTCAGCCAACTTTCACCAAATTTTTCAGCTCTTTACTGCCACCCTTTGGGCAACTTCTGCTATTGTTGTCTGATCTTTTGCATTGGTTCTGAGCACGCATGTTTGTACTTTGGACTTTAGTCCAATGGACTTTTGTACACACAATCGGATTAGCCTCCATCGTACATTTGTTGCCGAAAAGTTTGAGAGCATTCACAGCGAACATTTGTCCAATGAAAAATCAAAAACAATTGTCCGATGAAGCATAAAAACGGTCGGATTGTCGGATCAAACACGTGCGTCACATCGTTGTTTTTTTTATGTCACAATGTAGAGTATAAGATTTCCTATCATCTGTGCCCAGTCTTGCTACACAGAGTTAATCCAGCGCTGAGTAATCCTCTTGTATTGTTCAGTGCAAATTAACAGAATTCCAGATAAAAACTTGCCAAATTATAAAGTCCGTTTCTCTGTTTTTGCTTTCAGTAACAGGTTATTTACATATCTAGCTTGGACATGTTTATCATATGTTATGTTTTGTTTATCATAACATGAGGTGATTCAAAGTTCATTGTATATTACCAGGATGTGTTATGTGGGGGAGGGGTGGATTTCTCACTTTTTATACCTCATGTTATGATAAACATAACATAACATATGATAAACATGTCCTAGCTAGATATGTAAATAACCTGTCACTCAAAGCAAGAAGAGAGAAAACTGACTTTTTATTTGGGCAGGTTTTTATCTGGAAGGCTGTTCATTTTACTGAACATTGAAAGAGGATTTCTCAGATCTGGATTAACTCTGTGTGGCAAGACTGGGCACAGATGATAGGAAATCTTATACTCTACATTGTGACATCAAAAAAAGAAAAAACTTTTTTTGGGTTTACATCCACATTAAAGGGGTGTTCCAGCCCTAAGTTGTGTTTATTAAAAGTCAGCAGCTACAAAAAGTGTAGCTGCTGGCTTTTAATAAACACTCACTTACCTGCTCCTACGTTCCAGCGACGCGCCGACCGGGGCTCCGCTCCTCTGCCCCCCTCCCCGGCCGGCGTCTCCATCCTGACTGTGGGCACCCAGCCGTGACAGCCTTCGGCTTCACGGCCGGGCACCCACTGCGCATGCGCGAGCCGTACTGCGCATGCGTGCGCGGCGCGGCTCGCCGCTGATTGGAGAGGCGATCGCATGGGACCTGTCAGTGTCCCATGTGATCGCCTACAGGGAGGGGGCTGGTGTAGGCGATTAAGCTTAATCGCCTAACCAGCCCCTCGGCGGAAGCAGGAAGTGGGACAGGAAGTCCCACTCCTACTGAAGCCCCCACTCCCCCCCCAGAAAAATTACATGCCAAATGTGGCATGTATGGGGGTGAGGAGTGGGATGAGAAAAGGTCATTTTTTTGGGTGGAACACCCCTTTAAGTGTGAAGCCCATTCACAAACTATAATCTGGGCAAACTGGTGAAGATAGATTTTTTTTTTTATTGTTTTGGGACAAGGGTCTTCAAACTATGGCCCTCCAGTTGTTCAGAAACTACAATTTTCATAATGCCTAGTCATGTCTGTGAATGTCAGAATTTACAATGCCTCATGGGATGTGTAGTTCCGCAAAACAGCTGGAGGGCCGTCTTTGAAGATCCCTGTTTTGGGATTTAGTGCTGCTAATCTTTTCTTTATCAATTGGCCAACATGATCAAAATCCAAGTTCTAAGCTCCATCTGCATTGAGAAATATTTCATTGTGAAATTAGTCAAATATCAGAGCACCTAATACAAGTCTGATACAGTTCAAGGACAATGATTGATAGCAGCAATGCACCAGGTAAGATTTTACAGGTCTTGGTTGGTATGCTGATGGATGTTTTTTTACTGTTGTACTTATAGTGTCTGAAAAATCAAGGGCAACTTTAAGAGAAAACATTACACTTCTTCAGTAAATTGACCTATCCCAGGGGTCTTCAAACTATGGCCCTCCAGTTGTTCGGAAACTACAATTCCCATAATGCCTAGTCATGTCTGTGAATGTCAGAATTTACAATGCCTCATGGGATGTGTAGTTCCGCAACAGCTGGAGGTCCGTAGTTAGAGGATCCCTGACCTATCCACTATAGTGGGACTATAGGCAAAATCAGGTACATGATAGAAAGGTATATAAAGGTTGTGGGAAATTAAAGCATTTCTAAACCAAGAATAACAATTGAGAGTATTGCAGAGTACTGGTCTTTAAATGTGGTGACCAAATTAGGTTTCTTTAAGCTAAATGAAACTGGGGCTAACCAAATTTGTTTAGACACACTTCCCTAAAAATACATTCTCAGCTAATTTTATTTATTTTTTTAGTCAAGTTTTTTTAGGCTGTATTCACTGTTCTTCCTTTCTGGGTGCTGCGTTAAAATGGTTGTACACTTTTTACTACCACTTTTACCTACAGGTAGGCCTATAATAAGACTTACCTGTAGGTACTGTGAATATCTCCTAAACTTGCACAGTTTAGGAGATATTTAGTATATGCGCTGCTGCTGACATCATCGATGCATGTGCACTGAAGAAACCGGTGGCTCCTCCGCATGTGCACGGGAGCCGCCGGTTTCTTCAGTGCATGTCAGCAGCAGCGCATATATGAATATCTTCTAAACTGTGCAAGTTTAGGAGATATTTACGGTGTGTTCACAAGAAACCTAATATATTAGGTTTAGATATTAGATATTCACATGTGTGATACTTATATTGATATTAGATATTCAGAATCTTCCCAGAATGTTGTGCACCACCTACTCAACCCGACAGGACTCCGTATGAGCAGGAAAGAAAAGGGATACCCAGAGCCCCACCCACATTTTTTTTATACTTCTACATTGAAGGTTTTTTTTTTAAAGCTTTATTTAAAACGTTCACATATATACATGGTCACATTACATTACATTGAAAAAAACTATTTACAAATATTTGTACAAGGGGCACTGATACAAGCAATGGTCCATCATTTCCTCCACCCAACACACTCCACTCTTGGACAACCACTGTACTCTACAGGAAAAGGAGAGGTTTAGGAGCTCACAGAGGGTGTTACAAGAGGGCAGCAAAACACAGTTGGATTCACACTAGTGCAATTTCTGATGTGTCTGCTGCTGCACTGCAATGTACAACAGTGGGAATCACATTAATCTCTATGGTGATGTTCACATCAGAGCAACATGGTAAGGTACGCAGATGTGAAGCTTGAAGTTTGTGGGCCCGATGCAAATTTGTTCACCCCACTAGTACCTTCCACTTCCACCACACGCCAAGATACTCCCACAGCGTGCCACGATACTCGCACAGCGCACCAAGATACTCCAAGTGGCTAAATGGTTATTTCACATCTTTATTTACATATTGAGAGGGTAAATTCAGAAGCTTTTGGAGAAACTGCCCACATTTTGGCATACTGTACCTCTCCAATGGATAGTTGTACACAGACCCTGGCCCAGGTCCTCTGAGTTTAATTGCCTACCCAGGGTGTCAAACAAGCACCGTTCTCCAGAGACAGTCAGTGGTGGCTGGTGCTCAATATTTTTGGGGATGGAGGGGCAGCAAAATGACTCCACTGCCCCTCCCCCTCCCCCCAATTGTAGACAGACGGACGGAGGCGATCAGCCTTGGCCGACAATTTTTTTAAGCCAATTAGAGCCTCAGGCCAGATGCATAGATGGGGGGGTCGGGGTGCCCCTGTGCCCTGCATTACAGGCCTCCACTGGACACAGTGTAAAAGCTAATTCACACAGTGTGTGGTGACAGACGTTATACTGCATTGTGCATTGTCTGTCACTGCAAGGACACACAGAAAACAATTGTTTGCATTGTGTCCCATTCACACTGCAACGCAGTCCAGAGCTGCACTGGAGCGTGCAATACAATGCAGACATGCAGCATTTTATCGAGGCGCACTACACAGAATCACATGGCACTATACAACAGCTCTGTATAGCGAAAGAAGTGCATGTCTTGTACACTGCAAATAAAGTTAGTTTGTGCAAAACAAAAAAAAGGGAGTCGTGTGGGGCACATGATTGCGCACCACACTGCCCCCTTGTGCAGTTGGGAGCCAACAGCTGCCATACAGGTAAAGTGCTCCAGCAACTGTCAGTTCTAGTGGGAATAGAGCCTTTACCAGATGTTCAGTCATGGCACACTTTATGGACCAGTTCAATCTATAGAAATCATTTCAGATGCGTTCCAGATGCTTTTCTGAATATGCGTTTTTGTCCAGTGCATTTTTTTCCTCCTCTTTTTTTCTTAACCTTACATAAGGACATGTGTTCCAGTGCCTCTTTGGTGCGTTTAGTTGTGTTCCAGTGTGTTATTGATGCATTTTACAGTGTTCCAGTGCAGGAAAAATGCAGCATGTTCTACTTTTTTTTTCTGGAACTGCAAGCACTGGTGTGAGCTCTGCCATTGAAAAAGACATAACCTACTTTCCATGCATTTTTGATGCAGGAAAAAAAACACTGGACTGCATGTGGTGTGAATAGGCCCTAAAAGTATTCAAAATCTTCAGGTGCACCAGTGTAGAATGTAAAAACACTTGTATGAATATAATAAAACCTTGGGTTAATCACCCCCCCCCCCAGTGAAATCATTAAACTCTCGCTCTCTTTTCCTCTCATTCTCTATCTCTTTTTCCTTCTACCTCTCTATCTCCCTCTCCTCCGCTCTCTTTTTCCTTTTCTATCTCTCTCTTTTTCCTTCTTTCTCTCTCTCTCCCTCTCTCTTTCCTATTCTCTCTTTCCTTCTCTCTCCCAGGGCCGGCCCTATGATGGGACCGGGTGGTACCATGGGTACCAGGCGGCACCTTTAGGGGGCGGCATACACCCGTTCTGCCCGTTCCGCTGCCTGTGAGGAGCGCGCCGCCGGGCTGCCTGAGAGGACACTCACAGGGGGGTGCAGTCAGCGAGTGAGCGGCGCGGTGAGGAGCCCGGCGCCGCTGCTGTTAGCTGTGACAGGAGCGGGCGGGCAGAACACTGAAGGCGGGGCTGGGGGTTGCGGGGGTGAGGAGCAGTCAGTGCAGGCCGCATTCATGGCGGGGGAAGGACATGAAGGGTTCAGGTGACCATGAAGGGGGAGGAGCTGCCTGGAGGAATGCCATCTGCCTCGTGTCTGACAGGTGAATTTGCAGCCAAAGATACTAGGGCCTGGAGAAGACTACTAAAAAGTAAGTGATGCCAGCCTGCCTGTCTGAAAAAAATGATGTTTTACACACAGCATGATGAGAGCATGCTTTGGTCGTGTCAGTGGTCTTTTTTAAACAGTAAGGGGTGATGCTGAACTCTCATCATGCTGTGAGGCTGTGTTTGATGGGCACAGTGGCTGCATTTGATGAACACAGTGGCTGTATTTGATGGCACAATGACTGCGTCTGATGAGCACAGTGGCTGTATTTGATGGCACAATGGCTGCGTTTGATGGGCACAGTGGTTGTATTTGATGGCACAGTGGCTACATTTGGCAAAGTGGCTGTGCTTGATGGGCACAGTGGCTGTGCTTGATGGGCACAGTGGCTGTATTTGGCACAGTGGCTGTGCTTGATGGGCACAGTGGCTGTACTTGATGGGCACAGTGGCTGCGTTTGATGGACACAGTGGCTGCATTTAATGGGCAAAGTGGCTGCGTTTGATACACAAAGTGTCTGCATTTGATAGGCACAGTGGCAGTATTTAATGGGTGCGTTTGATAGGCACAGTGGCTGCTTTGATGGGGAAAGTGGCTGCATTTGATGGCACAGTGGCTGCGTTTGATGGGCACAGTGGCTGCGTTTGATGGGCACAATGGCTGCGTTTGATGGGCACAGTGGCTGCGTTTAATAGGCACAATGGCTGCGTTTGATGGGCACAGTGGCTGCGTTTGATGGGCACAGTGGCTGCGTTTGATGGGCACAGTGGCTGCGTTTGATGGGAGTGAGACTGCAATTAATGTTTTTTTTTTTTTATAGAGCTTTTTTTGTATGGGTTTTGTATAGAGCCATGACAGGTTCTCTTTATACATGTAAAGAGCCATGACAGGCCCTCGTTATACTCATTTATACATGTATAGAGCCATGACAGGTCCTCTTTATACTCCTATATACATGTACATAAAATAATGAATGTGGGGGCCTTTTGTTTGGCGTGATTTTTTTTGGGGGGGGGGGGGGGGGCAGCATTTCATTCTTGGTCCCAGGCAGCACAATGTCTTGGGCCGGCACTGCTCTCTCCCTCTCCCTCTCTCTTTCTTTTTCTCTCTCATTCTCTTTCCTTCTCTCTCTCCCTCTCCCCCTCTTTCTCTTTCTCATTCTCTCTTTCCTTTTCTCTTTTTCTCTCTCTACTCTCTCACTTTCTTTCTCTCTCCCCTCTCTCTCCCTCTCTCTCTTTTTCCCTTTCTCTATCTCTCTCTCTTTCTCAAAAAGTAAAAAATATTGTTTTTTTCAAAATTGTCGCTCTATTTTTGTTTATAGCGCAAAAAATAAAAAACTGCAGAGGTGACCAAATATCACCAAAAGAAAGCTCTATTTGTGGGAAAAAAAGGATGTCAATTTTGTTTGGGAGCCACGTTGCACGACCGCAATTGTCATTCAAAGTGTGACAGTGCCAAAAGCTGAAATTTCGCCTGGGCTGGAAGGGATTTTATGTGCCCAGTAAGCAAGTGGTTAAAAGTTGGGTATGCCTGTACTCTGATGAGAGTGTGTTAAAAAAAATGCCATGCCTCTTACTAAATGCCTCAATCTGTCTGCTTTCCAAAAAGGGGTCATTTGGCGGGGGGGGGGGGGGGATTTGTACTTTGCTGTCATTTTAGGGGCCTCAAGAAATGAGATAGTCCGTCAGCAGTATTGATCAATTTTCAGATCTATATACCATAGTTTGCAGATGCTATAGATTTCACACAAACCAATTAATATACAGTACATTCTCTGAGATTTTTTTTTTTCCAAAGACATGTAGCAGAATAAGTTTTGGCCTAAATTTATGAAGAAATTAGATTTTATCGGATATGTTTTATAACTGAAATTACTAAATATTCTTTTTTTTTTTTAATGTTCAGTCTTTTTTAGCTTATATCACAAAAAATAAGGGGTACAGTGTTGCGTGACCGCGCAATTACCAGATAAATTAGCTTAGTGCTATATAGCAAAACATGCCCTGGTCACGAAGGGGGTAAAATCTTCTGGAAGTGAAGTGGGCAAAAATGCTGCAGCCATTATTACACCTTTTTTTCATTAGTAATTCTTATAACAAATGAAGAGCTAACTACATTTTCAAAAGGAGATCTGCAATGGCAGTCCTCCCTCTTCTCCACATGTTTCCGTGAAGCCTGCAGATGTCAGTGGTGCCATCAGAATTTACAAAAACATTATAATGCGTGATTGCGCCATTTGTGATGCAGCATTTACCAGATGGATAACATTCATAGCATGAAATAAAAATGCTATGATAACACAAAGTCATAATATGTATATATAAAAAGAGGGCATGAAAATGCTATGACAACACAAAGTCATAATATGTATATATAAAAAGAGGGCATAGAAATGCTCTGACAACACAAAGTCATAATATGTATATATAAAAAGAGGGCATACTGCCACACGCAGCGCCACATCTTGGATGTGTTTGAAGAACTCTGCTCCTAGGATTTTTATCTACTCCTCTACAGTGAACCCCTTTGCTCTACACCACTGAGCGCAGGGCTTCAGGAGAGCACATATATGGATGAGGGGGGAAAGGGACACCCGCCTAGACAATCAGATCTGCTCAAACAGTCACTAGCGATCAATGAAGTGACAGATATCATACCAAATCACCCTCACATCCAATGTTATAAGCTGCTGCATTTTGTATATATAGGGTGAAAAATTTGTTCCCTGCAACTTATGGAGAGAACATTTATTTGCAGTTTTTTTTTTTTTTAGCTGTCATTGCGGGCGAAATCTACTAAACTAATACTAGTTTTACTCTCACCCTCCCATCATCATTTTTTTTATATTTATTACTTAGAAAATATAGACATTCAAGGAATCTAAGCTCTTTCCTGAAACATGCAAATCCACAAAAAACCAAGCAACAGGACTGGTTAAGACAGACCCCTCCCCTCATATGTTAATGCTATACATATACAGCTGTCTCTTTAGTGTGTGAGCGGAGGGTCATTGATATCCCAATTGCTGGGCTTGCTTTTGTCTGGAGGTAGGGTAAGACTTTTACTGAAAGCACAAAGATGGGATTGGAATTGCAGATTGCTCATTTACTAGAGTTTCTGTTTTACTATGTGTATATAAGTTAATGTGTATTTTTATTTATTTAAATATTCTATATTAAAGCTTTTCCATTTATAAGACATACATTTAAAACATTTCGCCAACATATTTTACAAAAGAGAAGTATATCATTTAATGTGTGTTTTATTTAAATATTCTATATTAAAGCTTTTCCATTTGTAAGACATTTAAAACATTTCGCCAACATATTTTCTTAAATATCTTACAACCTTCATTTTTGTGTTATTTTATATATATATACTTTTTTATTGGTAGCTGCCTTTAATTTGGATTGCTTTTTAAAATACACAACAGTTACAGTATATCCCGAATTCCAAGTGTGTCGTTACATGGAGATGAACCTACATGGCTCGTGTGGTCTACTCCCTGCTCTGTAATTAAAGTGTCCTCTATGAAAATATAGAACATATCCCTCTGGATATATAATGTAGTTGTGTCAGAATTAAGAAACCAACATTGATATTTAGTAACGTATTAATTCATGCTTCTCTTTGCCTGATAGACTTTGTCAGTTTTGGTAACATTGTTATTCTAATATTTTGCTGTAACCAATGGAAAAAAAGTAAGTGCTAAAAATGTATTAATTTTGTGAGGCTGCCTATATGTTTGTAGTTTTCTTCTTTTTAATCCACTTAACTAACATTTTAATTGATTTACGAATGTCCATTGCAAAGAAACAGGGTTGCCAACCACCAGTAAATTTACTGACAGTTTGTAAAAATCAGTAATTTTTTTTACAGTAAATATCTGGGGCCGATAATTTCATGCTGTGTTGACTTTTTATGTGTAAATCAAGCAAACTACTTTGTTATAGGTATTGGCACTGTTTCCATATTACTGTATGTTTATTAGGCATTCTTTTTCGTCCGAATTTTGGGTATTCGCAGAACTGCGACATAAAAAAAAATTTTATTTTCGTTTTCGTTGCTACAACAGTTTCATATACAGTAGATAGAGATTCAACATGACTCTGACAATAGCAATCTGTGTCTATCGAACTTGTGGTCGAATGTACCTAACCTTAGCTGTATTAGTCCAGGATTATTCTACAGAGAGGAAAGATTCGACATTATAGACAGTGTTGAGGTAGACCATTCGACATGAACGACGAAGATTCGATGAGGCGGCATAAAACATACAAACGTCTGATCTGTCATTGAAGGCTTATGGTGTCTGTCGAAAGTTCTAAGAAGATTCGACAAGCAGCTAAATATACGATGCAGCAATCATACATTATCGGTCAAATGCTCCGCCCGTAGGCTATAGAAGAATTTAAATGTTGGTTGACTAGTAATAATAATTTATAAATATAATTATTACTAGTTTCATACAACATTGAATTCTACTATGGTTTGTAGGAGGAACACTAGACTGGAAATGTACAATTGCGGCGTCGTACAGTATAGCTGCTCCTTCAAATCTTCTTGGAAACATTCAACAGACACCATAAGCCTTCAATGACAGATTCAATGTTTGTTTAAATATTCACTGTGTTAGTTTTCAATAGGAGTTCTGACATTTCTCAGGTTGTCAGTAAAAAATGTGCTCCGCCAGTAAATTTTCTACATATACTGTATTTATCGGCATATAACGTGCACTTTTTTAGACTCGGCCACACTCGGCTCCACCCGCAGCCACGTGAGAGAAGCCGAGAGGAGCCGAGAGGAGCAGAACAGAAATCCGGCTCTGCACCGTTTGGCCGAAGCGCCAGACTAAAAAAAACAACAACGCTGCAACCCCGGGCAAGGTGCGGATGGACACCTCCAAAGCTGCAGACAGGCCCTCTGAGTTTACTGAATTGCCTACTCAGTGTGACAAAGCAAGCACCGTTCTCCAGCGACAGTCAGTGGCGGCTGGTGCTTAATATTTTGGGGGATGGGGGGCCGCAAAATGACTCCTCCGCCCCCCCCCAATTGGAGACAGACGAACGGAGGCGATCAGCCCTAACCGACCCTTTTTTTAAGCCAATTAGAGCTTTAGGCAAGACGCATAGATGGGGGGGGGGGCGCCCCTGTGCCCTGCATTACAGGCCTCCACTGGACACAGTGTAAAGGCTAATTCACACAGTGTGTGGTGACAGACGTTTTACTGCATTGTACCTTGTCTGTCACCGCAAGGACACACAGAAAACAATTGTTTGCATTGTGTCCCATTCACACTGCAACACAGTCCAGAGCTGCACTGGAGCGTGCTGCAATAAAATGCAGACATGCAGCATTTTATCGAAGCGCACTACACAGAATCACATGGCACTATACAACAGCTCTGTATAGCGAAAGAAGTGCATGTCTTGTACACTGCAAAAAAATGTTGTTTGTGCAAAACAAAAAAAAGGGAGTCGTGTGGGGCACATGATTGCGCACCACACTGCCCCCTTGTGCAGTTGGGAGCCAACAGCTGCCATACAGGTAAAGTGCTCCAGCAACTGTCAGTTCTAGTGGGAATAAAGCCTTTACCAGATGTTCAGTCATGGCACACTTTAACCTCTTCCCCACCGAGCCATAGTAAAATGACGTCGGTGGGGACCTCTCGTCCTTCAGACTGTATTCAAATTGTATTTCCTTTTTTGTAGATGCTAGGGGCCAGATTCAGAAAGAATCTACACCGCCGTAAATTCAAATGTGCGCCGTCGTATCTTTACGTAGATTCAGAAAGCAAGATACGCCAAAAAACATGGCTTCAGTCGTCCAGCGTAACTTGCCTTGGGCGCATAGTTACGCTTGACGCATTAGACGTTCCCATTAAAAATATGCAAATGAGCTAGATACGCCGATTCAGAAACTTAGTTGCGCCCGGCATTCGAACGGCGTAAAGTTACCCCTGCTATATGTAAAGTATGAACGTCGGAACAGCGTTGAATTGTACGTCGTTTGCGTAAATCGTACGCGAATAGGGCTGTGCGTAAGTTACGTTCACGTCAAAAGCATTGAGTATTTGCGATGTGATTCAGAGCATGCGCACTGGGATACTTACACGAACGGTGCATGCGCCGTTTGTTCAGCACCTCATTTACATGGGGTCAGGGTTCATTACTATGTATCACGCCCACCTTCCACCTACTTTGAATTAGGCGGGCTTACGCCGGCCCATCTACACTACGCCGCTGTAACTTAGGACGCAAGTGCTTTGTGAATACAGCACTTGCCTCTCTAAGTTGCGGCGGTGTAGCGTAAAGAAGATACGCTACGCCGCTCTAAAGATACCCAAATGTACCTGAATCTGGCACTAGAACTTTTGCGCAAACCGATCAAATACGCTTATTGCGATTTATTTTATTTTTTTACCAAAAATATGTAGAAGAATACATATCGGTCTAAACTGAGGAAAAATTTTTTTCTTAAAAAAAAAATATGATATTTATTAAATCAAAAAGTAAAAAATAGTGTTTTTTTTTTTTTTAATTGTCGCTCTTTTGTTTATAGCGCAAAAAATAAAAACCGCAGAGGTGATCAAATACCACCAAAAGAAAGCTCTATTTGTGAGAAAAAAAGGGTGTCAATTTTGTTTGGTTGGTCTGGGCAGGAAGGGGGTGAAAAGGGGATGAAACTGCCCTGTATGGAAGTGGTAAAGGACCAGTTCAATCTAAAGAAGTGCATTTCAAATTCCGTTCCAGATGCTTTTCTGAATGTGCGTTTTTGATGCGTTTCTGTCCAGTGCATTTTTTCCTCTTTTTTTTTCTTAAACTTCCTAAAGGACATGTGTGTTCCAGTGCCTTTTTGGTGCATTTAGGTGTGTTCCAGTGTGTTATTGATGCATTTTACAGTGTTCCAGTACAGTCCAGTGCAGGAAAAATGCAGCATGTTCTACTTTTTTTATTTGGAGCTGGTGTGAGCTATGCCATTTAATACCATATAACCTACTTTCCATGCATTTTTTTATGCAGGAAAAAAAACGCACTGGACTGCATGTGGTGTGAATGGGCCCTCAAAGTATACGCAGTTTTGAGGTGCATCAGTGTAGAACAACACAGTGTAAAAACACTTGTATGAATATAATAAAACCTTGGGTTAATCACCCCCCCCAGTGAAATCATTAAACTCTCGCTCTCTTTTTCTCTCATTCTTTATCCTTTTTTTTACTTCTACCTCTCTATCTCCCTTTTCTCCACTCTCTTTTTCCTTTTCTATCTCTGTCTCTTTTTCCTTCTCTCTCTCCCTCTCTCTTTATTTTTCTCTCTCCCTCTCCCCCCCTCTCTCTCCCCTTACCTCTCTTTTTCCCTTTCTCTCTCATTCTCTTTTATCTCTCATTCTCTCTTTCCTTTTCTCTCTCCTCTCACGTTCTATCTCTCTCTCTCTCCCCATTTTCTCTCTCTCTCTCTTTCTCCATTTCCTTTTCTCTTTTTCTCTCTCCTCTCTCACTTTCTTTCTCTCTCCCTCCCCCCTCTCTCTCCCCTTCCCTCTCTTTTTCCCTTTCTCTCTCATTCTCTTTTTTTCTCTCTCTCTCCCGCTTCCTCTCTCTCTCTCTCTCTCTCTCTCTCTCTCCCCTTCTCTCTCTCTCTCTCTCTATCTATCTTATCGTTTTCTCTCTCATATTCTCTCCCTCCCTCCCCCTCTTTCTCTTATCCCCCCTCTCTCTCTCTCACTCTCCATCTTTCTCTCTCATTCTCTCTCTCTTTCTATATATCTCTATCTCCCTCTCTTTTTCCTTTTCTCTCTTAAGTATAATTAATTTTCAATTACAAAATATTGTTCTTGAATTTTGGACTAATGTTTCCTTTCACATTTTACTGCTATTGCTGGCTCATCTGTAAATTTTGTTATATTAAATACGGAGATTTGTGGATAAGCCACTAGAGGGAGCTGAAGGTAACTCAGTGTAGTGTTTTCTTGATTGTTGAGATAAGATATCAGTCACATAGAAAGGGAAATGTTTTCAATGGGTTGATCCTATGGTTTAAAGGAGCACTTATGCCTAGTACATACAATGAGTTAATAGGATGAAAAATAGCGCTTTCTAAACGATTGTATGATAATCTGATTGTTAGTACAAAGCTTTCAAGAGCCAGTCATGAGAGTTCATGCAAAATTATCTGAAGGGATGATGCCAGAACAAACAATTTTCTTTTAATCAGTACAGTATTCAAAAAAAAAAATCGGTAGACCAAGACCATGCATGCTCGTAACTGAAAGAATACATTACAATACATTACAATACAACAGATTATATCCTTCTCAAGTTGTATTCTGTTGCACGAGAATTCTCCTAACTTTAGTAACCTATTGGTTTTGGATATGAGACTAGCATGCAAAAAAAAGGATGATCATCCGTCCAATATTCTCATCGTGTGTACGAGGCTTAAAGCACAATCACTGTGTAATGCTGACAAGCACAGGTTTTTTCTCTTGTATGTTACTCCAAAAAGAACATAGAAAATTCTCTAAATTTTCTATCATCTTATATAGATTTTGCATCAAACAAGTATTATGTAAGCTTTTTATGACTGTTTTTATATATTTTTTTTGGATCTAGAACTGCAATCATGTCTGATAAACCGGTGCTTTACTACTTCAATGGAAGGGGGAAAATGGAGTCTATCCGCTGGGCACTTGCTGCAGTTGGTGTCGAGGTTGGTGTTATCTCAAAAGTTGTCAAAAACGTTCATTTCATAACATAATGCGGTCTATCTATAAGATGGTCACCAACGTGACTTCACTGATTGATTGATATCATAAATATTCTGTGTTTGCTGTAATATAAAGACCAGATTGTGTATTCTATGGTGCAAATCCTCTTCTATATCCTGCCATATACTACAAGTGTCATCATATTTATGATGCTCATTTCCTGACTGGAAAGCAGCACATTTCTCAGCTGAAAGGTGGGTATCGGTCTGTAAAGGCACATACACACAGGAAGATAATTTTCTGGTTAATGTGGAAGAGATGATCCGCACTACAGTTGTTGCTCTTTAAAAACTCTTTGTTTTTATTGACAGGCCACAGAGAACAAACGCAAATAATAACAGTTGACATGTTTCAGCCTATAAGGCCTTAGTCATAACCACATTACAGAAATGAAACTTTGAAATAAATAGTAGCTCTAAAGATCACAGGCTCCACCCATTAATTGTCACACTTGACCGCAGGCAATTATGCAAAAAGGCGAATCAGCTGCAATACATACAGGCATACCCCGCTTTTAAGAACACAATGGGGTTTATTTACTAAAGCTGGAAATCGCAATATCAGGCTCATTTCTGCATAGAAACCAATGAGCTTCTAACTCCAGCTTGTTCAATTAAGTCTGGTAATAAAACCTGGAAGCTCATTGGTTTCTGTGCAGAAGTGAGCATGATTTTGCGCTTTCCAGCTTTAGTAAATAAACACAATTGTGTACTTAACCACTTGCTTACTGGGCACATAAACCCCCTTCGTGCCCAGGCGAAATTTCAGCTTCCGGCACTGCGTCGCTTTAACTGACAATTGCGCGGTAGTGCGACGTGGCACCCAAACAAAATTGGCGTCCCTTTTTTCCCCACAAATAGAGCTTTCTTTTGGTGGTATTTGATCGCCCGTGCGGTTTTTATTTTTTGCGTTATAATGAAAAAAAGAGCGACAATTTAAAAATATATATATATTTTTTACTTGTTGCTATAATAAATATCCCATTTTTTTTTTTTTATATTTTTTTTTCTCAGTTAAGGCCGATACGTATTCTTCTACGTATTTTTGTAAAAAAAAAAAAAAAATCACAATAAGTGACTGCTTTGCGCAAAAGTTATAGCACCTACAAAATAGGGGACATAATTATGATTTTTTTTTTATATTTTTTTTTTACTAGTAATGGCGGCGATCTGCGATTTTTATTGGGACTGCGATATTGCGACGGACACATCGGACACTTTTGACACATTTTTGGCGCCATTCACATTTATACAGCGACCAGTGCTATAAAAATGCACTAATTACTGTATAAATGTAACTGGCATTGAAGGGGTTAACACTAGGGGGTGAGGAAGGGGTTAAATGTATTGCCTGGGTGTGTTCTAACTGTATGGGGGGAGGGGGGTGACTGGGGGAGGTGATCGATGCTGTCTCCCTATGTACAAGAGAAACAGCATCTGTCACCTCACTGACAGGACGTGAAGCTCTGTGTTTACACTCAGAGCTCCACGTCCCTGCTGTCTCACCGACGATCGCGTGTACCTGACGGACATCGCGGCCGCCGGGTACACGCATCGGATCCTCGGTGATGCGTCGGGACTGTTTTTCCCCGCCGCGCGCCACCCTGTGGCACGCGCGGGGAATTACAAGCAAATCACGTCCAAAGACGTGACCCCGGCGCCTCAGGTCCGCGCTGTTCACGTCTTTGGACGTGACGCGGTATTGAAGTGGTTAAAAGTCGGGTATGCCTGTATAGAGTGATCCATGTGTATGCCACTAGTTTTCACACACCTTGTGGTGATATTATGCATGTTTGTAACATTTCTTTGATTTCTACAGAAGCAAAACATTTTCCATTTTTTTTCCTCTTTTGTTCATTAACATTTCAATATTGTTTTATAATGCAGAAGTAGGACACTAGTTACTAAATGAAAGCTCAGCCTAGGGGTCTGCTGGTGACTTAACTGCCTCACTTCCAGAGGAGCTCAGCCTAGTGTACAGGGTTTCTCTTCCAGGGTTCCATGGAATCCTAAAAGGTTCCTCCAGAGGTTGCTAGGGCTTCCTTGAGCAATGAGCAATTTCTGCCTCTTAGAAAAGTTCCCACTGACACCATTGATCTTAGCTATCTGTAAGAGGGTAATTCTTCTCAATGACCACAAGTGTAAGGAGCATTCTTCCCACTGACCATCACATGAATGTATCATGAGGTAGATGTAGTCATTTTTAGCAGGGGTTCCCTGAGACCATAAAAGGTGTTGAAAAGGTTGAGAAAGGCTGGCCTAGTGTAAAGAAGTTAGGGCCTCTTTTTTGTCTGTTTGAAGCTGCCCATACAGGGACTAAAATTCAGCCAGTTCATCGGGTTGCTGAACGAACAAGAAAAAAGCTGTGTTTGGGTTTCCTTGTGCATTGTTGATTCACTTACCTTTTCCTTCAATTTCCCTTCTAAATGTTTTTTTTTATTTGTTTTGTCTGAATATCTCACTTCCTGTTCTTCCTCAGTAAGCTGTTCTAAATGACTTTCCACCGCTCGGATGATGGTGGAAAGCTTACTGAGGAGAAACAGGAAGTGAGAAATTCAAACAAAGAAAAAAAAAACATTTAAAAGGGAAATTAAAGGAAAAGGTAAGTAAACCAACAATGCACTAGTTTAAAGGAACCAATTTAGAAAATTAAAGACGAACCTTTACAACCCCTTTAAGATACTTAGAGTAGCGTTAAACATTTGTTTATATCAGTGACCCTTCAACTAGCAGCTGTAATAAATACCATAGGGAATTTAAAATGCTCCTATCACTTTAAAGCCTAAAATTAGTCAAAACAGCTTTTAAAAAACAAGCATGAGGGACTGTATTTACAATCAACGATCTTTGAATGGAGCAGGCTAATCTTTCATTCATCCACAAGTCCTTCATCAATAGAGCGCCTTTCTTTGATGGAAGCTGTTGTACAGCTTCTGTGAGTGGAGGAGGTGGGCAGAAAGGACAGGCATTGGCACTCTTAACAAGGCCTTAAAGTGGTTTTAAACTCTGCAAAAAAACAACCTGCAAGACAGAGGCATAATGAGCTAATATGCATTGGAACCTGGCTTCTTGCACAGACACCAACAGCGGTACCAGGAAGTACTTGCGAGCAGCTACATTGAGCCAAAAAAGGCACACTGTTGTCGGTGAAGGAGAGGAGGCTTACTGAATGTCTTGATTAGACTGCTGTTTCTAATGCAACATTTAGAAATTTCAAGAATGCATAATATACAAGTTTTTTTTATTATTCATAGAAATAAAGCTTATTTTTATTTTCATTTTACCTGGAATTCCACCTTATAGTGGTTGTAGACCCAGAGGCGTTGCTAGGGGGGTGCGGGGGGTGCGGTCCGCACCCGGGTGACACCCTTAGAGGGGTGACACCATCCCGATTTAAAAAAATAAATAAAAATGTATTTTTTATTATTAATATTCTTTTTTTTTGCTGACATCAATGGCGTACTAAGGGCGGGGGGGCGGACCACCCCAGTTGCCACACACTGGGGGGTGTCAGGCTGGCGCACCCCCTTCCTCCAATACTGAAGTGGAGACAGCCGCTGGTTTAAGCAGCGCAGACACTGTGACAGGCACCTGCGGGTAAGAACAATGCAGTACACGGAGTCAGAGAGCCTGTGGAGGGGGGGGTGTGTCTGCAGCGCTCAAGTGACACCCGCCTCTTGTGGCCGCGTTGCCGCTCTGTCTGTGCTGTCTCACGTCACGCAGCAGAGCAGAGTGACGCCGCGGGCACCCCCTCCCCTCCTCCATGTAGACTATAGTGCCTGCATCTGTCCCGCGCTGATCATGTCGCATGCTGAGGTGACAGGCCAGTTACATTATGGGTCTGAAGGGGGGCCTGAACTGTAGGGGACTGACTGCACTGTATTGGGGTGGTGTCTGCACTGTATTGGGGTGGTGTCTGCACTGTATTGGGGTGGTGTCTGCACTGTATTGGGGGGTGTCTGCACTGTATTGGGGGGTGTCTGCACTGTATTGGGGTGTCTGCACTGTATTGGGGTGGTGGTGTCTGCACTGTATTGGGGTGGTGGTGTCTGCACTGTATTGGGGTGTCTGCACTGTATTGGGGTGTCTGCACTGTATTGGGGTGGGGGTGTCTGCACTGTATTGGGGTGTCTGCACTGTATTGGGGTGGTGGTGTCTGCACTGTATTGGGGGGGTGGTGTCTGCACTGTATTGGGGGGTGGTGTCTGCACTGTAGGGGAGTATGTGGGATATGTGCTGGGGAGTGATTCCCCCCCCCCCCACTAGCACATATCTTCTTCCCTCTCAAATCACTCCCCAGCACATATGCCCCACACCACCCTCCCCCCACCAAATTAAAAGATGCTCTGCGGCTGCTCCCCTGTGCTCATCCCACCCTGTCCCCTGTGTACAGTGGCGACAATTGATGGCACAGTGGCTGCGTTTGATGGCATGGCACAGTGGTGACAATTGATGGGCACAGTGGCTGCGTTTGATGGCATGGCACAGTGGTGACAATCGATGGGCACAGTGGCTGCGTTTGATGGCATGGCATAGTGATGACAATTTCTGGGCACAGTGGTAACAATTCATGGCACAGTGGCTGCGTTTGGCATAGCACAGTGGCTACGTTTGATGGCATGGCACAGTGGTGACAATTTCTGGGCACAGTGGTAACAATTGATGGCACAGTGGCTGCGTTTGGCATGGCACAGTTAAAATAAATACAGTTCTTTAACAGTTTAAGCTTTGAATTCTATTATTTTCATATGATTTTGTTATTCAAATTTGCTAGTTGATTGAAAGTTATTAACGGCACTACTGTTGCCAACATATGCAGTGTTATTAGAGGGGGAAAAAAATATTCGGGGGGTGACACCATGTTATACCGCACCAGGTGACACCAACCCTAGTGACGCCACTGTGTAGACCCTCAAATATGAAGTGAAGTGAACAGCCTCAGATGATATATATCTACTGCAGGGGTGGCCAACCAGTGGCCTGCGAAGCCCTCTAGTGTGGCCTGTGATCTCCTGCTCTGGAATGGTGGGTTGGCAAGCCCAGATTGGCTTTTGCCACAGGTTTAGTCTATGGCAAAGTTCAGCTAACCCACAGGATAGACACAGGTGCACTACGCTGCACCCGCGGTGTAGGTAAACTGCAGCACATCAGTGTGAAAGCAGTCTTAGGCCCATTTCACACGATCAGGCCAACCAAATGGGACCCTCAATTCACCTCTATAGAGCGACAGATGTCTGTTTACCCCGCCTACCTCCAATCTGAAAAACAGAAGGGAATTCATCCCCTTCCATCTGGGTGGATCGGAGGGCCTATAGAATAGCCGTGACTGCCCGCTCTGCTCATTGTGGCCCTCGACTGGTTACGAAGTTGCTTAAGTTGCCCTCGCCCTTTAAAAGTTTGGGTACCCCTGATCTACTGTCTTCCCCTTTCTATACCCTTTGAAAAGTACAGATCATGTTAAAAATGCTGTCACCGGAAGTAGGGAAGGGGACCTGTCAAAAACAGGTCCCTGTTCCCCCCTCCCCCCTGAAAGATGCCAAATGTGGCACCGAAGGGGGGGGGGGACTAATAAGAAGAAGTTCCACTTTTGGGTGGAACTCCATTTTAATGACAAGGAGGCCTGACAGGGGGCATGTACTGCCCACAGACTTAAAAGGTTTGTTGTTCATGCAAATGTAGAGCCTGCCCTTCAAACCATTCTATGTTTATTCATGTATTTATTTATTTGAGGAAATTATAGAGACCACAAGTTCTAGTCTTTTTTCCATGTTGCCTAACGGGTGCTTGGGTATCAACGGACATTTCTCAGCATACTCAAAGGTTTCATTGACCAAAGTTGTTGACTTGTTTTTTTACTTTACAGTTTGAAGAGAAGCTATATGATACAAAGGAGGAGTATGAGAAATTGCTAAAGAGTACGTATTTATTATTTTTTATCCTATCAATGTGTGCACAACCATACTTGGATGAACTGGACTCTGAACTGTGTCCTTGTTACTTAATAATATTGTCAATAATATAAAGAATGTATTAAAGAGAATATCCTTTTAAAGCATAGGGCCCTAAATACAGGTACCACATGGTGCGGTAGTCCACCCCATCTAGGCACAGTGTATTTCAGTCTGCCATAGACTTTAACAGGCAGCAGGGCTGGATACTGCACTAAAGTGCCAGGATTGCACCCACAGGGGCTTGGCACCCCATGAGGCCTTAATGTGCTGGTAGCCTGCTACTTATGTCATTTTACTTTTGCTCAATTGTTAGCATGACACTAATTAATATCCTTTATTCTCCAAAAATATTCCATACACATCTACTATTTATTAGCCTTGTAATCTATTTTTCAGGAATGGTCTCTTACTGTGTTTTTCTGCCTCCTTGTGACGTCCTTTGTAAGGAAGAGGGTGGCTACATTCCTACTTACAGTGGGACTATGGGGAATGAACATAGCCACCCTTTATTAGATAATTAGATCACAGCAGCAAAAAAATAAAAATAATTTGGAGGTTTAGAGCAATTGAAGGTACTATTTTAATACATACTTTAATAGAATATAACATTTTTAACCAGAGTTTAGTATCACTTTAAAAGTAAATAATTAGAACTTATTGTATTTTATTAACAATGTTTTGAAGCTGTATACAGGCATACCCCGCTTTTAAAGCGGAGTTCCACCCAAAATTGGAACTTCCGCTAATCCCACTCCTCACACCCTTACATGCCACATTTGGCATGTAATTCTTTTGGGGGGGGGGGGGGGGCTTCAGGAGGAGTGGGACTTCCTGTCCCCCTTCCGCCGAGGGGCTGGTTAGGCGATTAGGCTTAATCGCCTACAGCAGACCCTCCCTGTAGGCGATCGCATGGGACACATGACAGGTCCCATGCGATCTCCTGTCTAATAGGAGATCGCAGCGCCGCTCGCGCATGCGCAGTGGGTGCCCGGCCGTGAAGCCGAAGGCTGTCACGGTCGGGTGCCCACACTTAGAATGAAGACGCCGGTCGGGAAGGGGGGGAGAGGAGCGGATCCCCGGCCGGCGCGTCGCTGGATCGTGGAGCAGGTGAGTGTGTGTTTATTAAAAGCCAGTAGCTACACTTTTTGTAGCTGCTGACTTTTAACCCCTTCCCTACCAGCCCATAGGGGAATCACGTCATGGTGATCCCCTCGCCGATGAGACAGGACGTTGCACAACGTCCTGTCTTCACGGCGTTCTAGGGCGCGCGCGCGCGCCCGCAGCACCACCCGCGATCCCGCGCGCGTGCCCGACGGCCGTGATTGCCGCCGGGCACCCGCGATTTCCGGCAATCACGGCAGGAGTGTGGATCTGTGTGTGTAAACACACAGATCCACCTCCTGTCAGCTGTGAGGAGACTGATGTGTGTTCCCAGTACAGAGGAACACACATCGATCTCCTCCCCCTGTGAGTCCCCCTCCCCCTACAGTTAGAACATACTTTAGGACACATTTTAACCCCTTCAGCGCCCCCTAGTGTTAACCCCTTCCCTGCCAGTCACATTTACACAGTAATTAGTGCAGTTTTATAGCACTAATCGCTGTGTAAATGTGAACGGTCCCAAAAACGTGTCAAAAGTGTCCGATATGTCCGCCGCGACGTCACGGTCACAAAAAAAAAAACGCAGATCCCTGCCATTACTAGTAAAAAAATAAAAATAAAAATGCCATAAATCTATCACCTATTTTGTAGACGCTATAACTTTTGCGCAAACCAATCAATATACGATTATTGCATTTTTTTTTTTACCAAAAATACGTAGAATATGTATCGGTCTAAACTGAGGGGAAAAAAAGTTTTTAAAAAAAAAATATTGTGAGATGTATTAAATAAAAAGGAAAAAATATTGTGTTTTTTTTAAAATTGTCGCTCTTCTTTTGTTTATAGCGCAAAAAATAAAAACCGCAGAGATGATCAAATACCACCAAACGAAAGCTCTATTTGTGTGGGGAAAAAAACATAATGATTTAATTTGGGTACAGTATTGCCTGACTGCGCAATTGTCATTCAAAGTGCAACAGCGCTGAAAACTAAAAATTGGTCTGGGCAGGAAGGGGGTGAAAATGCCCTGTATGGAAGGGGTTAATAAACACTAAATTTGGCTGGAACACCCCTTTAACCAGTTGCCGACCGCCCACCATCATTATACGGTGGCAGGTCGGCACTGCTGGGCGAGAGCACGTAGCTCTACGTCCTCCCTTTAGCGGCCGCTAGGGGGCGCGTGCGTGCCGCCGACGGCCCTCTCGCGCGCCCCCGGTCGTCCCCCGTGCTTGCCCGGCGGGCGCGATCGGCGCCGGACACGCGCATTCGTTCGTTACAGAGCGAGGACCGGGAGCTTTGTGTGTAAACACAAAGCTCTCGGTCCTGTCAGCGGGGGAAATGCTGATCTCCTGTTCATACATTGTATGAACAGAAGATCAGTGATTTCCCCTAGTGAGTCAACCCCCCCATACAGTTAGAACACAAACAGGAACACACTTATCCCCTTCACTGCCCCCTAGTGTTAACCCCTTCACTGCCAATGGCATTTTTATAGTAATACAATGCATTTTTATAGCATTGATCGCTATAAAAATGACAATGGTCCCAAAAATTTGTCAAAAATGTCCGATGTGTCCGCCATAATGTGTCGGTACTGAAAAAAAAACGCTAATCGCCGCCATTACTAGTAAAAAAAATTTTTTATTAAAATGCCATAAAACTACCCCCTTTTTTGTAAACGCTATAAATTTTGCGCAAACCAAACAATAAATGCTAATTGCGATTTTTTTTACGAAAAATATGTAGAATACTTATCGGCCTAAACTGAGGAAAAAAAAAGTTTTTTTATATATTTTTTGGGGATATTTATTATAGCAAAATGTAAAAAATATTGCATTTTTTTCAAAATAGTCGCTCTATTTTTGTTTATAGTGCAAAAAATAGAAATCGCAGAGATGATCAAATACCACCAAAAAAAAGGAGCTGTGGTGGCTCAACGTGATTGGCACTGCGCTGACAAGCCGTTCACCTCTGCAGCCATGGGTTCGGATCCCGGTCTCGGCTACATGTGCATTGAGTTTGGTGGTCTCAGCCCGGCTCCTGGTGGGTGTGCTATGCAAGGTACGCCTGTGCTTAGTACGCCCACCCCCCCCCCCCACAAAAACCACCACACTTGCACGCACACAAAATTGGTTTAATACGCACGCACTTTGGCCATGCGGTCTCCTAAAGAGAGGCGAAGGACCTACGGTGCTGGCTTGGTGGGTCAGGCCCCCTCACTCCCTCATCATAGGGGGAGTCCCTCTGCCCCGATGGGGTCCTGTTGGGCCCCAGTTGGGCTACCAAGTGGAGCGGGGTGAGTGGGAGGCCCCCCCTCACACCCGCCATTGCCACCGGGGGCATGGAGAAGGATGGCGATTGCCTCCGGCGGGAGGGTCTGCCTACTCCCAACTCCTGCAGTCCGGCTCCTCTCTCGAGTTCACGCACAAAATACACTTTAAAAAAAAATAAAAAATAAAAAAAAAAACACCAAAAGAAAGCTCTATTTGTGGGAAAAAAAGGACGCCAATTTTGTTTGGGAGCCACATCGCACGACCGCGCAATTGTCAGTTAAAGTGACGCAGTGCCGAATCACTAAAAGTGCTCTGGTCTTTGACCAGCAATATGGTCCGGGGGTTAAGTTGTTAAGTACACAGTAGGGTTTATTTACTAATGCTGGAAATCGCAATATCAGGCTCATTTCTGCATAGAAACCAATGAGCTTCTAACTCCAGCTTGTTCAATTAAGCCTGGTAATAAAACCTGGAAGCTCATTGGTTTCTATGCAGAAGTGAGCATGATTTTCCCCTTTCAGCTTTAGTAAATAAACACAATTGTGTACTTAAAAGTGGGGTATGCCTGTAATTATGATTTTGATCAGCTGTAAACCTGTAAAAATACAGAGGTTTCCACTACTAAAAAAGTCGGCACCATGGTTCTGTTGTGCCAATATTTATATTCACTAACCCTGAGTGGGTATGCAGATTAGAAATGTTACCTTTTCTTAAACTTTTCTGATGTGCATACAGCATTTACATCCACTAAGGTTAGCAATGATATCTTCTGACTCTCTTTCACTAAATAATTAATTTAACAAATGGATGGCCTCAATATGTAGATAAGGTTCTCAAGCAAGGTGTCTAGGGCTTTAATAATATTTATCTATGTCCTATTTTAGAACTATGAGCACACAGCTGGGTCACTGACAGCCACAGGTCTATAGAAAGGGTCAGGCACCCCTCAGTGAAATATAGAATTCAATTCATATTTTATTTTGCTATTTACTGCATGATGGCTGCCTCAAATAAATTGGGATAATAACCAATGTCACTCCTCAGCTCATAATTCAGATACTCCACATGTGATACTGTATAAGGTTCACCAACACCAGGCCCACCAGATATCTTTCTGTCTGGGTCCTACTTCTTTTAGGTTTTCTCTCAGCAGGGGGCAGTCCCAGTCCCTGGATGATGATTAATACACTGAACGTTCAGGGCACCGTGCTCAGGATGCCCTTCATTCACAATCATTCCCCAGTCCTCTAGGTTGAGTGATGTTGGTTGCCATTCAGAATGAAAGACAGAGTACTTCTTTTAGTAATAAGGAAGCACTGCAGGGGACACCTGCAAATTAAAGGTGAACATTGCAACTAATTCTGTTTTATTTATATCAAAGTTAGCCAGAGGCTGAGGTTTAAGCCAAGGCTAGTTTATGCCATGACAGTAGGTACTTCACTGAGCAATTGCTCTTGGGCCCTGGACCCCTCAATACAAAGCATGTACCTAATGATGGGGCACACTGGTGGCAATTGATGGGGCACACTGGTGGCAATTGATGGGGCACACTGGCGGCAAATGATGGGGCACACTGGTGGTAATTTATGGGTACAATGGCTGCGTTTGATGGGCACAGTGGCTGTGCTTGATGGCACAGTGGCGGCAATTTATGGGCACAGTGGCTGCGTTTGATGGGCACAGTGGCTGTGCTTGATGGCACAGTGGCTGCACTTGATGGCACAGTGGTTGCATTTGTTGGCATAGCGGCAGCATTTAATGGGCACAGTGGTGGCAATTTATGGGTACAGTTGCTGCGTTTGATGGGCACAGTGGCTGCGTTTGATGGGCACAGTGGCTGCAATTGATGTTTTTTTTCAGTTTGTTTGTGCCCCCAAAAAAAATTTGAGCACCAGCCGCCACTGTTCTAGAGACTGATTGAAGCATGTTCTTTGTGTGATGCAATGAATATATCAAAGTGATTGACTTTGGCTCAGCTTGGCTCATATTTACTCATTCAGCACTTGTTCTTCTACATTCTAGGTGGAGATTTGCTGTTTCAACAAGTTCCAATGGTGAAAATGGATGGCTTGAAACTAGTACAATCAAAAGCCATCCTGAACTACATAGCTGGAAAATACAACATATACGGAAAGGACCTAAAAGAAAGACTATTGTAAGTATTCACTGAATATAGCACACTTATATAAACGTAAACAAAGTTAAAACAGTACACATTGCATTTCCAAATGTGGTATTGTTATACTAGGAGTCCATGGTCTATTACACACACCTACACACTGTTTTTTTATTTTTTATTATTTAGGCTGGGTTCAGCCTGATGCATTTTCTATTGAAATTAATGGAATCACATTTACCATGACATGCATCTTAACTTAAAAAGTAACAGACTAAGAGAAGCCCAAGAAAGAGTAACCTCCCCCTTTGGGGTACCACGTGGTTTGATCAAAAATACTTGAAGAGGGGGATGGATAACCCCTTTGTGATTAAATTCTTACCAGACAATGCTTGAAAATAAGCAGGGACACAACTCCCGCCACACCATTCGTCCCCGGCTCGGATTGGTTATTACGAATTAGACAGGACTTTTGGCAAGGGCAACTTCACCGCAGTGAAACTGCCTACGCACATTGTTACATGGGCAAAGGAATGAGCCAATTAGTATGAGATCCATCCCCTGGTCTGTGATTAAGTTGAAACTCATTCAGAGTGAACATCCGAGATTGGTGTTGATACCTATTTTCCCAGCATTGTCTGGTAAGAGTTTAATCACAAGGTTATCCATCCCCCCTCTTCTCACGTGTGGAGGTGTTGGTGGCAGGTCACTACTGCAATGTGCTAAATGAGATCTGTTTTACATCTGGTTGGACTTTCACTGTATATATAGCTTGGAATAATCGATAAATTGCAAATTAGAGCAGACTTTTTTTGCATACACACTTTGTTTGATAAAGCACATCTGTAATAATTGTGTTTATATATATGTAGCGTTGCCTTGTTTGTTTTGTTTTATGTATGTACTTTTGATACTGTTTAGCAGGTTAAGTGGTAGCAGCTTCAACCTTAAAGGGGTTGTAAAGGTAAAAAAAAAAAATCCCCTAAATAGCTTCCTTTATCTTAGTGCAGTCCTCCTTCACTTACCTCATCCTTCCATTTTGCTTTTAAATGTCCTTATTTCTTCTGAGAAATCCTCACTTCCTGTTCTTCGTAACACACCGTAATGCGACACTACATGCAGTAATGCGAGGCTCTCTCCCTGGTGTGGAGAAAGCCTCTTGAGGGGGAGGGGGAGAGCAGGAGGGTCAGGACACTCTTTTCTTTGCAGATAGAGAAAGGAGCTGTGTGTTAGTGGGCGTCCCCCCTCAAGAGGCTTTCTCCACACCAGGGAGAGAGCCTTGCATTACTGCATGTAGTTACAGACAGAAGAACAGGAAGTAACGTATTTCTCAGAAGAAATAGGGACATTTAAAAGCAAAATGGAAGGGTGAGGTAAGTGAAGGAGGACTGCACTAAGGTAAAGGAAGCTATTTAGGGAAAAAAAAAATCCTTTACAACCCCGTTAATTGGCCACAATCTTTTTACCCATTAAGGGATTTATACATATTTCACCTACTTCACAAGCGCTTGTGTATTTGGAAGGGTGCTTTCTTACTGTGTGAGGAAGGTGCTGACAGGAAAAACATATAGATCACTGTTCCTAATCAGTAGGAACAGCAGATCTCCATGTAGTCCCCTGTCAAAATAAGGACCTGCCTTGTTTATATAGGCAGGTCCCCGTTCTGCCTCTCTGTGAATCGATCGCGGGTGGCCGGCAGACATCGGAACGTTGTTTCATGCAATAGAGCTGCCCTGCTTCAGTATATTTGGTTGGTCGGTCTTCTGATTCATGAGGTTTAAAGGGGCTGTAAAGACAAAAATATTTTCCTCTTAAATTAAAGTCTGACAGTAGCTGATAAAGTAAAAAGTAATGTTTTGCATTATAACTAGTTTGATCCTGTTGAAATCGAGCTGTTTTATTCACCTCTGTCACTTCTGAATTGTTGTTCTCACTGACTTCCTGGTTTGCGGTACGCATTCATTCTTGCTACATCACGGCCTAATGGGAACTACATTTCCCATTAGGCTTAGCCTCCATGCCTGTGAGGGATAAGAGAGCATCTTCACGCAGGGCTGTAGTGTAGGGAGGGGGTGAGCACGTCTGCTTTCCACCATGCAGATGCTGGAGGAAAGCAAGAGGAGGAGAGACAGGAAATGGCATTTTCAAACCTGGATTACTGTATTTTGGAGGTCAAAAGGAAAAACGAGGTAAGTGATATTTAAATGCTCCAGCTTACAGCAATCAATTGATCTAATAAAAAACAAACCTTTAGTGTTCCTTTAAGCTGGGCACTGCAGTGTTTTCATATCTCCCTTCAAAGCGCTATGTCCCGTAGCTGTCTTCTGCTCCATTCTTCTGTTATCAGTAGGGATATACCGATACTAGTATCGGTACCGATACCGAGCATTTCCCTGAGTACTTGTACTCGGGGGAAATGCTCCGATGCTCTCCCGATACCTGGACAGGCAGGGGAATTGGTAGTCTTTTCCCATCCATGCTGTCTTTTCCCCCGTCCGTGCAGCTCTACCCCCCGTCCGTGCCGCTCTCCCCCCCTCCGTCCGTGCAGCTCTCCCCCTCCTTGCCGTCTTCTCCGTCCATCCGTGCCGCTCTCCCCCCGTCCATCCGTGCCGCTCTCCCCCGTCCATCCGTGCCGTTCTCCCCCCGTCCATCCGTGCCGTTCTCCCCCCGTCCATCCGTGCCGTTCCCCCCCGTCCATCCGTGCCGTTCCCCCCCCGTCCATCCGTGCCCTTCTCCCCCCGTCCATCCGTGCAGCTCTCCCCCCATCCATCTGTGCCGCTCTCCCCCCATCCATCTGTGCCGCTCTCCCCCTGTCCGTCTGTGCAGCTCTCCCCCTCCGTGCCATCTTCTCCTTCCATCCGTGCCGCTCTCACCCTTTCATCCGCGCCGCTCTCCCCCCGTCCATCCATGCCGCTCTCCCCTATCCATCTGTGCCGCTCTCCCCCCTGTCCGTCCGTGCAGCTCTCCCCCCTCCGTGCCGTCTTCTCCATTCATCTGTGCAGCTCTCCCCCCATCTGTCCATGCCGCTCTCCCCCCCCCCCGTCTGTCCGTGCAGCTCTCCGTCCTCCGTGCAGTCTTCTCGGTCTGTCCGTGCCGCTTTCCCCCTCAATCTGTCAGGGGGGAGAGCGGAGGTAGGAGCCACTAAACCCGGCTCCTACCTTTTCTGAATGGACAGAGTCAGTGGTCACTGACTTCTGTCCATTCACATAACTGAGCATCGTAACCTGTGATTACGATGCTGCAGTTTATGAATGGAGAGAAGCTTCTCTCCATTCATTTTAGCTGAGGCTGCAGAGAAAGGGACTGGGGAATCTGTGTCCTTAGTCCCTTTCTCTGTCTTAAAGGGGAGATGTCAGAGGTCTGTTAAGACCTCTGTTATCTCTCCAAAGACCCCCAACAGGGCTGATTAAAAAAAATAAAAAAATTGCAATAATTTTATTTTAAAAATAAATAAATAAAAATAAAATGTAAATAAAAAAACACACTGACAATCCCCCTAAAAAAAAAAAAAATGTAAAAAAAAAATCACTGTAAAAAAAAAAAATGATAAAATACTGTCACATGACATTAAAAAAAAGTATCGGTATTCGGTATCGGCGAGTACTTGAAAAAAAGTATCGGTACTTGTACTCGGTCTCAAAAAAGTGGTATCGGGACAACCCTAGTTATCACTGATAACTTCTGACAAGCTTTCCGTCTACTAAGATAAAAGCAGCCTGAGTTTTGTGTTGGGGAGGATACTATAAATAGATTAGCAGAGCCCTGAACTATTAAACGATCAGTTCTGAAAGTCTCTACCTATGTGGAGAATGGTTGTGTGCCTTTGCTCCAATCAGCTGTCTTGGCTGTATGTCCAGGCTTCACTGCAGTGTTGAACAGGAAGAGAAAATCTCCTAACATGACATGCACTTTCTAAAGAATATATAAACCTGAAGACAGCAGATATACATGTAAAACTTATGTAGGGAGATTTGTTTCATCCCTGTGTATCATCGGAGGCTATTCTCTTCACTGGGTATATGTGAGAGGTTTACTATAATTTTTATAATTAGAAAGTGAAATAATTAGAATTAAACAGTGATGTGTCTGTAACCAGCTTAAAGAACGCTTACAGAAGCAAGTTGCAATATCTTTACAAAGGCCTCCTTCACACCCTTATACTCATGTTGCCTGCACTCCCTTGCTGTTCCTTCCTCTGTCACAGTCAATACCAAAATCAGCATTGTGGGCAACCAGGGGAAGTGGTAGTGTAACTCCCTTGGTCATGTGACAATGCTTTGGCACAGCAAATGACTACTGCATAGAAGCACTATCACAAGAGAGGAGGTTGAATTTTCCTCCACCCTTGTAAGCACAAGATTGTGTATCTGGCAACAAAGAATAGCAGGCATTAATTTGTGTAAAAGGGACAAAGAAGGCCATTTTCATAGACATTGTCACTTTGCCCTGCATGTTGAAAGTGACAATGGGGCTGATTTACTAAAACTAGAAAGTTTCCCTAAATAGCTTCCTTTACCTTAGTGCAGTCCTCCTTCACTTACCTCACCCTTCCATTTTGCTTTTAAATGTCCTTATTCCTTCTGAGAAACCCTCACTTCCTGTTCTTCTGTCTGCAACTCAACTCAGTAATGCAAGGCTTTCTGTCTGGTGTGGAGGAAGCCTCTTAAAGGGGGGAGGGGGCGAGCAGGAGTGTCAGGACACCCACTAACACACAGCTCCTTTCTCTATCTGCAAAGTAGAGAGTGTCCCGACTTGCCTGCTTGGCCCCTCCCCCTCAAGAGGCTTTCTCTACACCAGGGAGAAAGCCTTGCATTACTGTGTGTAGTTGCAGACAGAAGAACAGGAAGTGAGCATTTCTCAGAAGAAATAAGGACATTTAAAGCAAAATGGAAGGATGAGGTAAGTGAAGGGGGACTGCACTAAGGTACAGGAAGCTATTTAGGGATTTTTTTTTTTTACCTTTACAACCCCTTAAATTGAACAAGCCTTTCAAAGTTAGAAGCTGATTGGCTATCAGCTGCACCAGATTGTGCATTCTCTAGTTTTAGTAAATCAACCCCAGTGTCTCTATAGCAAGGTTCTTCTGTGACTCGATCCTACATAGGGCTGTACTTACAGAGGGGTCCATTGGTACAAGTCCTAATTACTGTGCATTTCTTATGTTCCAGCATTGATATGTATACCGAGGGGATCATAGACCTAATGGATTTGATTATTGGATTATTCTTTATGGCTGAAGCTGAACAGCAGAAACAACGGGATCTTGTGAAACAAAAAGCTTTGAACAGATATTTTCCAGTTTATGAAAAGGTATGTTTTTTTATTTAACAATGGTCTACATATATTTAAAAAGAATGTGAATGTATAGCCTGTCCATAATGTATTATGAATCAGGACAAAGCCTGTCCCCATCACTACACACTGCCTACACCTTCTATGGTCAGTGAGATAAAGAGTAACTCCACTTATGTTGAGCAAAAAACATTCCCCTCTGGGACATAATCTAAGCACCCATCTAATGTAGGGCATAACCCAATTATTGGCTGCAAAATTTCACTCTGAACTGATATTGTGTTACTTCTAGAATAATTGACAGTGTTTTCTGCTACGTATAAACAGAGCACTCACCATCCAGTCAGACTGAAGTTGACTGGAAATGACCATGATCATCTGATGTCAGTGGGTGCCGTTTAAAGCCAGCTCCAGCCAACACTAAGAGCCGGTTTACACTGGGGCAACTCGTCAGGCGGCTCAGGTGCCTGACAAGTCGCGTCCCATTCAATGCTATGGAACCGTTCTAATAGGAGCGACGCAAGTTGCTCCAACTTAGAAAGAGGTTCCTGTACGACTTCGGGGGCGGCTCGGGGCGACCTGCATTGACTTCTATACAGAAGTCGTTTTGCAGGTCGCCTCTGAAGTCGCCCTCAGGATGACTTGCAGAGCCGCCCCCGGAGTTGTGCCACGGCAGTGTGAACCGGCTCTAAAAAAATATTTGAGCTTTGCACAGGTTAGGTAAATGTTAATGTTATTAAATGTTAATTGTAGTTTACTCATAGCGCAGGGTTCTTTTATTTTTCAGGTAAATGTTAAAACTGCTGTCAAGTTTTATCACTGTGTTTCCTCACTAGGTATTTCTCCCTGTATTTCCTATTTATTTGATGGATTTCAGACAGAACAGAAAGTATGGGAAAGTCTCCAATTGTGACAAAAAACCCCCCCCACAAACAATGTTATTAGTAGAGAAGGATAAAGATGTGGATTTTTTTCGTGATTCCGCTTTTGTTCAGGTGATGGGTGTCAGACGAAGTAGGGATAGAGGGAAAATTACACCAATCTCATAAAACATGAGCCTGACATATAGTAAATGCTTTTGTTTGTAATGCCTCATACTGGGGAGTGGGAGACTTCAATGCTATGCCCTAAAAAAGCCTTATGTAAAATTTAGAGGGAGGTCATTACACATAGATTTCAATACACAGTTAAGTCCTCTAGGACAGTGTTTCTCAACCTTTTTCCAGTCAGGGCGCCCTTGAAAAGTATTTTCAGTCTTGAGGCACCCCTGTCCAAGACTTGGTTCACGTCGCTGTGTGTTGCGGAACATGCACAAAATCGCACTCGTTCTTGACACACAGACAAATGCTCTGCTCTTTAGGGGTACCATTAATTCTTAATGGTGCCCCATCAATTGGCAAACATGGGTTGCTTTTGTTGTGGCACAATTTAAAAAAAAGGGTCGGGGACTTCTTTCCCCGCATTACTGCGGGTAGGGAAATGAATGGGCTGCCCTACACGCAGCACGCATCCACACAGAACCAAGAGCTTGTTTACATGTCAGGCTGGAGGGGCAGTAAAACCACATGGTTGAGCTGTTTTTACCCACCCCCAACTTTTGCCCCTTTAGCTGCAGAGGCAACAGCTGGGGGTGTAAACATGCTGTGGCTGCAGCTGGAGGTATACCCAGGGTGAATTCAAAACGCTCTAGCAAAGCGCAGTTACGTACAGCACGTATGACCGCACTCTAAAGGGGAAGTTCCATTCAAGCTTCCATCTAATAACTTGCTTCTGAGCATGCGCGGGTTTAAAACGTTGTTTTAGCCCACACACGATCATTTTTTACAACACAAAAAAACGAAATTTTCAAAAACGACATAAAAAAATTCAAGCATGTTCCAATTTTTTTTTTGTCGTTTTTCAGAAGACAAAAAACAATGTGAGGCCCCCACAGGATCATTTTAAATGACGTTTTTAAAAATGTCGTTTTATTACATCACAAAAAACGACCGTGTGTACGCGGCATAAGAAGATGTCCTCCGATCATAGAACAAGAACAGGTTGTTATACGGTGGGAGAAATGAGATCAAAACTTTGTAAGCATTCCTAACATGACAATCTCTGTGATTACATTTACTTTTTTGTGTAGCTAATCTGTTTTATTTGTTTAGGCTTTGGCAAACCAGGAATATTTAGTTGGAAAACAATTTAGTATAGCAGATGTGCAGCTCCTGGAAGTCATTTTAGCAGTGGAAGAGCTACATCCTACTATCCTGCAAAACTTTCCTAATTTACAGGTAAAAAAAATGACATACATTATGTGTAGGTTGTGCTATTTTTTTGTATTTAAAGTATAGGTTATCTTTTATCTTTTTATGAAAAACCCTTGTGACAGTGCAAGACCCTACTACTGTGATAATGTAGGAGATAATGACGCAGGATTTGCATTACCAGTTAATGCAAAGTTCCAGACTGTCATTTCTGACCGGAGAAAGCTGTGTTTTTCATTTTCTCCAGATTCTGTAGTCCCAGATTGGGACCTGAAGCTTGAAGGTTCCAAAGTATATTGGGTGGGAAGGAACCTTCAATCCTGTGTCCAGATTTTACCAGGTGCCTGCAGCCTGGGTGAGTACACAGGGTCGTGTGCAGGGTCGTATACAGGCCTCAAGTCCTGCAGGATCGTGTGGGAGCGGAGTTCCTGCACTTCTTTCACAGCAGGAACTCAGTTCCCTTTGCAGGACTAGAGCAGCCGAGAGCCGCCCGAGCCAATCCTTCACTAAGCGTCGATGCCCAGCTCGAGTCACTGTCAGGGGCAGGCGAACCTTAGTAATCCTTTGTTACTGGCCGCTTCCTGTATATGGATTCATCAGGTAGCGTGCGGGAAAGAACTTGCTTCTTTCTAAATCCTGTGATAACTCGCGGCAGACCTCCGCAATGTCTCCTGGGAACAATGACAAAAGCTCCCAGCAGACATTAAAGCACGCCACACCATTTAACCACCCCCATGATCTTAGCTATTATACTAGAATTAAAATCACACACTTAAAGCGGATGGTTCACCAAAAACAAATATTAAAAGCCAGCAGCAACAAATACTGCAGCTGCTGACTTTTAATATTAGGACACTTACCTGTCCTGGAGTCCAGCGGCGTCCGCAGCAGAGGATGAGCGATCGCTCGTCACCCTGCTGCTCCCCCCTCCATCCACGGCGAGGGAACCAGGAAGTGAAGCGCTCCGGCTTCACTGCCCGGTTCCCTACGGCGCATGCGCGAGTCGCGCTGCGCCCGCGATTGGCTCCCGCTGTGTGCTGGGAGCCGAGAGTTCCCAGCATTCAACGGGAAAAGCCCGTCTTTTGCCCGAGACTGCGGGCCGGAAGTGGGTGCGGATACCTGTCTTTAGACAGGTATCTGCACCCCCCTCCCCCCGTGAAAGGTGTCAAATGTGACGCCGGAGGGGGGAGGGTTCCGATCAGCGGATCTTCACTTTAGGGTGGAGATCCGCTTTAACACTGTCCTCCTCTACATTGCCCAGCTCTCTCCTTTACCAGGCACATTTACTTTCCCCCTGCACTTGTGTGCCACTACTCAGGTATGACTACAAGTTCTATAGAGATGAATGAAAGTGCCCAACTTTGCTCTTCTATTTATCTCTATAGAACATGCAGCCTACCTGCACACTGCAACATAGTCATTGGGGTAAAAAATTGAATGGGAAAAAACCTGAGCAGGTAATAAACAGTGGGAGGTTTGATTTTAATAGCTAAGGGAGGAAGAGGGATTATAGGGCAGGGCTCAAAATTTCAAGTCCTGAGCCACTAGTCAGGCCTTAAGAGTTACTCACCACTAGTTGCACCACCCAACCCCTCCCCTGCCCCACCCCTAAGTCCGCCCATAAACAATAAAAACTTAAAATATATCAGTACCCATCAGTGCAGCCTCATTCTGCCCATCAAATGTAGCTTTACGGTGCCCATGAATGCAGCATTACTGTGCCCATGAAGGCAGCCTCACTGTGCCCATGAATTGCAGCGTCACTGTGCCCATGAATTGCAGCGTCGCAGTGCCCCATCAAATGCAGCATCGCCGCGCTCCATGAATTGCAGCATCGCCGCGCTCCATGAATTGCAGCGTCGCAGTGCCCCATGAATTGCAGCGTCGCAGTGCCCCATGAATTGCAGCGTCGCAGTGCCCCATGAATTGCAGCGTCGCAGTGCCCCATGAATTGCAACGTCACCGTGCCCCATGAATTGCAGCGTCACCGTGCCCCATGAATTGCAGCGTCAAATGCAGCATAACAATGCCCCATCAAATGCAGTGTCACCTTGCCCCATCAAATGCAGCATAACAGTGCCCCATCAAATGCAGTGTCACCTTTCCCCATCAAATGCAGTGTCACCTTGCCCCATCAAATGCAGTGTCACCTTGCCCCATCAAATGCAGTGTCACCTTGCCCCATCAAATGCAGTGTCGCCTTGCCCCATCAAATGCAGTGTCGCCTTGCCCCATCAAATGCATTGTCACCTTGCCCCATCAAATGCAGTGTCACCTTGCCCCATCAAATGCAGTGTCACCTTGCCCCATCAAATGCAGTGTCACCTTGCCCCATCACTCCAGACTCACCATGCCTTGATGCTGTTTCACACACACACACAGCGGACATCTCCCATAGTGTAGCTGGGTCTGTTTTCGGTGGCTCCGTGTAACAAGATCCCACCCCCTAGACTGGCTTGTGTGATAGGCGGATCGCTGAATCAATCTACTACCACACGAGCCGGTCTAGGGGGCGGGATCTTGTTAAACAGAGCCGCCGAACACAGACCCAGCTTAGTAACAAACAGTGGGAGATGTCCTCTGGCGGCCATGCCGCTCTGTGTCCTGCTCTGTGTCTCCCGCTGGCAATGCCGCTCTGAGTCCCCCGCCGGCAATGCCGCTCTGTGTCCTGCTCTGTGTCCCCCGCGGGCAATGCCGCTCTGTGTCCCCCACCGGCAATGCCGCTCTGTGTCCCCCGCCGGCCATGCCGCTCTGTGTCCTGCTCTGTGTCCTCCAGCTGACAGTTTCCTGGCTCATCGCTTCAGCCAGGAAACTGTCAGCCTGCTCTGTACCTCACTCGCCCTGCACTAAATTCCACTCGCAAAATGCGAGCAGGCATAGATTGCAATAGATTGATGGAAAATGTCCAGGACAGGAAAACTATGTCTTGTCAATTACACCCCTCAAAAGTGGTAGTTTTCCATGATTTATTCTGTAGTCATACCCCACTTTTAAGTACACAATGGGGTTTATTTACTAAAGCTGGAAAGTGCAAAATCAGGCTCACTTCTGCATAGAAACCAATGAGCTTCCAGGTTTTATTACCAGGCTTAATTGAACAAGCTTGGATTAGAAACTCATTGGTTTCTATGCAGAAGTGAGCCTGATTTTGTGCTTTCCAGCGATAGTAAATAAACCCCATTGTGTACTTAAAAGTGGGGTATGTCTGTACATGAACATCACAGCTGATTCTCAGAATATTCCGTTATTTTGCCTTTGTGTTAAAAAGGTTTATGTTTTATATCCTTTTTATGTCATCCTATTCAAACATTTTTATTTATATGAAGAGTGGATTTTAACATACTGTTATATTGCTACTTTTACAGGCTTTCAAAGGAAGAATATCTTCAGTCCCAACAATTAAAAAGTTTTTGGCCCCTGGAAGTAAAAGAAAGCCTATTGCTGATGCAACATATGTAAACAATATAAATAAAATTTTCAGCTGATCTGAACAAAAAATATCAACACCCGTGTAAAAAAATACAATGATTAATATGCATACTTTTGCACGCATATTAAAGTGTGCAGTTTTTATGTGTTTGAAGTTTATATTTCATTAAAGACTGTACTATGGAAATTCTATTTTTTTTTAAGATTTTTTTTTTTTTTTTTAGCTGGTTGTGTGTAAATGATTCATGTATGGGTGTGGGGCTAAGAAGGGTTGGGAGCTGGAAAAAAGGGGAATGCATTTTAGTGCTTTTTGCATTTTGCAGATTTGCACTACATTCCAATTAACATGGTTTCCTATGGAACACGTTCTGTAGTGCAAATCTTTAAAAAAAAACGCAAAAAATGCATAGGTGTGAATTAAGCCTTAAGCCCCATACACACTATCAGTTTTCCTGCAGGTTTTTCTCTTCAGGTTCACCAAAACCATCTAATATGAGGTCAAACCTTAATGCCGCGTACACACGATCACTTTTTGCGATGAAAAAAACTATGTTTTTAAAACGTCATTTAAATTGATCGTGTGTGGGCAAAACGTCGTTTTTTGTCTTCAAAAAAATTGCTGATGCAATTTGTACGTCACCACGCTATGCTAGAGCTTTGTAGAAAAACGATGGTGTGTACGCAACGTCGTTTTGAAAAATGAAGTTTGAAAAATTTCGTTTTTTTTTTCATGATTGAAAACGTCGTTTTTTTTCATCGCAAAAAGTAATCGTGTGTACGCGGCATTATGCCGCGTACACACGGTCGTTTTTTGCGATGAAAAAAAAACAACGTTTTTTAAAACGTCATTTAAATTGATCGTGTCTGGGCAAAACGTCGTTTTTTGTCTTCAAAAAAACGACCAAAAAAAAATTCCAACATGCTTGAATTTTTTGTGTCGTTTTTCAAAACGTCGTTTTTTGTTTCACAAAAAGTCACCGTGTGTAGCAAAAACGTCTTTCGAAACGACGTTTTTCAACCCGCGCATGCCCAGAAGCTAGTTATGAAGCGAGCTTCAATGGAAAAGAGTGGTGAACGTAACCTCGCTTTTTGTGAAAAAACGATGGTGTGTATGCAAAATTGTCTTTGAAAAGTGACGTTTCAAAAACGTCGTTTTTTACTTCACAGAAAACGTCGTTTTTTTTCATCGCAAAAAACGACCGTGTGTACGCGGCATTAGAGTTTCAATTTGTATGCAATCAGGCCCTCGCACTACATGGTTTTGGTAAATCTGAAGACAAAAATCTGCAGGAAAACTGATAGTGTGTATAGGGCCTTTGGCCTGATTCACACCTATACATGTTGCAGTTTGCATATTGCAGGTGCATTTTGTGTTTTTCAATACACGTACAGGTTCAAATCAGAACAGGCCTCGCCATGGTCAACCAAAGACATTGCACGTGCTCAGCGTCATATCCAGAGGTTGTCTTTGTGAAATAGACATGAGTGCTGCCTGCATTGCTGCAAAGGTTAAAGGGGTGGGGGGGTCAGCCTTTCAGTGTACAGACCCTCCGCCATGTACACTGCACTGCACCAAATTGGTCTGTATGGCTGTCGTCCCAGAAAGAAGCTTCATCTACAGATCATGTGACCAGGGTTACTAAAACCATGTCCTGTGGGCTGATGAGACCAAGATAAACATATTTGGTTCAGATAGTATCAAGCGTGTGTGACGGTATCCAGGTGAGAAGTACAAAGACAAGTGTGTCTTGCCTACAGTCAAGCATGGTGGTGGGCGTGTCATGGTCTGGTCTGAGGCTGCATGAGTGCTGCCGCCACTGCGGAGATACAGTTCATTGAGGGAACCATGAATGACAACATATACTGTGACATACTGAAGCAGAGCATGATCCCCTCCATTCGGAGACTGGGCCGCAGGGCAGCATTCCAAGGTGATATAGACCCCAAACACACCTCCAAAGCAACCACTGCCTTGCTAAAGAAGCTGAGGGTAAAGGTGATGGACTGGCCAAGCATGTCTCCAGACCTAAACCCTATTGATCATCTGCAGGGCATTCTCAAATGGAAGGTGGAGGAGCGCAGGGTCTCTAACATCCACCAGCTCCGTGGTGTCATTATGGAGGAGTGGAAGAGGACTCCAGTGGCAACCTGTGAAGCTCTGGTGAACTCCATGCCCAAGAGGGTTAAGACATTGGTGGAAAATATTGGTGGCCTCACAAAATATTGACACTTTGGGCCCAATTTGGACATTTTCACTTAGGGGTGTACTCACTTTTGTTGCCAGCAGTTTAGACACTAATGGCTGTGTGTTGAGTTATTTTGAGAGAACAGAAATTTTACACTGTTATACAAGCTGTACACTCACTACTTTACATTGTAGCAAAGTGTCATTTCTTTAGTGTTGTCACATGAAAAGATATGCTGTTTTTTCTCCCCTTGCATGTGATTGGGTATTAATTGTAAAGTGAAGCTTTACCTTGTTTACCAAGCTCTGGAGCAACTGCACTTGCAAAGTGCACAGTCTATTTGTCTTTAAGTCAACGTCAGTCTGTTTTATAAAAATTGAACCATTTGGCATACATTATAGCAGTACATTGGCAGCTTAAATAAAAATAAATGGTCTTTCTAAGCACAAAGCATGTTAACACATGGTATCTGCACATAGCATTCTGAATCAAATAGCACTGCACACGTGTAAAGTTGCAAGTGAAGTATATATAAAGCCTAACAATGAATTTCTCTTATTTGTTTTCCTTTGTGTCTGCTAAATATACGTACAGTATCTCACAAAAGTGAGTACACCCCTCACGTTTGAAAAAAAATTATTATTTTTGCTTACACATGATTGGATGATGGAAAGCAGCAGAGCTTCTTCTCATTTACTAAGCTATGGAGCAACTGCACTTGCAGAGTGCACAATCTATTTGCCCTTAGTAAATCAACCCCAATGGTTATGTGGTTTGTACACAGCTTAGGAGTATTCAAACAAGCCCCAGACTAGAATATGTTGGGGATACTCTGATACTCAAATATTTTGCTTTTTTTTTTTCCAACAGATTTCGTAGATATCCTTAAATAGCCATGCTAAAACTGCCCCCCCCCCCCATACACTCAGAACCCCCAAAGCCTGACACTGCACCCACCACCCCACAACCATCACCCCCCCATGGGTATAGGGAGACACTCTACCCCCCCACCAACACACACTCAGTACCCCCATAGTCCTCCCGCTGCACTCCCTATACCCAGTAGCCCCCACGGCCCTGACACTGCAGCACGCCTATAGTACTGACATGAATCCCACCCCCACACTCACACACAGCATCCCTCATAGCCCTGATACTGCACTCCCTCCATCCCATGGAACCCCATAATACGGACTCTGAATCCCCCATTCCTGGTCACCCTGCAGTAATGACACCTCCTGTCCCTCATTAGTTCTCCCCTGACACCCCCATGATGCCATGTCATCCTGTAATGATGATTTTACACTCAAGTCTGCCCAGACGCCCTCCTGGTATATAACAGGTGTAATAGTAATGTAGCGCTACCCCATTCAGGAGCCGTTGGTTTGATTTGGGATCAGCAAATTAAGTTACCCCAGCTTGGTCTAGGGATGCACCAGAAGAATTAAATAGTAAACGGAGGTCCAGGCCAAAATTAGCCAACATCGACTTTGGTGAAGGAAGAATAGGTTGATGAGAGAAGAGAAACTTTCGATGTCAGGCCTGGATATACACAAGGCAGATCAGGCCTTAGTAGCACAAATTTTCACACGTCGCCACCCCCGGACAGGTGTCTCTCACACAGACCTGGCAGCCGAGACGCCACCTCGAATTCTGTCTGGAAGGAACGGGTCTCTCTCACAGGCCCGGCTCTAGGCCTCTGCCACAGGCCAGTTAATTTGGATAGATTAATGTGCGAACAGAACGAATCCCCCCAGTAATTTCTCAGCATAAGTCACCGAGCGGCAGTAGAGCGTACCTGCCAGCATCCTGGTCACCGAATCCCCGTCTAGGATTCTCTTAGGCTTCGGGAACCCAGTAAATCACTGAGGTCCCTTGATTCTCGTCTCAGGCTGAGACTCAGGAAGGCCCAGGAACCTGGCCAGGCGGGCCGCGCCGGCGGGGTCCATGGGCGCGCACACCCTGAAGGTGGATGCCGCACCCCAAGTCCGGGACCCCCAAACAACGTGAAGAAGAAAAACCCCGAAGAGCCGACCTAGGTCCCAGATATACCCCTCCCCAGCATGCCCAGCGAGGAAAAACCCTCTCCAATTGGCTGTTGAGGAACACTCTATCCGCCAGAAGTCCCGCTGGCTCCCACTGCCGGCCAAGGATGAAATGACATCCCCAGAATGCAGTCCGAGCCAGTGGACCCTTCCAGAATGACATAGGTCAACAACCTAAACAAATCACAACTAGGAGCAACTTAACTCTCCTAGTCCAACTAGTTTTTAACGCAGCGCCGATGCAAAAAGCAAGGGGGCGCTACACACTCCCCTCCCCCAAAAAGACACTGTCCCCAGTGTCCAAAGCATTCGAACACGAATGCTGGCCTGACATCAACTTGACCAGATAGCAAAGGAAGAAGAAAAGAAAAGAAAAGGGGACAGAACACACATGGCAAATCACATTATCACATATGCTTTATAACATCCACAACCCGGTCTATCTAACTGCCCAATCTCACAGTATCGACGACAGGTGGGTCCAAAACGTGCAGGAACAGAAAAATACTATACAGATATACAATATTCACATCTACTTTCCCAGAGCAGAATTGAAGCTGTGAGCTCAAGCCTGAGCGCAAAACATCCTTTCTCTCCTAAGAGACCATAACATAATAAACACTATGAAAAAAAAAACTTTGGTTATGCAGAAGAAAAAAAAAAATTCAATACTCAAGGTTCTCTCTTTTGTTTTTTCTCACTCGTGGTGCAAAACACTGCCCCCAGTGGTCAGCGCTCTGGTACTACAGCAGTCCACACCAAAAAAAAAAAACTCAAAGAGGTGCCGCAGTAGCTGTAAAGGGGAGAAACAGAAGTTTCTTTTAAATCTTCCACGGTGATTCCCAGACTATTGGTCAAACAAAATTTCTTGTACGAGAATCCCCCATCCTAACTGACTGAACCCAAACCCCTCCCGAAAGTTTATACACAAAAGTCTCTGTGGTTCCGGAGAAGCAGGGGGGAAAAGGGAAAACTGGGAAAGAAACACAGTTCAGTTGACACGGAATGGGGGGCATACTTGTCCGTAAATTCCTTGAGATAATTTGGCCAGGTTAACACATTCCCCTCACTGATAGAACCGAGGGTCTGGCAGCCAAACAATGTCTCCTCCCGGGGTAACAATTTTCACCTTGAAGACCTTGTCCTCTTTGCCTGGACTCTTCAACACGACACGGTCTTGAAAAAGATGATGGCCCCAGCTCCAATTGCGATGGCACTTTGCAAACCTAGTTTCCAACTGAGGCAACTTCGGATCAGCACCTACTAAAACACGGGGTGCCTTCAGGTACAACCAGATAGCCTCCTGGCACCCGGCCTCCCGCTCCCGATTAATCTGGCAAAGAAAAGAGGGAGGAACATAGGGGTATTCATACCCGTATTCAGTGGTGACTCTCCGGGACACCACACACTGCAAGCGAGGCAGTCTAGGTAGGTTCTTTGGGTCCCCACGACCCGGCAGCACCAACGCGTACGGGGCCTTTCTCAAGACAGGAACATTCAGGGGTAAAGGGGTAGTAAGGGCAACGACAGACACAGAGCTTGATTCACCCACTCCTCAGGTCAGACTCGGAGCTTCCGTGGACAAACGGCTAGACCATCTCGGCTCGCTCCCGGCAGGGCAGTCCTTCTCCTCCCGAGCAGCACCAGAAGCACTGAGTTCTTCCATGTCACTTGACTCCGGGTGAAAGTTACAGTCATTACTCGCCAGGTTATCGGACGACAAATCAAAGTCCGTCAAGCGCCATTCCTCTGCTGATAAGGGGCTCCTGACAGGTCGGTCCCGACCATAACTGAGGGAGGCTTGCTTAGACATTTTAGTTGTTCGAGCATGCCACCAGGAGAAAGTAGTAGAAGTCTCTGTTGTCCCCGAAGTGGGCTCGCTCCGAGGGTTTGTCACATCCGATGAACTTGACACGCTAGATAAAACGCTCTCCAAGTTCGGGTTGTCTCCGGGGCTTACCTCCAGCGAGGAAGGTGGCGAGGTAGCCGATGGCAGGGTCTGGGTGGACGATATGGAGATCACCTCAGGATCCTGTATTCCTGGGTCCACAACCAGCACCGATGGGGAAGGCTCTGGCCATGTCGCCTCCTCCTCTGCGGTGAGGGCGGCCGTGATAAGATTCACCCGATATACCTTTGGAGCCTGTGTTGGCGAGATAGCCACAAACGAGTAGGCCCGGCATCTCTGGCATCGGACAAAAGGCTAAATCTGCATGGAAAGGTCCCCACAGTGGTGGCAGATTATGCCCAATACCTCAGTTCCCCTACTGGATAGAACAGGAATCCTCAAACTACGGCCCTCCAGCTGTTGTAGAACTACACATCCCATGAGGCATTGTAACACACTGACATTCACAGACATGACTAGGCATGATGGGAACTTTAGTTCCTGAACAACTGGAGTGCCGTAGTTTGAAGACTTATGGGGTAGAAGAACGAACTGTCCTTGGGTGGCCAGCCGAACACCTGTGTCCGTCACAGACAAGGAGGACGGAACAAAAGCATCGAAAGTCCCTGATATAGATGTAGGGACCCTCAATCTCTGGGCAGCAATGCCCGGTGGCTGGGGAACAGCCATCATACCACTAGAGATGAATGGTGTTCTGCTCCTTGGCGCGCAGATGGGCGTAACTTTGCTTGCTTGGCGCAAAATCCTCAGGCACGTTCCACGCAGGGGAGGGTGATTCCTCCTATCCAAGAGAACTTGTCCGGACACGTTGCAGGCATGTGCCAGGCCACACGCACACCCCAGCTCAGCGAGACAGGATTAACCCCCTCTCTGCCGGACAGTTCAATACACGACTTTAGACACACTCCGTACTCACTTCTGTTTGTCAAGGGTAACAGCCGAATCCCGGACGAGCCCCACGTGTAGCGCTACCCCACTGAGGAGCCGCTGGTTTGATTTGGGATCAGTAAATTAAGTTACCGCAGCTTGGTCTAGGGATGCACTAGAAGAATTAAGTAGTAAACGGAGGTCCACACAGTCAATAAAGATTTTCTCAATGCTTTAATTCCAGGCCAACATTAGCCAACATCAACTTTGGTGAAGGAAGAATAGGATACACAAGGCAGATCAGGCCTTAGTAGCATAAATTTTCACACGTCGCCACTCCTATGAGACTGAGTGGGTAAGATGCCCCCAGACAGGTGTCTCTCACACAGACCTGGCAGCCGAGGCGCCACCTCAAATTTTGGCTGGGAGGAACGGGTCTCTCTCACAGGCCAGTTAATTTGGATAGACTAAATGTGCGAACAGAGCGAATCCTCCCAGTAATTTCTCAGCATAAGTCACCGAGCGGCAGTAGAGCGCACCTGCCAGCATCCCGGTCACCGAATCCCCGTCTGGGATTCTCTTAGGCTTCGGGAACCCAGTAAATCACTGAGGTGCCTTGATTCTCATCTCCGGCTGAGACTCAGGAAGGCAGAGGAACCTGGCCAGGCGGGCCGCGCTGGTGGAGTCAATGGGCACGCACACCTTGAAGGTGGATGCCGCACCCCGAGTCCAGGACCCTGCACACGTGAAGAAGAAGAACCCCGAAGAGCCAACCTAGGTCCCAGATATACCCCTCCCCAGCATGCCCAGCGAGGAAAAACCCTCTCCAATTGGCTGCTGAGGAAGACTCCATCCGCCAGAAGTCCCGCTGGCTCACACTGCCAGCCAAGGATGAAATGACATCCCCAGAGTGCAGGCCGAGCCAGTGGACCCTTCCAGAATGACATAGGTCAACAACCTAAACAAATCACAACTAGGAGCAACTTAACTCTCCTAGTCCAACTAGTTTTAAATGCAGCGCCGATGCAAAAAGCAAGGGGGCGCTACAGTAATTTCCGTATCCTCTTATCTGCTGAAAGGACATTCCCCGCCATCAATTTCCCCACTACATCACCCAACGCTCTCCTCACCCTCCCCATCTTCATAATACCGGAACTCTTGCCCCCATTTTTATGGTGTATTTCTATGTTCTGATTCCTTGGTAATACTGAAATCTGTCCTTTTTTTCCGCTTATAATGTTCACACATAAAATCCATAAGCCTCTCTTTGCTCCCTGTATCCTCTATCTACTATTTCAGCTTAGTCATGATGACTGGATAGCAATAAATACGAGGTGTCCCTTCTCATTTTTATTGTTTCTGAAAAATTGTTTTATGTATATATTTTTCTAATTTTACTTCACCATCTCAGACTATTGCGTTCTAATCCATCACATACAATTCAGATTAAAAAAACATTGAACTAAAGGCTGTAATGTAACAAAATAGGTAAAAAGCCAAGGGGTGTGAATACTTTTGCAAGGCACCGTAGGTCAATCATTAATCATTATGTAGTCTGAGAGGGGCCAATTACTCTCTTTGAGACAACACAGGACTTAAGCACTTGACACAGCACTGCAGTTCTCTCCCGGGTATCAGGTATTTTTTGCACTTATTGAACAGGTATAACAAATTCTTTCAATTGTATATTTAGCAGACACGGAGGGAACAAATAAGAGAAATTCATTGTTAGGCTTTATATACACTTTGCTGGCACCTTTACACGTGTGCAGTGCTATATGATTCAGAATGCTATGTGCAGATACCATGGGCCAGATTCTCAGAAGAGATACGGCGGTGTAACTCCATATACACCGTCGTATCTCTGTTTCTGAGGCGGTGTATCTATGTGACTGATTGTTAGAATCAGTTACGCATAGATTTGGAGTAGATCCGACTGGCGTAAGTCACTTACACCGTCGTATCTAAGCTGCAATGTTACGCTGGCCGATAGGTGGCGTTTCCGTCGATTTCTGCGTTGAATACGCAAATTACGGAGCAAGTGCTTTGAGAATACAGCACTTGCCCATAAAAGCTGCGGAGGTGTAGCGTAAACGGGATACGCTACGCCAAAAATACGCAGATCTACGAGAATCTGGCCCCATGTGTTAACATGCTTTGCACTTAGGCAGCTCATTTATTTTTAATTAAGCTGCCAACGTACTGCTATAATGTATGTCAAATGGGTCAATTTTTATAAAACACACTGACGTTGACTTAAAGGCAAATAGACTGTGCACTTTGCAAGTGCAGTTGCTCCAGAGCTTGGTAAACAAGGTAAAGCTTCACTTTATGATCAATACCCAATCACATGCAAGGGAATAAAATAAAAAAAACAGCATTTTTGCTTACACATGATTGGATGATGGAAACCAGCAGAGCTTCCACTTGTTTACTAAGCTATGGAGCAACTGCACTTGCAGAGTGCACAATCTATTTGCCCTTAGTAAATCAACCCCAATGGTTATGTGGTATGTACACAGTTTAGGAGTGTTTAACCAAGCCTCGGACTAGAATATGTTGGGGATACCCTGATACTCAAACATTTAGCATTTCTTTTTTAACAGATTTTGTAGATATCCTTAACCACTTCAATACCAGCCACTGTCATATGACGTCCACAAAGGGGCTCTCCCATCCCGGGTGGATGTCATATGACGTCCTGGACTTTGGGGGGGGGGGATATCTGAATGATGCCTTCAGCGAAAGGCATCATACAGATATCCATCTCTTGTGCCGGCGATTCTGCACAACATAAGAATGATCATAGCGGCGGTTCCGCTGCTTGATCGTTCTTATAGGCGGCGGGAGGGGACATCCCCCTCTCCCGCCACCATCAGGTGCTTCTCCGGGCTCTCCCGTGCCATCGGGGACCCGGAGAATGAATCGTCTGGCGCTGGCAGGAAGCATAGAGATGACTGGTGACCACATAGTCACCAGTCATCTCTATGACTGTCGGAGGACCCGATGTGATGATTTCACGCCCGGGTACTGTAAGTAAACAAACCCGCGATTGCGGCTACTAAGCCACAGTATTCATGAGATCGGTGAATTTTTTTCACCGATCTCATGGTTTCCAGCCTGGAGGAGAGATGTGGGGTCTTATTGACCCCGCATCTCTCCATAAAGAGGACCTGTCACACACATTCCTATTACAAGGGATGTTTACATTCCTTGTAATAGGAATAAAAGTGATAAAAAAAAAAAAAAAGTGTAAAAAAAAAAAAAATATGTAAAAAAAAAAAAAAAAATATGTAAAAAAATTAAAACGCCCCTGTCCCCAGTAGCTCGCGCGCAGAAGCGAACGCACACGCAAGTCCCACAACATATGTAAACGCCGTTTAAACCACATATGTGAGGTATCGCCGCATGCATTAGAGTGCCAGCAACAATTCTAGCACTAGATCTCCTCTGTAAATCCGATTTTCAAGCAAAAAAAATTATGATTTGTACATGTAGGAGAGAAGTGCCAGAATAGACCCGGTATGGAGGTGTGTATAAAAGCCCTATATTAAAGTGGTTAAATAGCATGTCTTTTTTTTTATCTTTTTTCCTTCTCCACCCACTCTTCCCCACACGCAGTACCCCTATAGCCCTAACACTGCACCCCCATACACCCAGCACCCCATAGCCTTAACACTGCACTCCTTCACACTCAGCATCCTCCTAAGCCCTGATTGACTGACACTGCGCACCCTCCCCACACACACACAACACACCCCTTACCCCAATGCATCCCAGCACCCCGATAGCCCCGACACTGAACACCCCACCCCACCTCCATGCCTGACTCTTTACTCATATTACATGCAGGACTGCCCAGGCCCCCCTCCTGGTATATAACAGGTGTAATAGTAAATTCAGTATCCTCTTATCTTCTAGAGAACTTTTCCCGCCATCAATGTCCTCACTACATCACCCAACTCTCACCCTCCCCATCTTTATTATACCAGAACTCTTGCTCCCATTTTATGGTGTATTTCTATGCTCTGATCCCTTGGTAATACTGCAATCTGGCCTTTATTTCTAATGTTCACACACAAAATCCATAAGCCTCTCATTTCTCCCTGTATCCTATTTCTACTATTTCAGCTTAGTCATGATGACTGGATAGCAATAAATATGATGGGTCCCGTCTCTGGACTGAACATATGTGATGTTTGGATGCCTGGTTTCATTTAGTATTTCTGCCTAGTGTAAGGATGCAGCATTTACAGGCTGAGAGAGAGAAATAGACCTATTCTGACCACAAATGTCCATAAGAAACATCTTTTTCTAAATGCCAACTCATGCTGTATTTTCAAAATAGTAGACAATAGACGCTAGAAAAAGTGTGCTCAGTTATGAAAAGAAAAGTTGTTTTATGTGTTTGGTGAATTGAAGAAATGTACTAAATCTAAACTCAAATAAATGTTTGATCTTGCAGATGTGTGTCAGTTTAGGGATTGCAGGTTGCAGTAATCTGTCTGATGCGTAAGGGGGGGGAGGTTGTTTTTCAGGTAATAAGGTATGGGCAGCGCATGGGGCGTACATGGTCAGGGCTGCCATCAGGGAGGTACAGGCATTACACCTGTAAGGGGCCCGTTGGTCCCCAGGGCCACTTACAGGCCCGGCTGGCGCCCCTCACGTTTTTTCTTTTGCTTTACACTTGTAAGGGGCCCAATGCTCCCCAGGGCCACCCCCCCCCCTTATTTATCGTGTCAGGAGAGAAGAGATTGCACTTGTTTTTTTCGTCAGCAACCGCCCCCCCCCCCCCGGGTTCTCTGCTCCAGGGGGGCCCTGCCTAAAGCGTTGTAAGGGGCCCCAAAATTTGTGATGGCTTCCCTGTACATGGTCAGCCACCGGAGAGGGTTGGTGGCAATTTGTCTATTGTGAGCAAGACGTGGTTCAGTCCAGGGAATGTAGTTTGCAGTATGTGGTCTATGTGGCTACAGGCAGTCATTGGTCTTGGGTTTATTTAACATGGCCATCAGTATGGAGATGGGGATTTCTATATCAGTCCTGCTGGTTCAACAGTGGCTAGGTGGCTGACAATCTTAGGTGGAGGAGGTTTTGGATAGTCAATGGTGGGTCTTAAGCCCTGTACACACGATCGGTCAAACCGATGAGAACGGTCTGATGGATTTTTCCATCGGTTAACCGATGACTGATGGTCTGATGTGCTTACACACCATCAGTTAAAAAAACTATCCTGTCAGAACGTGGTGATGTAAAACACAACGACATGCTGAAAAATGAAGTTCAATGCTTCCAAGCATGCGTCGACTTGATTCTGAGCATGCGTAGATTTTTAAAAACAATTGTTTTTCTTTTGCTATCGGTTAGGTATCCATCGGTTAAATTTAAAACAAGTTTGCATTTTTTTAACCGATGGATAAATAACCGATGGCGCCCACACATGATCGGTTTGGTCTGATGAAAACGGTCCATCAGACCGTTCTCATCGGTTTGACCGATCGTGTGTACGCGGCTTTAATGTTAAAAAAAGAGTGATTGGACAGGAGTACATACAGGAAGGCTGCAGATTATACCACTGTAGGGCAGGGAAATCAATTTACAATGTGGTGTGAGACTGTAAAGGGTTATGTTAGGGTGGGTGGTAAAACCTTTGAGATTGGTAACAGTTCATAACATAATGTGAGAATTTAATGAAAGGCATAGGCGTGCGCACAGGGTGTGCCAGGTGTGCCCAGGCACACCCTAATCACCCTGTGTAGCACAGATTCCCCCTACTGCCCTGGATCCCCCCTGCAGCACCCTTGGCTTCCCTACTCCCCTCTTCCTCCAGATGTTGCTGTAGGGATGTTTTAGGATGAGTGGGGAAAGGGGCCGTTAAATATGTAATTTACCGGCCCCTTCCCTTTCATTGTGAGTGATCGGTAGAGTGTGTTTGAGCTTTGGGGTGCACACCTATGATGAAAGGTATGCTTTGTTCTCCATTTTAGTTGATATGCCTACTAACAACAGGTGCATTTCTTAGTAATGGAAATAGTTCATATGGGCCAGCTTGGCCTGAACAAACTATTTAAAGTGAAAAGAAACCTGAAGTTAGGCTTTAATTTTCTACTTCACTTCACCCTATAGAATGGAAACCCTACACATAACTCTTAGGATCAGAACTTGAGATATAGTAAAACCTTGGTTTGAGAGTAACTTGGTTTGAGAGCGTTTTGCAAGACAAGCTAAATGTTTTAATACATTTTGCCTTAATATACAAGCGATGTCTTGATATAAGCGTAGTGTCATGTAACAACTGAGTATAAAAAAAAAAGAGAGGAGCCTCAAGTGTAGCAATATGATTACATTTAATGAAGGTACAACATGTAGTAACTTATTGCTACACTTAGGCCCCATACACACGAGCGGACAGATTTGTTCAAATCTGTCCGTCCGACAGATTTGAACAAATCTGTCTGCTGGGATTTTGGTTTGCTCGCGTGTACACACGAGCAAACCATAATCTCCGCCAGCAGAGAGCGCGCTGACGTGTCGGTGACGTGGCGGTGACGTTGACGCCGCCACGTCACCGCACCAGGAAGTAAAACACTTCCGCGCATGCGCAGAATCCATTTGGCGGCGGTGCGGCGGCGGAGTGGGACGACATGTCTGCTGGTAAGTGTAATAACCAGCAGACATGTCGGGCGGACAGATTCCCACCGGATAGATTTCAAAGCATGCTTTGAAATCTGTCGGGTGGACAAATCTGTCCGCTAGCCCATACACACGATCGGAGATGTCTGCTGAAACGGTCCATCGGACCGTTTTCAGCGGACAAATTCGATCGTGTGTACGAGGCCTTACAGGCGCCTCTCTTCTCTTTTATACCCTGTAGAAAAAATGCTTTGATATACAAGTGCTTTGGATTACAAGCATGTTTCTGGAACGAATTATGCTCACAATACAAGGTTTTACTGTACTTGGAGAAGGAAATGTGGTGGAGGTCCCAGGAAACAATGGGCCAGATTCAGGTAGATCAGAGCATCTTTGCTCTGGAGTAACGCTTCTCATTTACGTTACTCTGCCAAAATTTTAGGAGCAAGTGCTGTTATTCATGAAGCACTTGCTCCTAAAGTTGCGGCAGCGCATCGCAAATGAGCCGGCGGAATTCAAATTGGGCGGGTACGGGGCGTGTAGTATTCAAACTAAGCGCGATCCCGTGGCGAACGTACTGCGCATGCGTCGAGTGTCAATGCATCCCAGTGCGCATGCTCCAAATTCTGTCAGTGAACGTCAATGACGTCACATCCCCATTCATGAATGTTTTACGCAAGCGACGCGATTTGTTTTTTTTCCGACGCGATGACGACGCCTATACTTAACATAGGATACTCCACTAGGGGGCTGCTTTATCTATACGCCGCGTATCGCTTCCGGAAACGTCGTAAAGTCACTGCGTCGCGCCCGAAAAAGATCGTGAATTGCCGATTCCCGCTCATTAACATATTTTTTGAGCGTAAATCGGCGGGAACGCCCCCGGCGCCATTTTTAAGTTGAAGTAACGATGCGATGGCGAAATTCATTTACGCTGCTCGCATCGGAACTCCAACCCGGCGTTTCTTGTTTTCTGGTTACAGAAAACAAAAACGCCGGCTTAAAGTGACAGTTAGGCTGGCGGATCCAGCACAGTGGTGCCGGAAGGAATTTCACCTCTCCCCCCTCCCTCCTTGCAATCTTCTGAGACACATCCCAGAAGAATGTCTGGCCATTCAGAGCACCTCGCACATTCGCAGTGCGTGCCCAACTGTGAAACCACAGCCGGGCGTCCCACAGTTAGAATGCATGCACCGCAGAGAGGAAGAAGAGAGGAGTGAGGATTCATGCTCCCGCATCGCTGGACCGTGGGACAGGTGAGTGTCTGATTATTAAAAGTCAATAGCTACACTTATTTTAGCTACTGACTTTTTAATGGGTGGAACTCCACTTTAAGTGCAAAAAATATCTGTTAGACCCCTTTCACATTGAGGAGTTTTTCAGGTGGTACAGCGCTAAAAATAGCGCTGCTATACCGCCTGAAAATCTCCTGCCCCAGCAACCCCAATGTGAAAGCCCGAGGGCTTTCACACTGATGCGATGCGCTGGCGGGAGATAAAAAAATCTCCTGTCAGCAGCATCTTTGGAGCGGTGAGAGAAGCGGCATGTATACCGCTCCTTCATATTGAAAACAATGGGAGACCGCGGCAATAACGCCCGCAATGCGCCTCTGTAGAGGCGCATTGCGGGCGGTATTAACCCTTTCACGGCCGCTAGCGGGGGTTAATACCGCACCGCTGGCGGCTGCAACTCGCGGCAATTCCGGCGGTATATCGCTGCTATTTTTAGCGGCGCTATAGCGCCAGCGCACCTCCACTGTCCCATGTGAAAAGGGCCTTATTCATGTCAGAAAAGAGCTGTCAAGTGCACACCTACTGACTTATAGCCCTCCAAACTTTCATTTTGGTCTACAGAATAATTAGTGTCTGCACCTTCGGGTCTTTAAAGTGATTAAACATGGAGAAATGTGTATGTATTGCAAAGTTGCACTGAATACGTTTTTTGCTTTTACTTTGTACCGTTATACACTTTAACCACTTGCCGACTGTCCATGGTATTTTTAGCACAAGCAGGCGGCACATGCGCACTGGTTCACCCCTGGGACACCACCGATGCGATTCTATGACCACTGTGTTTGGTGGACACAGGGTATCATGTGATCACTATTACCAATCATAGCGATCATATGATTACATGTAATCTAAACAGTCATGTAACGCTTCAAATTGTGAATGCTGGCTTTCTATTGTGATGCTGTGATTGGCCCAGATCACATGGTACCTTGCACCTTGTACCATGCTGTAGCCAATCATAGATCATTCACAATAGTAAGCAAGCTGTCATGATTGAAAGCCATTCATGACATAAAATTATTGCTTATATCAGCTATGGTGACACTGAACTACTCTCATGAGAGTACGTAAAAAAAAAAAAATCCTGAGGAAAAAAAAAATGTAAGAAAAATATGTTTAAAATGTTTTATTTCTTTTTTACATCCTGTCACCAGCCAGTATCCCTGATCAATGCCCCCCCCCCCCCCCCCCAGTCATATGATAATGCTGTACTGCACTGGTGACATAAAAACACACCCAAACTTTAGTTATTTCCTTCATTTTCCCAAAAATTATGACAAAAATTATAGCTTCAAAATCTCACCATGCCTCTTACTAAATACCTTGGATTGTCTACTTTTCAAAAAGGGTCCTTTGGCGGATAGATGTACTGTTCTGGCATTTTAGGGCCTCAAAAATTGAGATAGGCCGGCAATAAATCAGGATTGATCAATTTTCAAATATATATACCATAGTGGGTGAATACCTGCCCCTGTTGCTGTTGAGATATCGGACCATTCACTGAACATTTTAGACACACCTTATATACATAGACACACAAAAAGCAAACAAAAAAAAAAAAACTATTTTCAGAGCTTAGCAACTTCAGGTGAAATTTTCACACACACAAAATCATTAGCGAAGATGAATCACTCTAAAGATGGCCATACACTAGTAGAATTGCACTCCAAAATTTCCACTTTGTTCAATTTTCTAATGGTGAATGGGGTTAGACTGATGTTAGTTTTCAACCATAGTGAAAATTCAATGAAACAGGATAAAAGGGAACAGTAAATGTGATTTTCTTTCAGGAAATCCCATTCATACCAAAATCCATTGTTTGAAGCAAACGCAATTTTGAAGTTGCTTTGAATGACGTTCATCAAATCTCTGTTGATACTGATGTTTTTTTTTTTTCCGTGCAAACGTTCGTTTAAACATCTGCCAGTGTATGGCGAGTGTAAAGTTCCTGTTCTGAGAATACTTTGTATTTTAATAAATGTTTATTTGAGGAGGGATAGAGGGGATGCATTTTTCTACCAGAAGGCTGCGGGGGGAAGGAGAAAGGGGTCAGACATAGATCACTGTCGCGATCTGGTCTGATAGTGGGAGTGGGTACATGTCAAAACTAGGTAACTGCTCCCCCCAAAAAGTGGCAAAAGTAGCAATGATGAGGGGGGGGGGGGGGGTGCAAACGAGCAGAGCTTTGTCTTTTGGGTGCTTTAATAGGCACATTGGTAACTTTTTGCTTCAGCATTGAATCCTGGTCTTCTTGATGATTATTATTATTATATTGCAATGCCTAGATGGGTCTCCTTATGAATACAAATGTCTGTTTCCAAGCTTAAAGTGTATATAAATCTAAAATAAAACTTTTTATTGAGTGCAGCTTACCAATTCATACATGTGGTGGCTACATCAGTTTATTTTATTTTTTCCTTTATTTTCACCTTGTTATCTGACCAGCAACACACTTCTTGTCTTAAGGTTTTTCCTGTATAAAGGCGTCATGGAGAAAACCTTTGACAGGTGCATTGTCTGGAGAGGGTATGTGGTTTAGTATAGAGTCTTCATGGCACCCTGGGTTGCATTCCGGGTTCGTCAGGGGTGCCACACTGCATTCCATATTTTTGCATAGTGTCATTTATTTCCATGGTGCAGACAGACCAACTGAGGACTCATGTGGGGGTGGGGAAGATGAGGGCCGAGGATTCTGATGTGAATGGGTCAGAGAATGGGGACTCTGATTTTAAGTGGTGGACTGAACACTGTTGTGAAAGGTAAGGATGACAGAGAACTCTGATGTTAAAGCGGAGTTACAGCCTAATTTACAACAATGGCTGCAATTATTGACCGCACCCCCATTCATTTCCAGATACTTGTTTTGTTTTTGTCCTCAACCTTCTCTTGAGGCTAAAGGCTACACTTCCGTCAAACCTCGCCAAAGCTAGGTACATCATTTCCGTTTGCCCAATGGCTCCTTGGATAGCAGTGTCATCAATCCCAGTAGTCAATGGGCATCCCCCGCTGCTAGTATTGCGTTATTTCACAACCGGAAATGACGCAATGCTTCCTTCCGGGTTGCTTGATGGATTGACAGGTTGCCATAGCAACGGGACAGGAACTTCCTTCAATGCAGGCCAATGCTTTTGCAACCTGCTAGACACACAGTGGGCTGGATCAGGATCCACTAACAGGATCACTGTGTGCTGGATCAGGAGTTAAAAGTAAGTCCTAAGAGGCACAAAAAGTCTGGAAACTGTATAATATACAACACATAGTAATTTATACGAGTTGTGACTGTCACTGGGGTTATTTATTTAAAACAAAAACAAAAAATGGCCAGAGCTCCACTTTAAGGGAAGGGACTGAGGACTTTCATACTAAAAGGAAAGGACTGAGGACTCTGATGTTAAAGGAAGGGACTGAAGACTATGATACGGAAGGGAAGACTGGGGACTCTGATGTTAAAGGAAGGGAATGAAGACTATGATGTGGAAGGGAAGACTGAGGACTCTGATGTTAAAGGAAGGGACTGAAGACTATGATACGGAAGGGAAGACTGGGGACTCTGAAGTTAAAGGAAGGGAATGAAGACTATGATGTGGAAGGGAAGACTGAGGACTCTGATGTTAAAGGAAGGGACTGAAGACTATGATGTGGAAGGGAAGACTGGGGACTCTGATGTTAAATGAAGGGAATGAAGACTATGATACGGAAGGGAAGACTGAGGACTCTGAAGTTAAATGAAGGGAATGAAGACTATGATATGGAAGGGAAGACTGAGGACTCTTAAGTTAAATGAAGGGAATGAAGACTATGATATGGAAGGGAAGACTGAGGACTCTGATGTTAAATGAAGGGACTAAAGACTATGATACGGAAGGGAAGACTGAGGACTCTGATGTTAAAGGAAGGGACTGAAGACTATGAGGTGGAAGGGAAGACTGAGGATTCTAATGTTAAAGGGAGGGACTGAAGACTCTTATGTGGTAGGGGTAGGGGAGCCTTAGGACTCTGATGTTAAAGAACGGGCTGAAGACTGTGATGTGGAAGGGGAGAATGCGGACTCTGATGTTACAGGGAGGACTAAAGACTCTGATATGGAATGGGAGACTAAGGACTCTAATGTTAAAGGGAGGACAGAAGACTCTGATGTTAAACAGAGAGACTGAGTGAGGACTCTCATGTTATAGGGGGGAAGGAGGACTCTGACGTCAACCCTTTACCGTGAAGACTGATATTAAACGAAAAGGTGGGGGGGTTGAGTACTCTGATGTCAAATAGAGGGTGCTTATATTAATGGGGGACTCAGATATGTAAAGGGGGTCTTCTGATGCGAGGGAAGGACCCCATTTCAGGCTGGGTGCTTTGAGATTTTGCATAAGTTGAAAGGGTACTGTAACTAAAAAAGGTTGTAAAGCACTGGTCTAGTAGATTTGGATGGACCTTACATACAGTAAGTGACTAACAAATTAAACCGGACTCCCGCTAACACTTTTTTAAAGCAGTTTATTGTAAGCTTTTAACAAAATAAGTAAAAGCTGACTATTGTAGGCACCCCTGTCAGTGGTATGTTTTAACTCTCTAATTGCCTCTTTTGCTGGAGAGCTCTGTCTGGTAAAAATAGTAGATAAACTTTTGCATAAGTTGAAAGGGTACTGTAACTAAAAAAGGTTGTAAAGCACTGGTCTAGTAGATTTGGATGGACCTTACATACAGTAAGTGACTAACAAATTAAACCGGACTCCCGCTAACACTTTTTTAAAGCAGTTTATTGTAAGCTTTTAACAAAATAAGTAAAAGCTGACTATTGTAAGCACCCCTGTCAGTGGTATGTTTTAACTCTCTAATTGCCTCTTTTGCTGGAGAGCTCTGTCTGGTAAAAATAGTAGATAAACTTTTGACGTCCAAAGTGCAACAATTAGCAGCTGAGCAATAACACAGTTCACTAGAGTGTAGCTTGTGAGGTAAAAAGGTAACCAATAATAAAACTGACAGAGTTCATGGATAACTAAACTATATTACTGTGTGTCATGAATATGTGAAATTTTCACTGAGTGCTGTTAACCCCTTCCCTGCCAGTGTCACTGGTCCCCAAAAAGTGTCCTTTGGGTCAGATTTATCCGCCGCAATGTCTCCACCGACCATTATCAGTAAAAACAATAATAAAAAAAGTCCCTAAATCTATCCCATAGTTTGTAGACACGATAAATTTTGCGCAAATGCTTATTGTGATTTTTTTTCTTTTTTTTTTACCAAAAATATGTAGAAGAATATATATCGACCTAAACTGATTTTTTGGGATACGTATTATAGCAAAATTTTCGCTTTTTGTTTGTGTATAGCGCAAAAAATAAAAACCGTAGAGGTGATCAAATACCACCAAAATAAATCTCTATTTGTGGGGAAAAAAAGACATACATTTTGCTTGGGTACAACGTCGCAGGACTGCGCAATTGTTAGGTAAAGTGACGCAGTGCCGTATCGCAAAAAATGGACTGGTCATTAAGGGTGCAAAATCTTCCGGTCCTTAAGTGGTTAAGGAGAACTCTTTAAGATTGATAATGGACATTCATTCATTTATGGCTGAAGCCAAATCTCTGTTAGTTATCATTACAAACCCAATAATGCAAATATTGATTACACACACCAGGGGCAGACCTCCAGGGTTCGCAGGGAGGTGCTGCAATTGCATCCTGGTCCCATGCTGCAGGGGGTCTGTACAGACCTCCTGTATGCCTGGATAAGATGAGTGGCATGGGTACCTGCATATGAGACCAGTCAGACGGTTTACACCTAAGAAAGTGAAAGCCAGGTAGGTAGAGGTGTCTTGCACAGTGCTCTCTGCCTTCCCGTACAGTGCAGTATCCAGCAGGGAGAATGAAGGTACAGTACTGTCGATTTTTAAAAAGGCTATCAGTATGTATGTATGTGTGTTTATATATGTGTGTGTGTGTGTGTGTGTGTTTATAGATGTGTGTGTGTGCGTGTATATATATATATATATATATATATATATATATATATATGTGTGTGTGTGTGTGTTTGTGTGTTTATATATATGTTTGTGTGTGTGTTTTATATATGTGTGTGTGTGTGTGTTTATATATGTTTGTGTGTGTTTATATGTATGTATCTGTGTGTATTTTATTTATGTGTGTGTGTTTTATATGTGTGTGTGTGTGTCTCTTATATATATGGGTGTGTGTTTTATATATACTGTATGTGTGTGTGTTTGTGTGTTTATATGTGTGTGTTTATATATGTGTGTGTGTTTTTTTATTTTTTTATTCACACTGCACTAAAAATGCACCACGTTTGCCAATGCTTGGGGGTACCACTAAGGCTGCGTACAGACGAGGAGTCATGTCCGCTGAAACATGTCCGACGGACCGCTTCCGTTGTCTCGGATTTTTGGTCTGATGGCGTGTACACACCATCGAACCAAAATCCCCTCGGACGGATAATGCGGTGACGTGGCGGTGACGTTGACGCCGCCACATCACCAATCCAGGAAGTAAAATACTTCCACGCATTCCATTAGACGCATGCTGGAGATTTATGTCCGCTGGTTAGGCGTACTAACCAGCGGACATGTCCGACGGACAGGTTTCCAGCGGACAAATTTCAAAGCATGCTTTGAAACTTGTCCGCTGGAAAAAACCTGTCCGCTAGGTCGTACACACGATCGGATATGTCCGCTGAAACTGGTCAGCGCACCAGTTTCAGCGGACATGTTTGATCGTGTGTACACGGCCTAAGAATTAATGACATTCCTGTGTGTTTGCTAAAGAGCAGTGTGTTTGTCTGCATGGCAGAAACACAGGAAATTTTGCACACATTCCTTGACATGCAGTTATGTAAAACAAGCCTGGGGTGTCTTCAGACTGAAAATATTTTTCAAGGGTGCTCTGACTGGAAAATATTGAGAAACACTAATATCTCTATGTTCCTCCTGCGGCCTCTGAACACCTGCAGGAGGCAAAGGAGGAGAGGCGGGGAAAATAGAAAGACTGGTTCCTCTATATGCAGCTGCCCCTGCCTCTCCTCCTATTTTTTTCTGCTGCCCCCCTGTGTGATCTCCAGCCCCCCTGTACATTTTTTAGCCCCCCATGCTTTCTCCTGGCCCCCCACCCTCATCCCCACAGCGCTGCAGGGTTCCCCCTCCCCTCTCCCGCCGACTGCTGCGGGCAATGTGTCAGGATGAAACCTTTTTTGAATGTTGTCAGTGACCTGTACCAATTGCTGACTCTGTCCATTCATAACTGAAACATAGTACACTGTGTTTGCTAGGCTTCAGTTTGTACAGAGCTATTCCTGTCCATTCATTGAGTGCAGCTGAGGCTGCAGAGATGGAGGGCTGGCAAAACTACCAGGGTCACAAATGTCACACTTGCGACAGGGCCCTGGCGTTCTGACACCGGGCTCTGGGGTCAGGGGGGCTCTTAATGTTTTTTTGCACCAGGACCCTGAAGGTTCTAGTTGTGCCACTGAGACACACAGATTTGCAAGAAAGAAATAGAACAAAAAACATAGAAATAAAATAAGCTCACAAGAAGATCAGTCCTTCTGACCACAAAAAAAAAAAAAAAAAAAACGCTGAACACAGAAAAACGCTAAAAAACATGCATAAATGTGCATAAACTCTAGACATTGTTAGCACTACAGTGTTTATTTATTTCAATGGCCAGAAGAAAGAAAATTCTGGCCAATGAAATAAATAAACTCCCAAACTCCAAACTTTGTTAAACTCTGCTAAACTCACCTAAACTATTTCGTAAATAAATTTGATGATTGATAAGTGCATGTCTCTCCATGGCTGCTTTGCTGGTTCTTTCTATTTTGTGTTTCAGGTGACAAGCTACCTGCTGTTGCTAAGAGGTTTTACCTCAGCTGCTGAGCACTGGATTGGTGACAAATCTTTTGGTGGGAAACATAAACAATGAGCTCAAAGCTTCAAAAGAAAAGCATCCTTCTGATCTTTGACCTCTGTGGGAGTTCCCTGTTCCAATTCCTGAGTCCTAGCCTTATTATTCAAGGGAAAACCCTAACCCTAACCTTAACCCTAAGTCTCAACCCTAAAACTAAGCCTAACTGACCTTTGACCTATAAACTTTAACCCTAAGTGCATCTCCACTTAGCAATTCCCCCCCCCCCCTAAAAACCCCTACCTTTCCCAGATTCCGCTCGGTTTGTTGGAAAAAACCTAAGTGCATCTCCACTTAGTGACTCACCCCACCTTAAACCCCTACCTTTCCCAGATCACGCTTTCCCCGACTTGTTCATTCCCGACTTGTTCATTCCCCGACTTAGTTGGGGTAGGCGGTACACTTTGGTGGGGGATGGTCAGCCACGCACTGTGACTTTTGACCTCTGGGAATCTGCCTTCTGATATTTGACCTCTGGGAGAGATCCATGTTACCAATTCCTGAGTCCTAGCCTTAATCTTCAAGGGAAAACCCTAAAACTAACCCTAAACCCTAACCTAACTCTAACCCTTAACCCTCTTAGGCATGGAGTTTACCAGAGCTACACAGGTTGCCACTGGAGTCCTCTTCCACTCCTCCATGACGAAATCACGGAGCTGGTGGATGAATGCCCCACAGATGCTCAATAGGGTTTAGGTCTGGAGACATGATTGGCCAGTCCATCACCTTTACCCTCAGCTTCTTAGCAAGGCAGTGGTCGTATTGGAGGTGTGTTTGGGGCCATTATCATGTTGGAATACTGTTCTTTGACCCAGTCTCCAAAGGGAGGAGATCATGCTCTGCTTCAGTATGTCACAGTGCATGTTGGCATTCATGGTTCCCTCAATGAACTGTAGCTCCCCAATGCCAGCAGCACTAATGCAGCCCCAGACCATGACACTCCCACCACCATGCTTGACTGTAGGCAAAACACACTTGTCTTTGTACTCCTCACCTGGTTGCCGACACACACGCTTGATACCATCTGAACCAAATAAGTTTATCTTGGTCTCTTCAGACCACAGGACATGGTTCCAGTAATCCATGTCCTTAGTCTGCTTGTCTTCAGCAAACTGTTTGGGGATTTCTTGTGCATCATCTTTAGAAGAGGTTTCCTTCTGGAACGACAGCCATGCAGACCAATTTGATGCAGTGTGCAGCGTGTGATCTGAGCACTGATAGGCTGACCCCCCCACACCCCTTGAACCTCTGCAGCAATGCTGGCAGCACTCATACGTCTATTTCCCAAACTTTAGGATATTAAAGTGCTAAGCTTGTGCACTCAACTTATATGGTTGACCATGGCAAGGCCTGTTCTGTTGTAACCTGTCCTGTTACACCACTGTATTGTCTTGGTCACCGTGCTGCAGCTCAGTTTCAGGGTCTTGGCAATCTTCTCATAGCCTAGGACATCTTTATGTGGAGCAACAATTTTTTTTTTTCAGATCTTCAAAGAGTTCTTTGCCATGAGGTGCCATGTTGAAATTCCAGTGACCAGTATGAGAGAGTGAGAGCGATAACACCAAATTTAACACACCTGCTCGCCATTCACACCTAAGACCTTGTAACACTAACAAGTCACATGACTCCGGGGAGAGAAAAATTGCTAATTTGGCCCAATTTGGACATTTTCACTTAGGGGTGTACTTACTTTTGTTGCCAGTGGTTTAGACATTAATGACTGTGTATTGAATTATTTTGAGAGGACAGCAAATTTACACTGTTATACAAGCTGTACACTCACTGCTTTACATTGTAGCAAAGTGTAATTCCTTCAGTGTTGTCACATAAAAAGATGTGACAATGAGTAACAATGTTACCTTTTATTTGTATATTGTCTCCTGTCACCAGGTTGAGTCAGCATTTGCCTCATGTGTGTAACCTGGACTGACCACTGGATTATCTTCAGCTTTTTTTATCTTTTCACCTCATCACCCACCTTGTTATATTCCCTTGGCATGGTCTGAAGTTATGTGGGATAATGTTGCCCACTTTGTTGGTGGACAGTGGTTGATAAGCTGTTATTTGGTTGGTATAAGATATTGCTGCTCGAGTCTTAGTCATTGGTCTGGTAATGGTTAACAGCAGTTCTGTTTGGTATTAAAGAATAAAGTTTATTTAATAATTAAAATAGATTTAAACCCAATATATGGGCTGCGGCCTAAACTTTTCCACTATCCTTGTTCTGTGTTTTCTTTATTATTTAGGTATGTTGTTATGGCATGATGGGTGTTAATAGGGTGTACAGTCCCATGAATTTCTTTAACCACTTCCCGACGGCCACAGGGTGGTTCTAATTCTCTGAGGCTCTGTGTTTTTACGGCCGCCCCTTTTCTCGTTCCCTGCACGCGCTCCAGAGCGCGCAGAGGGGAACTTCTGTGCTGGCCGTGTCCCTTGGCTCTCACAATGACAGCGTCCTGTCAGGGAGAGAGGAGACCGATCTGTGTCTCTTGTACATAGGGACACAGATCGGTCACCCCCCAGTCACCCCCCTCCCCCCACAGTTAGAGCACTATATAGGGTACAGATTTAACCCCTTCCTCACCCCCTAGTGTTAACCCCTTCCCTGCCAGTCACATTTATACAGTAACTAGTGCATTTTTATAGCACTGATTGCAGTATGAATGTGAATGGTCCTAAAAATGTGTCAAAAGTGTCCGATGTGTCCGCCATAATGTAGCAGTCGCAATAAAAATCGCAGATTCGCCACCATTACTAGTAAAAAAATAATAATAAAAAATAATAATTCTGTCCCTTATTTTGTAGGCGCTATAACTTTTGCGCAAACCAGTCGCTTATCGCAATTTTTTTTTTTTACCAAAAATATGTAGAAGAATATGTATCGGCCTAGACTGAATTTTTTTTTTTTTTAATTGGGCTATTTATTATAGCAACAAGTAAAAAATATTGTATTTTTTTTCAAAATTGTCGTACTTTTTTGTTAAAGTTAAAGTTAAAGTTAAAGCGACGCAGTGCCACAAGCTGCAATTTCACCTGGTCAGGAAGGGGGTACACATGCCCAGTAAGGAAGTGGTTAATTAGTATGTTGTGTAATATAGTGGTTATTCCTTTTGTTTTGAAAATGTAATGATAAATGCCTTTACTACTTGCTCTCTGTTCTGTATTAGAATGCTAGCTTTTTTGTGCAATGCTAAAAGTATATACAATACACTGTATTCTAGGTGTTTTTACAATGATCCTTTTTGTCTAAAATGTCTGCATAAAGCTACCTACATTTTTTCTCAGGATGACGCTGCTACATGTCTGATGAGGTTTCCTGCACTGCATCCAGTGCCCCCCCCCCCCTTCCATGGGTCTAGCCCCCCTAATCTACATGCAGGGCACAGGACACATGGATTCCAATGTTTTTAGTTTTTGTTTTTTAGAAGCATGTGATTAGAGCCTGAGGATCTAATAGGCTTCAAAAAAGGGTGGGCTCGGGGCGCCCCCAGCACACCCACTTGTGTGACAATAGTGAATTAATATTCGCTATTGTCTTCCTCATTCTCCTCACGGCCAAACAGGAAGCCCCTATTGGCCAGGGAGTCTTAGGACATACGGAAGTGGTGTTACTGACTGACTGTGTCCCAGTGTAAACCACTGCTAGATCAGAGATTTTTATCTGGAGACCAATGCTTTCCAGCTTTTAGTTAAACATTACAATAAAATAATATAATATGAATGATGTGGAAGTGAACAAAGGAAGGATAACTGAACAGATAGGCCTTGTACACACGAGGGAATGTATCCGGTCGGAAACATCCGACGGATATTCCCCAGCGGATAAGTCAAATTTGTCCGTTGGTCTGATGAGCGTACACACCATCGGACCGAAATCCCAGCGGACCAGAACGCGGGCACGTAAACCACGTACAACGTCACTATAAAGGGGAATGACGAAGCCATCGGCGCCGCCCTCTGTTCCGCTTCTGCTAGTTCCGTGTTAGCGAAGGTTTGGTTAGAGCTGATTCGTGCTTTTCAGTCTCCGCGCTTAACAGGTCGTATTTTCAGGTTCAGTGTGTGCTTGTGGGCTCGTATTTGTCATTCAGTGTCGCCGTACGCGGCGTTTCTGCTTTGCAGTGCCGTCCTGTACGGTCGTATCTGTTTGACGTGCGATCTTTGCAGGTCTTGCTGGATTTGGGGGTGCTTTCTGTTTGAGTGTGTTCTTGACTGACCAGCCGGCCGGTTTGAAGCCATGATGGAGCAGCAGCGCAACTTTTCACGAGTTCGTGCTGTTTATGGGTTTTGTTCTGGAGTCTGTGTGCATTCCAGTGATTTGGACAGGAACAGTAGGAGGAGGAGTTCCTGGGCCAAGAATTGATTGCGGCAGCGTAATCGATTCTCTCATATGTCTCTGCTTAGGGAGATCCGGTAGAATAATCCTGATGACTTCAGGAACTTTCTCCGTATGACGGACCCCGTTTTCCACCGTCTGCTGGATCTCATGTCCCCCTATATCACGAGGCAGGACACTGTGATGCGCCAAGCCATTCCGGCTGAGCAGAGGCTTATTGCCACGTTGCGGTACCTGGCAACTGGGAGGAGCCTGCAGGACCTCAAGTTCTCAACAGGCATCTCTCCCCAGGCGCTTGGGATCATCATACCGGAGACGTGTTCTGCCATCATACAAGTCATGCAGGAGGAGTTTATTACGGTAAGTTTCCTCCTTTAACATCACAATATGTGTCTTTAATAATGTTTGCATATTTTTCTCACCTTTTTGTGTTGGTTTTCCTAGTCACCATGATTGTAATATGCTGTGTGCTTAATGTTCCCTTTTCTCCCCATGCATGTTGTTAAGCTTTCCAGGTTAATGTGGTTTGGCCTACCTGCATATTTTTACCTTCAACACTACTAACCTGTCCAGCATCATCTCCTAGGGACAAAAACACCTTTTTTTTTTTTTGGTGTCCTGCTCCATTGTAGTTCAACTCCCTCCATCTAAAAAAGTGTATTGCCCTATCAGCGGGATGTTGAGTCTGATAATAATTGTCTCTAGATTTGTTGCCCTAAATACTCTCTATACACTAATTTTTTGAAATGTTAATACCGTGATGTTGCAGAATGTTGTTTTTTTACTAGTGTTTGCAATGTTGTTTCTGTGCCAAAGTGCTAATTGTTTTTTTGCTTTTGTCCCCACAGTTTCCCTCCACGCCGCAGGAATGGCAGACTGTGGCTGCCCACTTTGCCCAGCGTTGTGATTTTCCAAACTGCGGAGGGGCAATTGATGGGAAGCACGTCCGCATAGTGCCGCCACCTCTTTCGGGCTCGTACTATTATAACTACAAAGGTTTTCATAGTATCGTGTTGATGGCGGTGGTGTCGGCAGACTACGAATTTTTGTATGTGGACGTGGGGAAGAATGGCCGGCTGTCTGATGGGGGAGTGTTCGCGCGGACCGAATTTTACAGGCGTCTACAAACTGGTGGTCTTGAACTGCCACCGGATGAAGACAATGTGGAAGGACTTCCGTTTGTTTTTTTAGCGGACGAGGCTTTTGGACTTGGACCTCACCTCATGCGGCCTTTTCCCCAGAGGACCCTCACCCCGGAGAGGAGAGTCTTCAATTTCCGGCTGGCCAGGGCCCGGAGGGTAGTCGAGAATGCCTTTGGGATACTCGCCAGCCGGTTCCGCCTGTTCCAGACAGCGATACATCTGGCGGAATATAAATTGAACTCTGTTATTTTGGCCTGCTGCATATTGCATAATTTTTTACGCAGGCATTCCCAGACGTACCTACCCAACATCGGTGCTGAGGCAGGACTACCCTCAGATACCCTTCCTGGGCTGGACACTGGTCGCGCTGGCTCGGTCACCCAATCTGCTCGTGAGGTACGCGACAAATATGTTGAGTACTTTATGGGTCGGGGGGCCATAGCTATGCCAGATTAATATTTCTTTATAATTCGGCCCCCAAAATAAAGAAATATTACCAAGAAATAATAAATAATTTGACCATTGGACTTTATACAGTTGTTTGTCATTATTGCTTTTTCTCTTTTTATCTGTCTTCCAGGTTCTGAAACTAGTGCATTTCTTGTGCCCAATTTAGTTAGCAGGTTTTAGTAAATACACACAATTGCACATTCTAGTCACTCTTCTACAAACTGGGTATTGAGGTTAGAAATAAGAAGCCACTGGTGTGTGTGTGTTTTTAAAAGGTTTTTTTATTTCTTTTTTATTTACGAAAATCTTTGTGTTTTAATTAGAAAACTTGGTTTAGAAAGTATTTATTTATTCAAAAAATATTTTGTGGTTTTGACAAACATATATAACAATCGAACTTACAAAGTTCAACCTTTTATTTGGCATAACAAACCCAGACAACATGGTCTTAGGTCACGCCGGAATCCCCCAAAATTTGAGGATGCACACATGCTGTGTGTGTGTGATGGGCCAAATGGTGTTTTTTCACATGAGATCCCATGCGAAATGTTCACATGTGCTATCTGCCATCATGGGTGATCAATGTATGTGCTTTGTGGGTTCAACCCCTTTCTGTCACCTACTTGATAAGTAAGGAAGGGGTTGCACCCACAAAGCACATACAATTGATGTCCTGTGATGGCAGATCGCACATGTGAACACACATTGGGGTTTATTTACTAAACAGTCCAAACTCCGGCTTATTTGTGCATATAAGCCAATCAGCTTCTAAATTAAGCTTAGTCAATTAAGACTTTGCATCCAAACATGGAAGATGATTGTTTTATATGCCAAGTGATGCTGCTTTTGCCCCTTATAGCTTTAGTAAATAAACCCGTGTGTGTGTGTGCATCCTCAAATTTTGGGGGATATTAAACGAACATTATACAACATCTTTGAGAGTGGGGTGGTTAGGGGTGAGGGCAGGGGGGGCAGGGGGGGGGCATGGGGGGGGGCATGGGGGGCAGCTGGGGGGGATAGTCTTCTATATACGTCCCAAAATATCTAGCATGTTTTTGAAGTTTTGGTCCATCACCACCATCCTTTCCCTCATATTGGCCAGATCGGTGCTGCACTCCATTATCTGCTGGATTAGGATTTGTGCACTTGCACAAGAAAAAATAGGAGCGACAGATGTGCTAATCCCATCTTCATCCCCTAAAAATGCCAAAGGAAAAACACAACATTGTAAGTAAGTAAGGTGCAGGCCTATCTACATCTCTTTTTCCCTGCAAAGCTGGGGTGTCACTGACCTGTTGTACTGACAAGTTCAACATCTTCTACAACTTCTCCTTCTTCTTCAACTTCTCCTTCCTCCACTAATCCGCCTTCCTCCTCCAATCCGCCTTCCTCCACTAATCCGCCAAATTCCACCAAACCGCCTTCCTCCACTAATCCGCCAAATTCCACCAAACCGCCTTCCTCCACTAATCCGCCAAATTCCACCAATCCGCCTTCCTCCACTAATCCGCCAAATTCCACCAATCCGCCTTCCTCCACCAATCCGCCTTCCTCCTCTCTCCCGTCCTCCTCTCCTTCTTCCTCCTCTCCTTCTTCATCATCCTCCTGCTCAACATTTTTGTTGTGCCGTTTGGGAGACAGTGTGGGCCTCCCTGACTCCTCATAGCGCTGTCCTCTTCTTTCCCCTAAAAACAACAAAATAAAAATAAAAAAAATCAGCAAACAGATCCTTTTGGAGGGACTAATTTGCAAACATTGCTTAGAAGTGGCGTTACAATTCTAGTTTTGGCCTTATTACAGCACAAACCATGTCCCTTTTTTTTGCTAGCTGACGTCTCCCTAGCTGTGATATAATGAGGCTTTTTGGGGAAGTGACACACATGTCTGGCCTCCTGAATAAGTCTTTTTTGGAGTCCCTTCTCCTAAACTCCAAATTACTATTTTATGTGGGTAGACAGGTTTTCCAAATTACAGATGTCCAAACAGCTGCATATTAAGTTATCTCAGCACTGTGTGAATTACAGAATCCTGATTGCCTTTTTAAATAAACGTATTAGTTTGCACAAACACATCATATTTTCAACATTGTTTCTGAAAACGATGTTTTTCGCCAAATAGCCTCGTCCAGGTGTGATGTTCCTGGAACCGCGGATTGAGGATAAACGATGTGATTTATCCTCAATCGTCCCTCTCTCCTCCTCCCAGGGCATCCCTCTCTCCTCCTCCTCCTCTCAGGGCGTCCCTCTCTCCTCCTCCCAGGGCGTCCCTCTCTCCTCCTCCCAGGGCGTCCCTCTCTCCTCCTCCCAGGGCGTCCCTCTCTCCTCCTCCCAGGGCGTCCCTCTCTCCTCCTCCCAGGGCGTCCCTCTCTCCTTCCAGGGCGTCCCTCTGTCCTTCTCACAGGGCGTCCCTCTGTCCTTCTCACAGGGCGTCCCTCTGTCCTTCTCTCAGGGCGTCCCTCTCTCCTCCTCCCAGGGCGTCCCTCTCTCCTTCCAGGGCATCCCTCTGTCCTCTTTCCACGGCGTCCCTCTCTCCTCCTCCCAGGGCGTCCCTCTCTCCTCCTCCCAGGGCGTCCCTCTCTCCTCCTCCCAGGGCGTCCCTCTCTCCTCCTCCCAGGGCGTCCCTCTCTCCTTCCAGGGCGTCCCTCTGTCCTTCTCACAGGGCGTCCCTCTGTCCTTCTCACAGGGCGTCCCTCTGTCCTTCTCTCAGGGCGTCCCTCTGTCCCCTTCCCAAGAATATGACAGGGATGTGGCTTTGACAGGAAGGGATGGGTCATATTTAAATTAGAGGGTGCGCAAGTTTAGTCAGGTCTAGGGCAGCACAAAACCTAAATACACCTCTGGACGCAGCGCATAAATACACTACATAACAATACAGTTCCAAGCATACAATTAAATTACATTCATCCATCCTGCGGTATGATGCCTGACGTGTTGCGCAGAGTAATGAAACCCTGAAACATCACATCGTGCATGACGCCGCATTACCCTGAAAACAGCACTTCAAAAACGTGTCAAGAAATGTCCATATCATATACTGTCAAAATGCCCGGGGGGGGCCAAAGTCTTTCAGTGTAAACGTACAGTTAGGGGAGGGGGGGAATCTTCAGACGCCCTCTTCCTTTATAAGGATTGGCTGGGCTGGGAATCTCCCTCTTTTCCTGGCAAGCAGCAGCAGTGAAAGAACTCCCTCCATCCCTCCCCAGTCGCGGTCATTTTTATGTGGTAGGCGTCACCCTGGATGTCCGGGGGGGGGGGGGGGGGCGTGATATTTCAGGATGTAATGAGTTAATGCTGCTTGAGTTACAGAAAAAAAACTAAGCAGTTGCACACATTTGGTTGGTTTCCTTTATAAAATTGACGTTTTTGATGTTGAGTAATGAAATACAATTTATATGGTTGATTTATTTGTGTTTAAACCAATAAAGATACCGCGGCCTTTATTTTCCAAACATGGGGTCAGTGTATTCATTTGATTGTACCTGGAGTAAGTTTGCATGGTGAATGTGTATGGCCTACAGTCCCAATATGTAGACTGCCATTGCGGACCTCTCCTTCTGAAAATGCTAGTTGCTTGGCTGTCACGACTTTCTATTATTCTAAGTTGCCGGCCTAAATCAAGTACGCACTCCTGTAGTTCCTCTGCATGTTTTTATTTCAGATTGGTAACTAATTATTGAGGCCGAGGGTTCAGCAAATCAGCCAAGCAAGCAGCATTTTCAAAAGGAGATCAGCAATGGCAGCCCTCCCTCTTCTCTCACTACATATTTCCTTTAAAGGGCTTGTGAAGGTACAATTTCTTTTTTCCTAAATAGCTTCCTTTACCTGGGTGCAGTCCTCCTTCACTTACCTCATCCTTTCATTTTGCTTTTAATGTCCTTATTTCTTCTGAGAAATCCACACTTCCTGTTCTTATGTCTGTAACTCCACACAGTAATGCAAAGCTTTCTCCCTGGTGCGGAGTACCGTGCTCGCCCCCTCCCTTGGACTACAGGAGAGTCAAGACTCTCTCTATGTTGCAAATAGAGAAATGAGTTAGTGGACGTCCTGACACTCCTGTAGTCCAAGGGAGGGGGAGAGCACGACACTCCACACCAGGGAAAAAGCCTTGCATTACTGTGTGGAGTTACAGACAGAAGAACAGGAAGTGAGGATTTCTCAGAAGAAATAAGGACATTTAAAAGCAAAATGGAAGGATGAGGTAAGTGAAGGAGGACTGCACTGAGGTAAAGGAAGCTATTTAGGAAAAAAATGTGTACCTTTACAACCCCTTTAAGTCTGCAGATGTCACTAAGCAATTACCTCCTGCGGTAAATGGACAAAGTTCATAGCATGAAATAAAAATGCTATGACAACACAAAGTCATAATATAAATAAAAGAAGGGCATACTGCAACGCGCAGTGCCACACTTGGATGTGTTTGAAGAAGGGTTACAGTTTTGCACCGTTACCCAGGATTTATCTACTCCTCTACAGGGAACCCCGCGTGGTGCTCTACCAACTGAGCGCAGGGCTTCAGGAGAGCTATGTGGATGAGGGGGGAAAGGGACACCCGCCTAGCCAATCAGATCTGCCCATACAAACACTAGCGATCAATGAGGTGAACAGATGTCACACCAAATCACCCTCACATCCAATGTAATATACTGTCGTATTTTGTATATAAAGGGTGAGAACATTTGATCTCGACAACTTATGGAGAGAACATTTTTGTACTTTTATTTTTTTTTATTTTTTATTCACTGCCATCGCAGGCGATATCTAATAAACAATTACTAGTTTTATTCTCCCCCTCCCACCATCAGTTTATCTTATCTATTACTTTGAAACTTTTAAGATTCAAGGAATCAACATGCTTTCCTGAAACATGCAAATCCTCAACGAACGGGACAACAGGATTGGTAGGACGGACCCCGCCCCACATATGTTAATACTATACAAAGGCTGGAACTGCAGCTGCGTCTTTAGTGTGTGAAAAGATTTTTTTTTTTCATTCTAAACAATGAGTAACAATGTTACCTTTTATTTGTATATTGTCTCCTGTCACCAGGTTGAGTCAGCATTTGCCTCATGTGTGTAACCTGGACTGACCACTGGATTATCTTTTCACCTCATCACCCACCTTGTTATATTCCCTTGGCATGGTCTGAAGTTATGTGGGATAATGTTGCCCACTTTGTTGGTAGACAGTGGTTGATAAGCTGTTATTTGGTTGGTATAAGATATTGCTGCTCGAGTAATTGGTCTAAACTTTTCCACTATCCTTGTTCTGTGTTTTCTTTATTATTTAGGTATGTTGTTATGGCATGATGGGTGTTAATAGGGTGTACAGTCCCATGAATTTCTTTAACCACTTCCCGACGGCCACAGGGTGGTTCTAATTCTCTGAGGCGCCGTGTTTTTACGGCCGCCCCTTTTCTCGTTCCCTGCACGCGCTCCAGAGCGCGCAGAGGGGAACTTCTGTGCTGGCCGTGTCCCTTGGCTCTCACAATGACAGCGTCCTGTCAGGGAGAGAGGAGACCGATCTGTGTCTCTTGTACATAGGGACACAGATCGGTCACCTCCCCCAGTCACCCCCTCCCCCACAGTTAGAACACTATATAGGGTACATATTTAACCCCTTCCTCACCCCCTAGTGTTAACCCCTTCCCTGCCAGTCACATTTATACAGTAACTAGTGCATTTTTATAGCACTGATTGCAGTATGAATGTGAATGGTCCTAAAAATGTGTCAAAAGTGTCCGATGTGTCCGCCATAATGTCGCAGTCGCAATAAAAATCGCAGATTCGCCACCATTACTAGTAAAAAAATAATAATAAAAAATAATAATTCTGTCCCTTATTTTGTAGGCGCTATAACTTTTGCGCAAACCAGTCGCTTATCGCAATTTTTTTTTTTTTTACCAAAAATATGTAGAAGAATATGTATCGGCCTAGACTGAATTTTTTTTTTTTTTTAATTGGGCTATTTATTATAGCAACAAGTAAAAAATATTGTATTTTTTTTTCAAAATTGTCGTTCTTTTTTATTTTTGCGCAAAAAATAAAAACCGCAGAGGTGACCAAATACCACCAAAAGAAAGCTCTATTTGTGGGGAAAAAATGACGTCAATTTTGTTTGGGAGCCACGTCGCACGGCCGCGCAATTGTCAGTTAAAGCGACGCAGTGCCACAAGCTGAAATTTCACCTGGTCAGGAAGGGGGTACACATGCCCAGTAAGGAAGTGGTTAATTTGTATGTTGTGTAATATAGTGTTTATTCCTTTTGTTTTGAAAATGTAATGGTAAATGCCTTTACTACTTGCTCTCTGTTCTGTATTAGAATGCTAGCTTTTTTGTGCAATGCTAAAAGTATATACAATACACTGTATTCTAGGTGTTTTTACAATGATCCTTTTTGTCCAAAATGTCTGCATAAAGCTACCTACATTTTTTCTCAGGATGACGCTGCTACATGTCTGATGAGGTTTCCTGCACTGCATCCAGTGCCCCCCCCCCCTTCCATGGGTCTAGCCCCCTAATCTACATGCAGGGCACAGGACGCATGGATTCCAATGTTTGTTTTTTTTGTTTGTTTTTTAGAAGCATGTGATTAGAGCCTGAGGCTTCAAAAAAGGGTGGGCTCGGGGTGCCCCCAGCACACCCACTTGTGTGACAATAGCGAATTAATATTCGCTATTGTCTTCCTCATTCTCCTCACGGCCAAACAGGAAGCCCCTATTGGCCAGGGAGTCTTAGGACATACGGAGGTGGTGTTACTGACTGACTGTGTCCCAGTGTAAACCACTGCTAGATCAGAGATTTTTATCTGGAGACCTATGCTTTCCAGCTTTTAGTTAAACATTACAATAAAATAATATAATATGAATGATGTGGAAGTGAACAAAGGAAGGATAACTGAACAGATACAGTACAATACATTGTTACCAAACTGTGTTTAGAGCTGAAGAACAAAGATTCTGCATTATGTCAGGCTATGCAGATGCTGCAAAACCTGAAAGTTGGTGAACAGTGCATCCTTGGATAGACTGAAAACAGAGTTTTACTGTGAAATACTTCAGGAAAGCTAGGGGATTATTAAGGGTTAAATGGTGGCTAATTTGATGATGAAATAAATGCATGGCCTGGCAGCAAGGGAACCCTTGTGTTGTGGCACAGCCCTGTGTGTACAAGCATTGGGCTGTCCCTCTCCCAGCCTTGAACATCTCTTCTCTTTCCTTGCACCACCTCATGTCACCATGTTTCTCCATCCTCCCCCTTCACTAGCATCTATCTTGCACTTATCCCCACACTTCCCTTCTGCAGAGCTTCCCCCCAACTACAAACTGCCTCCTGTTACCTCCATCCAGGCGCTGACTGCAAGCTTTTGTCCTGGGGAAGTATAACACAAAGGCCTGTGGTGCAGTGACTCAGGCCCCCTTCCCTGCTTCCTCCTGACCCTCATTCCAGGCTGAAGCTCCACAACCAGGTACTCTCTGCTCCTTGGTCGGGTCCCGGCTGGACAACACCTTCTTGCTCTGACTCTGGGTCCTCAAACTGTCCAGAAGTTGCCCCCTGGGGAGGGGGGGGTGGCGGTCAGGGCTGGCAGGGCAGGAGAGTCTACGGTGGGGCACGAAGTTGACCTCTACTCAGACATGTGGTACATCATCCATGCTGGGGGGGGGGGGGAGCGACCTGTGCTCAGTTATCGCCCTCTTCCTGCAGATGGTAGGACACTGGCAGGGACTTTTTACTCCTCTTCACCAGGAAGCCTTTAGGCATGTCTGTGGTGGAAGCAGTATGGCCTTTTTACAGGGCAATAAAAAAAGTTAAATCCCAATTTTCAATATATCTTCAATATATATAAACATTCATGCATGCCCTGATTGAAAGGAAATCTATTGAAAGAATGAAAGGAATAGGGGATTGGCAGCCCCCTTGCCCCCCTTTTCCTCATGGGAAAATGGCGGTAGAGGGGTTCTTTAAATTCCTGTAATCGTAAACTGCTGTGCAGGTATTTTTGGCGGGCTCATAGGTCTGAGGGGTTAGGTGACCTCTCTGTGACCCATAAAGCCCGCCCAAAATTAGGTCAAGTTCAGGTCAGCTGCTAGCCCAGGTGAGAGCCCGCGCAAAACAGGTTTAAACTAGTTATTTTGGGCGGGATTTTAGGGTTATATAAAGCAGGTTCCGTCAGGCAGAGCTCAGCCGCTTCAGAGGACAGAAGAACTGTGGTGTTCCCCGAGTCTTCTCGCTGAGCAAGCAGTGTCCCTCTAAGCCAGAAGATGAGTCTGGTCCGGCAGCTGTTGGAGCGGGCAGGAGAAGACGGCGGGGACGCCTGGATTCGGCATTGCCTTAGCCTACCTCGTCCGTCGGATCAAGAGGCTCCGGTGGGAGCCGCAACGGTCGTCACCCCTCCAGCGTTGTCCCCTGCGGTGGAGGAGCATCATTCGGCCAGCATCCGGGAGTCCGAACCGGAGGAAGAGGAAGTCGTTGCAGAAGGGTCTGCAGGATGTCTGGGCCGTCGGCGCAGGAAGAGTCCCACCCCCGTCCGTGTCATGGAGACATCAAAGAGGAGGCGCACTCCGCGCCGTGAGTACTCCCCCTCCCCGCCCCGCGCTCAGCGTTCATACAGAGCAGGTCCTTCTCAGGACCAGATTACACGTTCCGGGGGCAAACCTAGAGGCGGGGCGCGAGGCGGGAAAAGAGGCGGCGCCAGAGGCGCGGCTGTCGGTAGGGTTGTTCTTTCTCCTAACAGGTGCCGTGGAGTCCCCGGGAGCAGCAATGCAGGGGCGGCTGGAGGTGTTTCACCCAGAGCCGAAAACCGGAGTGGCGGTGCGGCGTACAGAGCGCCACAGCAACAGTCACAGCAGCCTTCTCAGCAACAAGGTGCATCATCTGCCGGGTCAGATAATACAGCCAGGACCAGTACCGGGTCATCTTCTGTGCCTTTGCCAGGTAATACAGATGGCCAAAATTTTAATAATACATCTTTCCAGCAGGATATGAGTGATTCATCTGCTGTTCCTTTACTTTCTAATATTGTTGAGCTATTGTCACAGTTAGCTAAGGATTTACATTCTCAGCCGCAGTCTAGTGTTCAGGTTGACAATTCTGCTGTTAATGTGTGGTCGCCACCTAGTGGTGCTTTAGATAATTGCAGCTCTTTGAATGTTGTTAATTCACAAAGTGTCGAAAGTTCAGGCTATTCTGCTGTGCACTCTCAGAATTTACCTGAAACTTCTCTGAGAGCTCCGATGCCTTGTGACATTAACCCTTTGGGTTTCCATTTGTCTGTTACGGTTAGGGAAAAGATCTGGCGAGGAGAGTTTATTGATATACTATTGTTGCTCCCTTCTGCTAGAGATTTTGTTAACAGGACTGAGAAAAAAGATGAGGAAGACAGGCGTAGGCCAATACAAAAATCATTTAACAATTGGTTACAGTCATTTTGTATTTTTGCAGGGATAATCTGTGAGAAATTCCCTGAAAAAAGTCCTGGTTTGTTCCAGCATTTGGACATTATCTTAGAAGCCTATAGGAATTTCGGGGGTGTTGCATGGTTTAGTTATGATGAGACTTTCCGTCAAAAATTATCCGTGCACCCCTCTTTAAAATGGGGGGTGAAGGATGTGGGCCTTTGGCTGAATCTCTTTCTGCCACAAAGGCCGACATTTCCTAGACCCACCATTAGTCCACAAGTTACCAGCACCTCTGGCTACAAGAAGGGATTGTGCTTCAATTTTAATGATAGCCAGTGTCGATGGCCTAATTCATGCAAATATAGGCATGAATGTGCATTCTGCGCTGGCTCTCACTCAGTCTCTAAGGCCTCGCACACACGAGGGGATATGTCCGCTGAAAACGGTCCGATGGACCGTTTCAGCAGACATCTCCGCTCGTGTGTATGGCCTAGCGGACAGATTTCTCCACCCGACAGATTTCAAAGCAAGCTTTGAAATCTATCCGGTGGAATCTGTCCGCCCGACATGTCTGCTGGTTAGTACACTTACCAGCAGACATTTCGTCCCCCACCGCCACCGCGCCGCCGCCGAATGGATTCGGCGCATGCGCGGAAGTGTTTAACTTCCTGGTGCGGTGACGTGGCGGTGACGTGGCGGCGTCACCGCTACGTCACCGCGCCGTCCGGCGGCGGGGAATTTGATCCGATGGTGTGTACACGCCATCGGATCAAACTCCCGATCGGACATATCCGATGGAAATGGTCCGCGGACCGTTTTCATCGGATATGTCCGATCGTGTGTACGAGGCCTAAGTGTTTCAAAAGAATGTCAGCGACAAACCAGTCAGGGGCCTTTTCAAAGGGCAGTCACGCCGGTGATGCTCAAAAATATGCTGCCATGGCTCCAGTTATACCCAAACCGGCTGAGGGCGCAGCTTCTCATTGACGGTTTCAGTGATGGGTTTTTGTTGCCAATTTTTTACGGTCAGGGCTGTGAAGTTGTCAACAATCTCAAATCAGTTAATGAATTTCCCAATGTGGTCCTTGAAAAAATTAATTTGGAAGTTTGTGAAGGTCGGGTAGCAGGTCCATTTTCCTCCCCGCCTTTTGTGAACTTTAGGATTTCACCCTTAGGTATCGTCCCGAAAAAAGAGGCAAACTCATTTAGACTTATCCACCATTTATCTTTCCCCAAGGGCGAATCCCTCAATGATGAAATAGAGGATAGTATGTCTTCTGTGTCATACGTTTCATTTGAGGATGCTCTGGTCAAGTTGAGACTCCTTGGTAGGGGTTCTCTTTTGGCTAAAGCTGATATTAAGTCCGCTTTTCGCCTACTGCCTATTAACCCTTTATGTTTTAATTCCTTGGGGTTTTTATTCAACAATTGTTTTTACTTTGATAAATGTCTTCCGATGGGTTGCTCCCTATCATGCTTTTATTTTGAGACATTTTCATCCTTTTTAGAGTGGGTGGTCAGGGCTGAAGCTGGTTCTGACACCCTTATTCACTATTTAGATGACTTCTTGTTTTTAGGCCCTCCTAACACTGCTGATTGTGCCCATCTGCTAGATACATTTTTTAGGATCTGTCAACATTTTGGTGTCCCTTTGGCTTTTGATAAGACAGTTTTGCCATCCACATGCCTTGAATTCTTAGGCATCATAATTGATACTGATTTAATGGAATTCAGGCTTCCTGATCTGAAAATAGAAAAAACAAAATGCTTGATTTTATCCTTAATTCGTAAAAAGAAGGCTCTTCTGAAAGAAGTACAGTCCCTATTAGGTTTACTAGCATTTGCAACAAGGATTTTACCTGTAGGTAGAGTCTTTTCAAGAAGACTTTACCTATCCATCTCAGGTTTAAAATCCCCCTTTTCCCATGTCCGTATATCGCATGACATAAAAGAAGACCTTTTGGTATGGATGCAGTTTTTATCCCATTTCAATGGTAGAGCAGTATGGCAGGAGGATTTTGTTTTAGACAAAGATTTTTGTCTTTGCACTGACGCTGCAGGCTCAGTGGGTTTTGCCGCGGTTTGGCGGTCCCACTGGTGTGCAGGACGTTGGTGTTCCTCTTGGCAGGCTAAAGGTCATCTAAAAAATATTGTTTTGCTGGAATTATTCCCAATCTTAGTTGCTATCGAAATTTGGGGACTTTTCTTTCAAAACAGAAGGATTTTAGTTCGTACGGACAACAAGGGTGTGATGTACGCCATAAATTGTTTATCGTCCAAGTCTCCGCCAGTCATTGTTCTTTTGAGATATATGGCATTCAAATGTCTAAGCTTGAATATTTGGGTGAAAGCAGTACATGTTATAGGTAAGGACAATGACTTGGCGGATGCTCTATCTCGTTCGCAGATGGAACGTTTTTTCCGGTTGCTCCCAGAAGCGGACAAGGTGGGGACGTTATGTCCACCTTTTCTATGGGATCTGGTCTAAAGCCGATTTCCCAATATATCATTAATTCAGTGGCTCCTTCTACCTGGGTGGGATATCAATCCGCCTGGCTTCTATACTTAGGTTTTTTAAGTATGTCCAATGAACCAGTTCATTCATTTTCAGAAGACAGGGCTTTGCGTTTTTTACATTTTCTTTTTACCAAGCAATACTCTTGGTCCTAAGTGCAGAAAACGTTATCTGGCATTTCGTTTTTTCTTAAGATGAATGGTCTTCCTTCCTTTTTGCATTATTTTTCAGTTAGACAAGCGTTAAAAGGTTACAAAAAATAAAATTTTCTGTCGGATACTCGGAAACCTATCACGCCAAAGCTTTTACGTGACATATGCCTATCTACGAGTAAAGTTTGTTTTTCTCATTTTGAGTCGGTGCTTTTTCAAGCAGTTTTCTCGCTAATGTTTTTTGCAGCGTTAAGAGTGTCTGAACTGGTCGCTATCACTACAAAGGATGTTGTTTTCACTGATAGGGCTGTTAGGATTTGGATAGGTAAGTCAAAGACAGACCAGCTAGGTAAGGGATCCTGGATACAGCTAAATGCATGGGACTGTTCCTTTACTTGCCCCGTTCGTTTAGTGAGCAATTTCTTTGCAATCAGGCCCATGGGGTTTTCAATTTTTTTTGTCCATGAATCAGGTCGGCCTTTGACAAAATTTCAAATTTCTAGTGTTTTAAAAAAATGCTTACAATTTTTGGACTTGGATAAGGCACGGCTTACTTCCCATTCATTCCGGATAGGTGCGGCCACTGAGGCCTCAAGGTTAGGGTTGGATATTGACAGGATTAAGAAAATTGGCAGGTGGAAATCGGACAGCTATTTACTTTATGTTCGTCCTAACATTTATTTTTGATCCTTTTAGGGCACTTACGAATTGTCTGGATCATCGGCCATTCATTCGTTTACTGGGCCCATCTGAGAGCGCAGAAAAGAAGTTACTCGGCTAATTTAGGTTTAGAGGCCGATAAGTTTAAGGTGTATTGGGGTGGTAAACGCGGTATGTTATGGGCTAATCTTAATTCCGAATTATCCATGCTCATGCGTCATTTCCCTCTTCCGGATGTATTAATCATCCATCTCGGGGGGAATGACGTTGGGCAACGCAAAACATTAGACATCATTTTCTGCATTAGGGACGATCTTCTTAGGTTTCAGCTTCTTTTTCCTAAAACTAGGATAGTATTTTCAGAGATTGTCCAGAGGTTAGTTTGGCTTCTCCCCTTTCCTAGGCATCCATTAGAGAAGATTAGAAAAAGAATAAATAAGTTAGTGTCCAAATTGATTTCTGGTTTAGGTATGTTGTCATTTAGACACACTGAATTAGAAGGGGGTCACGTTGGACTGTTTAGATCGGACGGCGTTCATTTGTCCGACATCGGTCTTGACATATTTAATGCAGACTTAGGCTCATGTGTGGATTTGGCCGCGTAGTGGGGTGTGCCAGGTGGTCTACAACCACCTGCCTTGTGGGTAATTTTTAGCAGCCTGAGCCGTGGTGGTTAGGCTTGCTAAAGTTTATATTTTTACTGCTATCTTATTTATCGTTTACCCAATAGTTATTTATGTATTTATTCTTTTAATTAAATTATTTATTTATAATTTGAAACCAATAATAAACATCCGCGGCCTTTAATATCCAATGGTTGTCTGCTGTCAATTCTTTTATTTAAATTTAAGGTTATATTTGCTATTACCGCCTATTTTACCATGAAAGGAATAGGGGATTGGCAGCCCCCTTGCCCCCCTTTTCCTCATGGGAAAATGGCGGTAGAGGGGTTCTTTAAATTCCTGTAATTGTAAACTGCTGTGCAGGTATTTTTGGGGGGCTCATAGGTCTGAGGGGTTAGGTGACCTCTCTGTGACCCATAAAGCCCGCCCAAAATTAGGTCAAGTTCAGGTCAGCTGCTAGCCCAGGTGAGAGCCCGCGCAAAACAGGTTTAAACTAGTTATTTTGGGCGGGATTTTAGGGTTATATAAAGCAGGTTCCGTCAGGCAGAGCTCAGCCGCTTCAGAGGACAGAAGAACTGTGGTGTTCCCCCCCCCCCCCCTTAATTTTCTTATACTATGTCACAGGATGTTGTTATGTGGTTGGGTCACCTTTGCGTCTTGTGAAGGGGGACAAGCTTTAATGCCGCGTACACACGGTCGTTTTTTGCGATGAAAAAAAACGACGTTTTGAAAAACGTCATTTAAAATCATCGTGTGTGGGCAAAACGTCGTTTTATGTCTTCAAAAAAACGATGAAAAAAAAATTCGAACATGCTTGAATTTTTTGTGTCGTTTTTCAAAACGTCGTTTTTTTTCATCGCAAAAAGTGATCGTGTGTACGCGGCATAAGAGTTAAGTTTAAAGAATAAAATGCTGTAAGTTGGTTGGGTAATTTAGGCTTGCTAAAGTTTATATTTTTACTGCTATCTTATTTATCGTTTACCCAATAGTTATTTATGTATTTATTCTTTTAATTAAATTATTTATTTATAATTTGAAACCAATAATAAACATCCGCGGCCTTTAATATCCAATGGTTGTCTGCTGTCAATTCTTTTATTAAAATTTAAGGTTATATTTGCTATTACCGCCTATTTTACCATAAGAAAGGGGGCACAATAGGAGCCCATTTAAGTGGGATTGTGGCCATCACAGGGTTAAGGATTATTAAGGGTTAAAGTCTATTATCAGTATTATACAGTTAAAGTGTTTGACGTGCTAATTATTTGTACTGTACCTTTAAATTCTGGGAGCATCAGCCAGCCAATGAGACCCAGTGGAAGTTTCTGGTAGCCAGGAAGGCTTTATAAGGATTGGCTGGGCTGGGAATCTCCCTCTTTTCCTGGCAAGCAGCAGCAGTGAAAATACTCCCTCCATCCCTCCTCAGTCGCGGTCATTTTTATGTGGTAGGCGTCACCCTGGATGTCCGGGGGGGGGGGGGGGGGGCGTGATATTTCAGGATGTAATGAGTTAATGCTGCTTGAGTTACAGAAAAAAAACTAAGCAGTTGCACACATTTGGTTGGTATTCTTTTATAAAATTGACGTTTTTGATGTTGAGTAATGAAATACAATTTATATGGTTGATTTATTTGTGTTTAAACCAATAAAGATACCGCGGCCTTTATTTTCCAAACATGGGGTCAGTGTATTCATTTGATTGTACCTGGAGTAAGTTTGCATGGTGAATGTGTATGGCCTACAGTCCCAATATGTAGACTGCCATTGCGGACCTCTCCTTCTGAAAATGCTAGTTGCTTGGCTGTCACGACTTTCTATTATTCTAAGTTGCCGGCCTAAATCAAGTACGCACTCCTGTAGTTCCTCTGCATGTTTTTATTTCAGATTGGTAACTAATTATTGAGGCCGAGGGTTCAGCAAATCAGCCAAGCAAGCAGCATTTTCAAAAGGAGATCAGCAATGGCAGCCCTCCCTCTTCTCTCACTACATATTTCCTTTAAAGGGCTTGTGAAGGTACAATTTCTTTTTTCCTAAATAGCTTCCTTTACCTGGGTGCAGTCCTCCTTCATTTACCTCATCCTTTCATTTTGCTTTTAATGTCCTTATTTCTTCTCAGAAATCCTCACTTCCTGTTCTTATGTCTGTAACTCCACACAGTAATGCAAAGCTTTCTCCCTGGTGCGGAGTACCGTGCTCGCCCCCTCCCTTGGACTACAGGAGAGTCAAGACTCTCTCTATGTTGCAAATAGAGAAAGGAGTTAGTGGGCGTCCTAAAAACTCCTGTAGTCCAAGGGAGGGGGAGAGCACGACACTCCACACCAGACAGAAAGCTTTGCATTACTGTGTGGAGTTACAGACAGAAGAACAGGAAGTGAGGGTTTCTCAGAAGAAATAAGGACATTTAAAAGCAAAATGGAAGGATGAGGTAAGTGAAGGAGGACTGCACTAAGGTAAAGGAAGCTATTTAGGAAAAAAAATTGTACCTTTACAACCCCTTTAAGTCTGCAGATGTCACTAAACAATTACCTCCTGCGGTAAATGGACAAAGTTCATAGCATGAAATAAAAATGCTATGACAACACAAAGTCATAATATAAATAAAAGAAGGGCATACTGCAACGCGCAGTGCCACACTTGGATGTGTTTGAAGAAGGGTTACAGTTTTGCACCGTTACCCAGGATTTATCTACTCCTCTACAGGGAACCCCGCGTGGTGCTCTACCAACTGAGCGCAGGGCTTCAGGAGAGCTATGTGGATGAGGGGGGAAAGGGACACCCGCCTAGCCAATCAGATCTGCCCATACAAACACTAGCGATCAATGAGGTGAACAGATGTCACACCAAATCACCCTCACATCCAATATAGTATACTGTCGTATTTTGTATATAAAGGGTGAAAATGTTTATCTTTTCAAGTTATGGAGAGAACATTTTTGTACTTTTATTTTTTTTTATTTTTTATTCACTGCCATCGCAGGCGATATCTAATAAACAATTACTAGTTTTATTCTCCCCCTCCCACCATCAGTTTATCTTCTATTGAACTTTTAAGATTCAAGGAATCAACATGCTTTCCTGAAACATGCAAATCCTCAACGAATGGGACAACAGGATTGGTAGGACGGACCCCGCCCCACATATGTTAATACTATACAAAGGCTGGAACTGCAGCTGCGTCTTTAGTGTGTGAAAAGATTTTTTTTTTTCATCTAAACAATGAGTAACAATGTTACCTTTCACTTGTATATTGTCTCCTGTCACCAGGTTGAGTCAGCATTTGCCTCAGGTGTGTAAACTGGACTGACCACTGGATTATCTTTTCACCTCATCACCCACCTTGTTATATTCCCTTGGCATGGTCTGAAGTTATGTGGGATAATGTTGCCCACTTTGTTGGTAGACAGTGGTTGATAAGCTGTTATTTGGTTGGTATAAGATATTGCTGCTCGAGTAATTGGTCTAAACTTTTCCACTATCCTTGTTCTGTGTTTTCTTTATTATTTAGGTATGTTGTTATGGCATGATGGGTGTTAAAGGGTTTACAGTCCCATGAATTTTTTTAACCACTTCCCGACGGCCGTACGACTATATACGGCCGCAGGGTGGTTCTAATTCTCTGAGGCGCCGTGTTTTTACGGCCGCCCCTTTCCTCGTTCCCCGCGCGCGCTCCAGAGCGCACAGCGGGGAACTTCTGTGCTGGCCATGTCCCTTGGACACAGCCAATCACAGATCGCTGCGAACGGTCAATCAGAGTGGCCGTTTGCGATGCGATCTGTGCGGCGAATGAGAGATGATCTCATATGTAAACATATGAGATCATTTCTCATTGCCAGCTCTCACAATGACAGCGTCCTGTCTCTGGAGAGGAGGAGACTGATCTGTGTCTCTTGTACACAGATCGGTCACCCCCCAGTCACCCCCCCCCTCCCCCCACAATTAGAACACTATATAGGGTACACATTTAACCCCTTCCTCACCCCCTAATGTTAACCCCCTCCCTGCCAGTCACATTTATACAGTAATTAGTGCATATTTATAGCACTGATTGCAGTATATATGTGAATGGTGCCAAAAATGTGTCAAAAGTGTCCGATGTGTCCGCCATGATGTCGCAGTCACAATAAAAATCGCAGATCGCCGCCATTACTAGTAAAAAAATAAATAATAAAAAATAATAATTCTGTCCCTTATTTTGTAGGCGCTATAACTTTTGCGCAAACCAGTCGCTTATTGCGATTTTCTCTTTTTTTTTTACCAAAAATATGTAGAAGAATACAATCGGCCTAGACTGAATTTTTTTTAAATTTTTTTTAGTTGGGCTATTTATTATAGCAACAAGTAAAACATATTGTATTTTTTTTCAAAATTGTCGTTCTTTTTTGTTTATAGCGCAAAAAATAAAAACCGCAGAGGTGACCAAATACCACCAAAAGAAAGCTCTATTTGTGGGGAAAAAAGGACGCCAATTTTGTTTGGGAGCCATATCGCACGACCGCGCAATTGTCAGTTAAAGCGATGCAGTGCCACAAGCTGCAATTTCACCTGGTCAGGAAGGGGGTACACATGCCCAGTAAGGAAGTGGTTAATTAGTATGTTGTGCAATATAGTGTTTATTCCTTTTGTTTTGAAAATGTAATGGTAAATGCCTTTACTACTTGCTCTCTGTTCTGTATTAGAATGCTAGCTTTTTTGTGCAATGCTAAAAGTATATACAATACACTGTATTCTATGTGTTTTTACAATGATCCTTTTTGTCTAAAATGTCTGCATAAAGCTACCTAAATTTTTTCTCAGGATGACGCTGCTACATGTCTGATGAGGTTTCCTGCACTGCATCCAGTGCCCCCCCCCCCTTCCATGGGTCTAGCCCCCCTAATCTACATGCAGGGCACAGGACACATGGATTCCAATGTTTTTTTTGTTTGTTTGTTTTTTAGAAGCATGTGATTAGAGCCTGAGGCTTCAAAAAAGGGTGGGCTCGGGGCGCCCCCAGCACACCCACTTGTGTGACAATAGCGAATTAATATTCGCTATTGTCTTCCTCATTCTCCTCACGGCCAAACAGGAAGCCCCTATTGGCCAGGGAGTCTTAGGACATACGGAGGTGGTGTTACTGACTGACTGTGTCCCAGTGTAAACCACTGCTAGATCAGAGATTTTTTATCTGAGACCTATGCTTTCCAGCTTTTAGTCAAACATTACAATAAAATAATATAATATGAATGATGTGGAAGTGAACAAAGGAAGGATAACTGAACAGATACAGTACAATACATTCTTACCAAACTGTGTTTAGAGCTGAAGAACAAAGATTCTGCATTATGTCAGGCTATGCAGATGCTGCAAAACCTGAAAGTTAGTGAACAGTGCATCCTTGGATAGACTGAAAACAGAGTTTTACTGTGAAATACTTCAGGAAAGCTAGGGGATTATTAAGGGTTAAATGGTGGCTAATTTGATGATGAAATAAATGCATGGCCTGGCAGCAAGGGAACCCTTGTGTTGTGGCACAGCCCTGTGTGTACAAGCATTGGGCTGTCCCTCTCCCAGCCCTGAACATCTCTTCTCTTTCCTTGCACCACCTCATGTCACCATGTTTCTCCATCCTCCCCCTTCACTAGCATCTATCTTGCACTTATCCCCACACTTCCCTTCTGCAGAGCTTCCCCCCAACTACAAACTGCCTCCTGTTACCTCCATCCAGGCGCTGACTGCAAGCTTTTGTCCTGGGGAAGTATAACACAAAGGCCTGTGGTGCAGTGACTCAGGCCCCCTTCCCTGCTTCCTCCTGACCCTCATTCCAGGCTGAAGCTCCACAACCAGGTACTCTCTGCTCCTTGGTCGGGTCCCGGCTGGACAACACCTTCTTGCTCTGACTCTGGGTCCTCGAACTGTCCAGAAGTTGCCCCCTGGGGGGGGCGGTCAGGGCTGGCAGGGCAGGAGAGTCTACGGTGGGGCACGAAGTTGACCTCTACTCAGACATGTGGTACATCATCCATGCTGGGGGGGACGGAGCGACCTGTGCTCAGTTATCGCCCTCTTCCTGCACATGGTAGGACATTGGCAGGGACTTTTTACTCCTCTTCACCAGGAAGCCTTTGGGCATGTCTGTGGTGGAAGCAGTATGGCCTTTTTACGGGGAAATAAAAAAAGTTAAATCCCAATTTTCAATATATCTTCAATATATATAAACATTCATGCATGCCCTGATTGAAAGGAAATCTACTGAAAGAATAAGAAAGGGGGCACAATAGGAGCCCACTTAAGTGGGATTGTGGCCATCACAGGGTTAAGGATTATTAAGAGTTAAAGTCTATTATCAGTATTATACAGTTAATGTGTTTGACGTGCTAATTATTTGTACTGTACCTTTAAATTCTGGGAGCATCAGCCAGCCAATGAGACGCAGTGGAAGTTTCTGGTAGCCAGGAAGGCTTTATAAGGATTGGCTGGGCTGGGAATCTCCCTCTTTTCCTGGCAAGCAGCAGCAGTGAAAGAACTCCATCCCTCCCTCTCCAGTCGCTGTCATTTTTATGTGGTAGGCGTCACCCTGGATGTCCGGGGGGGGGGGGGGGGGGGGGGGGGGGACGTGATATTTCAGGATGTAATGAGTTAATGCTGCTTGAGTTACAGAAAAAAAACTAAGCAGTTGCACACATTTGGTTGGTTTCCTTTATAAAATTGACGTTTTTGATGTTGAGTAATGAAATACAATTTATATGGTTGATTTATTTGTGTTTAAACCAATAAAGATACCGCGGCCTTTATTTTCCAAACATGGGGTCAGTGTATTCATTTGATTGTACCTGGAGTAAGTTTGCATGGTGAATGTGTATGGCCTACAGTCCCAATATGTAGACTGCCATTGCTGACCTCTCCTTCTGAAAATGCTAGTTGCTTGGCTGTCACGACTTTCTATTATTCTAAGTTGCCGGCCTAAATCAAGTACGCACTCCTGTAGTTCCTCTGCATGTTTTTATTTCAGATTGGTAACTAATTATTGAGGCCGAGGGTTCAGCAAATCAGCCAAGCAAGCAGCATTTTCAAAAGGAGATCAGCAATGGCAGCCCTCCCTCTTCTCTCACTACATATTTCCTTTAAAGGGGTTGTGAAGGTACAATTTCTTTTTTCCTAAATAGCTTCCTTTACCTTGGTGCAGTCCTCCTTCATTTACCTCATCCTTTCATTTTGCGTTTAATGTCCTTATTTCTTCTCAGAAATCCTCACTTCCTGTTCTTATGTCTGTAACTCCACACAGTAATGCAAAGCTTTCTCCCTGGTGCGGAGTACCGTGCTCGCCCCCTCCCTTGGACTACAGGAGAGTCAAGACTCTCTCTATGTTGCAAATAGAGAAATGAGTTAGTGGACGTCCTGACACTCCTGTAGTCCAAGGGAGGGGGAGAGCACGACACTCCACACCAGGGAAAAAGCCTTGCATTACTGTGTGGAGTTACAGACAGAAGAACAGGAAGTGAGGATTTCTCAGAAGAAATAAGGACATTTAAAAGCAAAATGGAAGGATGAGGTAAGTGAAGGAGGACTGCACTGAGGTAAAGGAAGCTATTTAGGAAAAAAATGTGTACCTTTACAACCCCTTTAAGTCTGCAGATGTCACTAAGCAATTACCTCCTGCGGTAAATGGACAAAGTTCATAGCATGAAATAAAAATGCTATGACAACACAAAGTCATAATATAAATAAAAGAAGGGCATACTGCAACGCGCAGTGCCACACTTGGATGTGTTTGAAGAAGGGTTACAGTTTTGCACCGTTACCCAGGATTTATCTACTCCTCTACAGGGAACCCCGCGTGGTGCTCTACCAACTGAGCGCAGGGCTTCAGGAGAGCTATGTGGATGAGGGGGGAAAGGGACACCCGCCTAGCCAATCAGATCTGCCCATACAAACACTAGCGATCAATGAGGTGAACAGATGTCACACCAAATCACCCTCACATCCAATGTAATATACTGTCGTATTTTGTATATAAAGGGTGAGAACATTTGATCTCGACAACTTATGGAGAGAACTATTTTTTATTTTATTTATTTTTTTATTCACTGCCATCGCAGGCGATATCTACTCAACAATTACTACTTTTATTCTCCCCCTCCCACCATCAGTTTATCTTATCTATTACTTTGAAACTTTTAAGATTCAAGGAATCAACATGCTTTCCTGAAACATGCAAATCCTCAACGAACGGGACAACAGGATTGGTAGGACGGACCCCGCCCCACATATGTTAATACTATACAAAGGCTGAAACTGCAGCTGTCTCTTTAGTGTGTGAGCGGAGGGTCATTGATATCCCAATTGCTGGGCTTGCTTTTGTCTGGAGGTAGGGTAAGACTTTTACTGAAAGCACAAAGACGGGATTGTCAACGTTTTAATAGAAAACTTGGAATTGCAGATTGCTCATTTACTAGAGTTTGTGTATAGTTTTGCTATGTGTATATAATTGAATGTGTATTTTTATATATACATTTTGTATTGGTAGCTGCCTTTAATTTGGATTGCTTTTTAAAATACACAACAGTTACAGTATATCCCGAATTCCAAGTGTGTCGCCGTTACATGGAAATGAACATACATGGCTCGTCTGGTCTACTCCCTGCTCTGTAATTAAAGTGTCCTCTATGAGCAAATACAACATATCCCTCTGGATATGTAATGTAGCTGTGTCAGAATTAAGAAACCAACATTGATACTAAGTAGTTACTGAAGGCACTTGTTTATTAGTTTATGCTTCTCTTTGCTTGATACATTTTTGTAAACATTGTTATTCTAATAATTTGCAACAACTTGTAACCAATAGGAAAAGGGAAAGTGTTAAAAATGTATTACGGTTACTAACGTTTTGTGAGGTTGCCTATATGTTTATTGCTTTTTAGTCCGCTAAACTAACATTTTAATTGATTTACGAATGATTGTCCCTTGTTATGTTCTTGCAATGGTCCAGGGGCGTCCAAATCCTCTACACCCCCTATATGCAGTGGATAGAATCATGCATGGCATGGATCTAGCCACAGCCGCCCCCTATTCATGTGTCTGGCCCCTTTAAAGTTTTTATTTTATTTTTTAGAAGAACCTGATTAGAGTCGTAGGCTCTAATAGGCTTTAAAATAGAGTGGATTCGGGACACAGAACATTGCGTCTGGAGCCCACCCAGGTGTGTTGCAACAGCAAAAGAAAATTTACTGTTGCAACACTGATCCTCCTCCCGGCCAATCGGGAAGCAAGTTTGAAACCTGTTTCTCGATTGGCCAAAACGTCAGGCGATTCTATTGAACGCCTAGGGCCGGGAGGAGGAGAGAGAAGACACCGCAGAAGCTGCTCCAGGAGAGGACACTGGTCACCAAAATGGCTTTCCCTGAGCCCACCACGCTCTCACCACCATCCAAGGTAAGGACAGAGGGTGGTGGTGGAGGGGCTGTATTGGCACCACAGGGGGGTAGTGCATTTCCACCGGTGGCTCGGGAAGGTTGTTTGCCCCCCCCCCAAAAAAAAACACCAGATGCCACTGCAAAGGTTCATTAAAGTGTTTGTAAACCCTGGAGACATGAAATATGAACACAGCATATCCCTCTATAGCGTGTACTTGTCTCAGTTAAGAGCACTAAAGCTGGCTACACACTATATAATTTGTAAGTTTCTTGTATAACATTCCTTTAGATTTACCAAAACCATGTAATATGAGGTCAAACCTTAACACTTTCAAATTGTATGCAATCAGGTAGGCCCTTGCACTATATAGTTGAAGGTAAATCTAAAGCAAATGTAACTATAATGTATATCCAGCTTATGTGTCATTTCTGTCTGCTGCCTCGTTCCTCTGCTATAAGCATGAGTTTCTTCTTAGGCCTCGTACACACGACCGTTTTCCTCAACAGAATCCATCAAGAAACTTGGTGGCAGAGCTTTTTTGCAAAGGAAAACGGTCGTGTGTATGTTTTTCGTCGAGAAAACTGTTGAACTCGATGAGAAAAAAAGAGAACAGGTTCTTCTTTTTTTTTTTTTCTCTCGTCGGGAATCTCAATTTCCTCGTCGTGTTTCTCGTCAGGCTGGTTTACGACGAGAAACACGTTTGTGTGTATGCTTAGAAACCCACGCATGCTCAGAATAAAGTATGAGACGGGATCGCACCTTCGGTAAAAGTCGGGTTTGTAATGGAGATGGCACATTTGTCACGCTGTAACAGACTAAAATGCGCGAATCGTCTCTCACCAAACTTTTACTTAACACGCAGTAACATGAGATTAGTAAAAGCAGCCCCAAGGGTGTCGCCAGTGGAATCGAACTTCCCCTTGATAGTGCCGCTGTACGTGTTGTACGTCACCGCATTTGTGAACGACAAGATTTTGTCTTGACAGTGTGTACGCAAAGAAAGCTTGATAAGATTCTCGCCAAGTCTGACAAGGAACGCGTCGAGGATTTTTATTTTTATTTTACAACAAGTTTCTCGATGGTGTGTACGAGGCCTAAACCAGTTTTCCTGACACCAAGAGAAAAAAGGTGACAGGGGATTGAGCTCCAGCTGACTGACAGTCTCAGCTCTGTTCCTGTGTGTGTGGGGGGGGGGGGTCTCTCCCCTCCAATCAGCTCTCAAAGCTATCCTCACTGATGTAACTTCAGCTCTCCACCCCTGCTTTTTTAGAGCTGAGAGATTCTGTGTAACTTCTGCACTTTCCTTGGATGTAGGAGAAAGAAAGCTGTAGATAAACAGGTACAACTTACGTAGGAGAATTTTTTCCATCTCTGTATATCAGGCCAGTCAATTCACTGGATATATGTGCGGGTTTTAAACAGAAAAATTTGAATGTGTGTAAAAAAAGTTGCTCTACTAGTGTAAAATAAATATAATCGCAGCCAGCATTAACAATATAGACATATGTGAATAGAAAATAAGAAGCAAACAATGCAGCGCTAAAAAGTAAATAACTCCAAAAAGTCGTGACTAGGAGTTGTTATAAACAGCATATGTTATGTGCAGGTAATGTGACATAATACTTAATCAGAATCTAAGGAAAATATCTGAAACAAACAATATCACATGAATATGAAAGGAAATGTAAATAAAGTCCATATAATAATCACACTTGATATAAATGGATAATCATAACAGAGTGAGCCCCATATAAAAGTAAGCAAAAGACAATCCTGTGATCCGTCAATATAAAATGGTAACTTGTTAAAACTTATATGGATAAAAGAGGCAGTCAGCAACAGCGACAACCGGGATAGGGAATTCAGCACCAGGAGAGGGGGGGTTAAATATGCTTACCCCATGTCATGGTCAAAATAGGCAATGGCAAATGCTCTTTGACAAATGGACTGGCTGGAGCTCCTATGAAGATAACACAGTGCAACCGGACATGAACATCCAAATGCAAATAGCGACCATAGAAAAAAGACAGAAAAGGCCTCCACATAGATAAATCTAGTAGTATCGTGTAACAAAAAGCTTATTTATTCCAGTAAAAAAAAACAAATAAAAGGTACAGGCATCATCAAAATGTATGTAGTGGGTGATCACAAAAAGTTCCATAAGGCGTAATGTATATGTACCCGACACGTTTCGCACTAAACTGCATCAACTGGGGCATGACTGGGGCTGTTCAGTCCTTCTGCCTTTATTACCCTGTTAAAGGGTTGCAAACCCTGTTTTTATATAGCACTACGCATAGAGCAGTCTGAATGGACTGACTTCCAACAGTTCAGACCTGTTTGGTGACAAGTGTCAAAAATTTGATTTCCCAACGTATGTATGTATGTGTGTGTGTGTGTGTACACGCTATCTCAATAGGTATGCCAAATCCCTAATTATTGGTCCTGTATGATATATTTGCATGGCTGTGCCTTATGTCAAAGCAAATGAGTATGATTTGCAATGGCGGCTGGTGCTCAAAATTTTTGGGGGGGCACAAACTGAAAAATTTGGGGAAAAAAAAACATCAATTGCAGCCTCACTGTGCCATCAAACGCAGCCGCTTGTGCCCCATCAAACGCAGCCGCTTGTGCCCCATCAAACGCAGCCGCTTGTGCCCCATCAAACGCAGCCGCTTGTGCCCCATCAAACGCAGCCGCTTGTGCCCCATCAAACGCAGCCGCTTGTGCCCCATCAAACGCTGCCGCTGTGCCCCATCAAATGCAGCCACAGTGCAAGTCAATTACAGACTCATAATGCCCCAGCCATGTTCATTGCAGGGACTTGCAGGGTAGTTGTGGTGCACTCTATTCATGGTGAAATGCCATTTAATTTTTTTGCCATTGAACAGCACTGAGTGGCTGCATCTCCTTTCAGGTGGGGTGGTCAGGGGTAGTAAAATTTCAGCTCAACTCTCTTCCTGTACTGCCCCTCCCAGCTGTGTGATTGATCCCCTGCTGAACAGGTAAAAGATATAAAGTAATCTGGAATAGAAAGGGTGTGTCAGGCAGTGATTGGAATGGTCAGATCATCTAACACAGAAGGTGCAGGATATGAGAGCAGTGAAGATATATGTGAGGGAGAGAAAACAGCAGAAAGTGAAGGAGGGGGAGAGGGGGGGGGGGGGGTCAGTGTGACAGGGAAGAACTACACACTTGCAGTACAGGAGAGAGGGGGATTAAAGTTGGAGGTGGAAGATGTGCTGTAGCAGGAGTCATAAGTGACAATAGCTTCCCCCCTCCCCCTCTCCCAGTCCTGACCCTCCGTGTACTGTACCTTCTCTGTTTTCAGTGTGCACTGCTGGCTGTCACATGGAGATGGATGGAGGACTGCTTCTTCTGCTGGTTGCCTAGTCCATTAAATGCAGCCAGTGTAAATCCACATAGGAGCAGAAAAAAAAAATAGTCCCTCCAGCTACAGACTTCCCGACTTCACTAGAACAGAAAGTGAAAGTAACACGGCTGCGGGGGGGGGGGGGGGGGGGGGGGGGGGGGGAGCACCTCCCAAGTCCTACAGCGATTGCTAATGGTCAGACACAAAGACAGGCAGTAGTCTGACCAATGAGAGTGCTGGGGCTATTAGCTCTGTGCCCCGGATCAACACAAAACCCTGCAAATGTAGCGTCTCGCCTGCAATCACGGGATTGCAGTGACATGACGCTCCCATAGTGCACTGGGGCCGGCGTCCTAGCAGAGTAAACTTAAAGAACTCAAATTTTTTTTTTTTAAAGGGACCTTTTTTTTTGCCAATAGGTTTGGGGGGGGGGGGGCGGCGCCCATGCGCCCCCTATGGACGGGCCGCCACTGATGACTTGCAAGTTTAAAAAAAAAACACATGTTTAGGAATTAACTTGATGCTTTCTTGCCATTTTATTTGACCTGATTGCAAAATGGGCTAATACAGAGATGCACAGTACAAACAAAATATGACAATAATCTGCGGCATAGCCAAACTCCTGTTTTCCTTATTGCAAAAGCTACCAAGAATTTCTTACATCACCTCCCTTTTTTTTCACCTACCATACACACAAACTTTCACACAGTATAACTGACTTGTGATCATGAACACTGCTTCCTACCAATGACCACACTTTGATCATGCTTTCATTTTAGGCCTAAGGCACCTTTTACACCGGGTGGGGGGGGGTCAGTCTGGGGAGGATCTGTCTGAGAGAAATCCCCCTACTCAGTGGGGAATATCTACGCTGATCCCCACTAAGCATGTGGATGACAGGTCTATGCAGAGCAGACAAGGACAAAGTTTGCTCTCCTATATCCGACCTGCTGGGCAAACATATAGCCATGCATCTCTTGCCTTGCCCCCTCCTGTAGTCCAAGGGAGGGGGCAAGCACAACACTCCACACCAGGGAGAAAGTCTTGCATCACTGTGTAAAGTTACAGACAGAACAGGAAGTGAGGATTTCTCAGAAGAAATAAGGACATTTAAAAGCAAAATCGAAGGATGAGGTAAAGGAAGCTATTTAGGGAAAAAATTGTACCTTTTACAACCCCTTTAGGCTCCCAAAGCTGGATGCCGCTTTGTCTCAGGTAACCAAAAGGTCTGACCTCTCCTTTAAGGATACAGGGTGTAGTAACGACCTGATGGACCTTAGATCAGAATCCCTCCTTAGGAAGGCCTGGGTGCAAATACATCAGCCATGTGTCCAGCCTTAGCAGCAGCCTGTGTAGCCAGGAATGCAGACTCCTGGGTTGAGAAGCTGACCAAACACCTGTCACAGGAATCTGGTTCAGATGACATCCTTGACTCCCTATCAGTGATAGGAAAAGCCATTGCATACCTTGCACATGCCACAGTTAAACCTGCAAGACCCTCGGTCAAGACGGCTGCATTAATCAATTCAGCTAGAAGAGCTGTCTGGATTAAGGCCTGAGAAGGAGATGTCGCAACAAAAGGAAAACTTTGTGGACTTCCCTTTCGGGGCACATTGCTGTTTGGCCCAGGCCTAGACAAGGTCCTGTCTAGGTCCGGAAAAGGGGAAGAAGTTCCCAGTAAACCCCCAAAAAGGAAAAATTTTAAGAAAAAAATTGTTGCCCCCTGGGACAACCACAGCACAGAGCCAAAAAAAAACAGTAAGCTGTGCAACGGCAGGAGAAGGCGCAATGAGTTGTCCTCCCCCCAGAGTTGACGCCAAGAATAGGGTGGAGGGCCGGCTGTCCCATTTTTTTTTTTCCCCAATGGGAGAAAATATCAGACAGCTTCTACATCTGCCAGATCCTGCGAAGGCTGTCTGCAATTCTCGGCAAAACTCACTTCCGTGATCACCCTCGCACATCCCTCCAGGGATGCTCTGAAAAGATCAGCCCTTCTGGATGGAATCCAGGAATTGGCAGAGCAGCAGGTGGTGGTACCTGTACCAAAAGAACAATATCAGGGATTCTACTCCCCATGCATTCGTTGTTCGCAAGGCGTCAGGAAAATATTGACTTATAATAAACCTAAGAAACCTGAACAGGTTCCGGGAATACAAAAAATGTACAATAGAGTATCTACTCCGTACGCAAAAACCTCCTGAAGAAGGCCTTCAGGACGACACTGGACCTACTTGCATGTTCTAATCCACTTGGATCATCAGGCATTCTTGAGTTTTACAGTAGTTGTCAGAGGAGATTTTTCACTGGCAGTTTAGAACCACCCCCCCCCCCCCATTCGGGTTAACAGCCCAAGGATTTTTTCCAAACTCCTATCAGAAGCAGTAGCCTTTCTGCATCTCCAGGGTATAACTCTGATTCCCTAACTGGACAACCTGCTAATCTCTGGACCATCAGTGGCCCAAGTCAGATCAGACACCAACAAGGTAATGTCTGTCCTGGAAACCTTTGGCTGGATAATCGGCACAGAAAAATCCTCCCTCAGAACAGACTAGGAAGGTCTTAACCTATCTGGTAGACACCAGACTACAGAAACTGTGGAAAAACTAGCCTCATCAGTGGGGTACCTGATAAAAACCCAGTCACGTTCCATAAGAGAGGTGCTAAAAACCCTGGGCCTGATGTCGGCAAGCATACCGGCCATCGTCTGGGCACAACTCCACTCAAGAGTCCTCCATTTCTTCCTCCTGTCCTCTTTGGACAAGAGCAAATTCCTAGTGCTCACCCCCCAGGTCCTGTTTTTTCTAGAATGGTGGACAGTGCTCAACAATCTAAAGGGGCGGCAGACCTTGGGATCCAGTGAAGGTCATCACCGATGCGACAGTATAGAAGTAGTAGGTGGTTGGACCTCCTAAATTCTTTTGTTCTTTGTAAGTAGGTGAAGAGACACCTTCGTACTTCTAGGCAATGACATTTCCTTCATTTTTTTGGTTTATCACAGAAGGACGGCAATGTTATATCTTGCGTCCTATGGAATAAGTGAAGCACACCCCGCAGGAGCTGCTGGCTAGATTTGGGTCAGACTGTTACCTCTGTAGCTTCGATGTCTAGGATAGTTGAAGAGAGTAACAGTGATGGAATGTCCAAACAGTAGATGTCTTTCTTGTGCTTTATTTTACCCAACACGGTAAAACAATAAACTTGAAGTGAATAAGAGAAGATGGATGAGGAGAAGAGTAGCAGATTCAGGCCTAAAAGTAAACAAAGCAGTCCTGCTTCAAACCACACTTTGCTTTCATCGCCACTCCAGCTGGAGTGGGTGTAGTGTACCTGGACAGGCCTCTCACACCGACCTGGCAGCCAGGGTATCACTCGGAAACTGGTGAGGAAGCAGGCCTCTGCCACAGACCCTTCCCTAGAACATAGATCATGAAGATAAATCTTCCTTGGTGAATTTAGTGCCTGAATCTAACCTTAGGTAGTTCTTAGTTGGTCACCGACTGACAGGTTGCTGACATCCAACCTCTGTGTCCGGTCACCTCGATCCCCGGTGGTTCGCTCCAGTGCTGTTGGATCACCAGCCTCCTATTGGTGGTCCTCAACTAGACTCTCCACCGAACAGCATAAACTTGCTTGGGATCTTCGAAGATGGGACCCCAATCGATCACTGGGGTCCCGCCATAACTTCAGTTGCTCCGGGCCGTCAGGGACCCAGAATCGGGAACTCCGCGTGGCACCCACGCCCCGGGCCAGGTAGGCCATAACGCCCGGGGCGCGGTGATGTGCAGTCACCCTAAAGGTGGGTCCCGCACCATGAAGACAACTCAAGATGGCGTCTGCCTCATAAGTACCCTCTCCCAGCATGCTCAGCGAGGCCCAAGCCTCCCGATTGGTCACTTGGAGAGAACACCTGAACCTCAACTCCACTGCTGCCGCCTGTCGACTCGGGGTTGAACTACACCCCAGGTACGACAGAACGAGCCCACAGTACAGCCAAGCTGAAACAGAGAGCCCTACCAGAAGAGAAGGGGCTTTGGGGGACTTGTCATGCAGCAGTGAGGAAGCCTATTGGAGTAAGGGGTAAGGTAGGTATACTGTGTAGCTCCCCTTACTTTCAGAAAGGGCGCTACGCAAAAGTTAGTAGGGTAAGACTTGCTTGCTCTCACCCAGGTTGATTTGTTCAAATTCGGCAGCTGTCAGCCCTGAATTATCCTGTGGGTCATTCTGCGTTCCAGAGATGTGGTCCCATCTCTAGGTGGCGCCTTAGGGATTCAGGCAGAGCTGCTTTTCCCCAGCAGCCAATTGGAGGAGTGTTGGGGGAGGGTATATCTGTGGCAGACGCCATTTTCCGGGGTTTTTCGCAGGTTCCAGGTGCGGCACCCACCTTCAGGGTGTGCACACATCACGTGCCCCATCACTATGGCCTACCTGGCCGGGGCCCGTGCTGCGCAGAGTTCCCGACTCTGACCCTCATGGCTCAGAGACACTGAAATGACTGAGGGACCTCAGTGACTTAATGGGGTTCCGCATCTCAAGAGAACGGGATTAAGAGGATACGCTCTATTGTTCTTAAGTACCGGACCTGTGGCAGAGGCCTCTACTAATCTTCTAGAGCCAAGTCGGTGGCAGCGACTTGTTCCTCGGCATTCTCAGTGACACTCTGGCTCCCGAACCTGTGTGGGAGGCCTGTCCGGGTGCGCTGCTCCCGCTCTGGTTAGAGCGGCGATGTGATTGACTCCATTACAGAAGGCAGGACTGCTTTCTTTATCCAAGCCTGACTCTGCAAAGTTACTCTACTTTCATCAACCTTTCCTATCTACCTCAAGTTGATGTGTTGGTTGTGTTGGACCAGGAAAATAAAGCATTCAGAAAACTTCAGCTACAGGTTGGACATTCGTTACTGCTCTGCTCACTACATTCAACCTCTGGACACCACACAGAGGTAATTTAATCTGCCGATCCCCCCAGTCTGATCAGCGGCTCCTGAATAGGGTAGCGCTACAACTGTAACTGCTTATAATGATACCCCTAGATCATACGTCCCAAACGTCCCGGATTTCGCGGCACTCCCCCCCGCTTTGATCTGCGAAACAACCCCCCCCCCCCCCCCGCTCAACAAACTTTGATCTTGCGAAACCCTGCCCGCTCAACAACTCGGATCCACGGGACCCCCCCCCCCCCCTGCTCAACAACTCAGATCCGCTCAACAAGGTGTCCCTCAAAAAGTTGGGAGGTATGCCCCTAGACAAAGACACATTTTTAATACCCATACAGTGGAGAGGGAGTCCCACTGCAAGGGTAATTGTTGATTTTATACCTGGAGTTGATTTTGTTATCTGTTGTGCTTCTGAGGCTTAGGATCTCCGTATCAACAGTTTTCATGGAACTTTGTAAAAATGGCCATGTGACAAGAACATTATCACATGTTTTTTCTTGTGCTCTCTTAGGATGACCCCAGTATGAATGAGAACCTTTGTGAGTCATGTGAGCAGGAAATAGCCTCCCTGGCTATTTAGTTGGGCAATAAGTGTATTCTTTGTAAAAGCACATTTATTATTTTTTATTGCATTCCAAACACGCAAATAAAGCATGGATTTAAATACATTTTATTAAAACCTTAAAAGCAAAGTATTTTTCAATGACCAATTTTGGCATATTTTATTTTTTTCCTTTCACGTTTTACTGCTAATGCTGGCTCATCTGTAAATGTATTGTATTCAATATGGCGATTTGTGGATGAGCCACTAGAGGGAGCTCTAAGAACCTGAGTAGTGTTCTCTTTATTGTTGAGATATCAGTCACATAGGGCAATGTTTTCAATGAGTTGATCCCATGGCTTTGATTTGTGGGAAAGAAGCACTAAAATACAATCACTGTGTGACGCTGGCAAGCAGAGTTTTTAACCTTTAAAATGTATCTCTTGTACATGTTACTCTAAAAAGAGCATTGAAAAGACTGTACATTTATTTTCATTTTTATATAGATTGTGCATTACACAAATGCTGTGCAAGCTTCTTATGATTTTATATAATTATGTATTTATTTTTGAATCTAGAACTGCAATCATGTCTGATAAACCAGTGCTTCACTACTTCAATGGAAGGGGGAAAATGGAGTCTATCCGCTGGGCACTTGCTGCAGTTGGTGTCGAGGTTGGTGTAATCTCAAAAGTTGTCAAACTTTCATTTCATAACATAATGCGGTCTATCTAGATCAGGGGTGCCCAACCAGTGGCCCGGGGGCCACATGTGGCCAGTGGAGCCCTTTGATGTGGCCCGCGACCTTCTCTGGGATAGCGGGTTGGCAAGCCAAGATTCTGGGTTGCCGACCAGTCTTTCCAGAGCATCAGTGTTATTAATGAAGCAGGGCTGCTTTCAAAGTGATCCGCAGGTGCAGCGCGGAACACCTGCGCGTTACCTACACTGAGCCATATACTTCTGTTATTACCTGCAGGTGTGGTGAGCTTTCAAAAAGTGCACCACACCTACAGGATATAATAGAAGTCTAAGGCAAAGTGCAGCTAGCCCGCAGAAAAGCCACAGGTGTACTGCGCTGCACCTGCAGTGCAGGTAAACCACAACACATCAGTGTGAAAGCAGCCTTAGGCCTCTTACACACTATCAGTTTTTCTCTTCAGGTTTACCAAAACCATGTAGTGCAAGGGCCTGCCTGATTGCATACAAATTGAGACTCTTGAGGTTAGACCTCATATTAGATGGATTTGGTAAACCTGAAGAGAAAAACCTGAAGAAAAACTGATAGTGTGTAAGAGGCCTTAGGCCCCTTTGGCATTATCCGTCCAACCCAATCGGACCCTCCGTTCACCTCTATTGGACCACAGATGTAAACGGAAGGGGGGGGGGGGGGGGATCTGTCCCATTCCATCTGGGCAGATCAGATCGGAGGGCCCATAGAGTAGAGCAAGCATATGCAGTATGGACAGGGACCTGTCAGCTGCCCGCTTCACTCATTGGGGCCCGCGACTGGTTGCTAAGTCGCTTAAGTGGCCCCCGCTCTTTAAAAGGTTGGGCACCCTTGATCTAGATGGTCACCAACATGACTTTACTGATTGATATCATAAATATTCTGTGCTTGCTGTAGTACAGGGGTCTCCAAACTGCGGCCCGAGGGCCAGATGTGGCCCGTTGCTAGCCTTTATCCGGCCCTTGGGGCAGAATTCCTCCCACTGATAGGAGGCATTATTTCTCCCACTGGAGCACTATATATTACCAGGGCCGATCCGCCCTATATGCTCACTATGCAAGCCGCTTAGGGCCCCACAAAGCTGCGGAGGGCCCCCCAAATGACTAGAGGCCCGCCTGGTGAGAAGTCATTTTCGGCCCCTTACCCCACTTCTCAACTCGCTGGCTGAATGGGAGAAGAGGTAAGAAGTCAGCACCCCCCGCTTCTCAACTTTAATTTGACATGTCATTTTGCTTAGGGCCCCAGGGAGGTCAGGATCGGCATTATATATTACACTGATACAAATGATGGGCTACTATCCCTCTTACTAATAGGGGGAATAATTCTCCTCCTATTGACCACCAACCCTGAGGCCATATTTATTCTCACTGATGCTGGATGCCCGTGACATTTCCTGCCCCTGCTGGCCACAATCCGGCCCTCCTAAAGTCTGGAGGACAATAAAGTGGCCCTTTGTTTGAAAAGTTTGGAGACCCCTGCTGTACTATAAAGACCAGATTATGTATTCTATGGTGCAAATCCTCTTCTATCTCCTGCCATATACTACAAGTGTCATCATATTTATGATGCTGATTTCCTGACCGGAAAGCGGCACATTTCTCAGCTGAAAGGCAGGTATCGGTCTGTAAGGCCTGGTTCACACCTATGCAGTTTTTTATTTTTTTTAGTGCGTTTTCAGTTTTGAAGAAAAACACTTCAGTTCATTCAACATGGTTTTCTATGGGTCATTGTTCCTTCTGTGCATTTATGAAAAGGGCCAGGGACTCATTGTTAGTTTTTTGCTCTCAAGTTGCTGTAATTCTTCTCTGATCTCCACACTTCCTGGTTGTCTGTTTCCTGATAACCACAGAGCTGGGAGCTTTCTCTCTGTGGTCACTAATCAAGAAGGTGTGATTACTGTGTGTCTAAAACCCCTCAGCACCAATCAGTTTTGTTTTCCAAACAATCACTGCCCTGTATTGGCTCTGTACAGCAGAGAAGCAGGAAACGGCATGCAAAAACGAAACTAGAAACTGCAGGTACATTATATGATAGATAAAAATCAATTTTTAATCATTTTGAAAAGGAATCGGTTAACTATTATGTCTCTATACCCTGTAAACAGCCTGAAAAGCCTGAAATGAAGACGGACACAGTTTTGTTTTATTTACTAGTGCAACTTATAACATCCAAGTAAAAGATATAACCTCAACATGTCAGAAAAAAATCAAAAACAGAATCACTGAGCTAGAACAATGATCACTCCCTTATGTCAGTATTTTGTTGAACCACCTTTTGCTCTACTTGCAGCCTTTAATCTGTTGGGATATGTCTCTAACTTTGCACACCTAGGGCCAGATTCTCAGCTCCAAATACACCGTCGTATCCCTGTTTCTGGCCCTGGGTATCTATGTGACTAATTCTTAGAATCAGTTACGCAGTGATTTTGCTTAGATCCGACTTGCGTAAGTCACTTACACCGTCGGATCTAAGTTGTATTGTTACGCTGGCCACTAGGTGGCGTTCCCATCGCTTTCTGTATCGAATATGCAAATGAGCGTGATACGCCGATTCCCGAACGTATTTGCGCGCCGTCGTCGTAGTTTGCGTAAGGTTACCTCTGCTATATGAGGGGTAACCTTGCGTAGGTCCGGCGTAAGCCATGATATGTATGAACGTCGGGACAGTGTCGTGTTTTTCTGTCGTTTACGTAACTCGTCGCGAATAGGGCTGTGCGTTAATTACGTTGCTGTCGAAATCAATGTATTTGCGGCGTACTATGGAACATGCGCAGTGGCCTACGTTTACCGCCGGCGCATGCGCAGTTCGTTCGGCGCGGGGCGCGCTGAATTTAAATACAGCTTCCAGTACTTTTTTTCATAAGGAAACAGAAAACCAGGAAGTGTGCAGAACAGAGAAGGATTACAACAAAAACGAACAATGAGGACATGAAACCAGGACTGCGTTGGGGTAAAGGAAGCTATTTAGCTAAAAAAAAAAATTCCTTTAGTGACCCTTTAGGATTAGCCAAAACAGCTCTTAAGGGAACTGTATTTACAATCAACACTCTTTGAATGCAGGAGACTGACCTTTTGTTTATCCACAAATTCTTCATTCATAGACTCTTCTTTTGTACAGCTGTAAATGAAGGAGGTGGGCAGGAAGGGCAGGCATAGTTAGCACTCTAAAGGCCCATACATACAATCTGACTTTTCGACTACAACAGTCCGATGGACGTGTTTTATCAGATAATCTGACCGTCTGTATGCTCCACCGGACAATTGTTGTTGGTTTTTTTTCAGCGGACAAATGTTTGCTGTGAATGCTCTCAAAATTTTCGACAACAAATGTACGATAGAGGCTAATCCGATTGTGTGTACACAAGTCCATCAGACTAAAATCCAAAGTACAAACACACATGCTCAAAACCAATTCTAAACATCAGACCGTAATAGCAGAAGTTGCCCAAAGAGCGGCAGTAAAGAGCTGAAACCACGTGATTTGGTAAATGTTGGCTAAAAATGTTCTGCCGTGTACAAGTTCACGGTCAATGCCCATTTGGACAAAAAACCACGGAAAAGTCAGATGGAAATCCGATCGTGTGTAAAAGGCTTTAGAGTGCGCAGCAAAAACCGTCGTTTTTTGCTGCGCTTTTCAGCTGCTATCGGGGTGCGTTTAACCCCTGCTAGCGGACAAAAAAGCATTACAAGGGGTTTGGCGGCTCTGCCCATGGGCAGGGGCGATTTAGGAGTGGTGTATTCAAGCGCTGCAAAGAAGCTGCTGACATTACTTTTTTTTGATGCCATGCCAGTGAAGTGCCTCAGTGTGAAAGCCCCAGTTTGATTGCAGCTGAGGCTTTTTTTCAGGCACTTTACAGGTGCTATTTTAAGCGCTAAAGCACCTGAAAAAGGCCTGCAGTGTGAAAGGGGTCTTAAGAGATCTATGACAATTTCCTTGGTTCGTATTGACCCCCTAAAGCATCAGAAGATTACAGCTGTGGGGGTAAGGGGGATCAGAGGACAGAATTTCAACTGAGTCCTTCTTCACACATGTGTGCTGCAGGTGTTCTATGCATCCTCGTACAGGATGTCCCATTCATGTCATCTGCTCCTAAATTGACATCCATGCAGAATGTCTGTTTGGGGCCGTGCATCTGCATAGATGTCAAATTTAGCGCAGCGACTATCTTCGTGCAGCTGCTGCGTCCCAACTGACATGAATGGGACTGCCTGTATGGGAATACACAGATAATAGTGTCATGAATCAATTAATATAAGACATCTATAAATGTGGTAAATTGATATACAAAGGCTCCTTTAAAAATGTTGTATAAATGGTGATAACAAACCACTCCTGAAAGTGTCAATGCTTCTTCCACACAACCTTTTGAGCACACCCCCCCCCCCCCCCCAGAAGGCAAACAAACTCACCAAATTATATATATATAATATATATATAATATATATTATAAAAGAAGGTCAGACAGCATTCAGCTCATTACTTGTGGTTTGGGGATGGTTGATGCATCTTGATGCAAAACATGTCTGCAGCATGTGTATATTATACACATGCATCAACAATCCCCACACCACAAGCAATGAGCTGAATGCTGTCTGACCTTATTTTATAATATATATTATATAATTTGGTGAGTTTGTTTGCCTTCTGGGGGGGGGGGGGGGGGGTGTGCTCAAAAGGTTGTGTGGAAGAAGCATTGACACTTTCAGGAGTGGTTTGTTATCACCATTTATACAACATTTTTAAAGGAGACTTTGTATATTAATTTACCACATTTATAGATGTCTTATATTAATTGATTCATGACACTATTATCTGTGTATTCCCATACAGGCAGTCCCATTCATGTCAGTTGGGACGCAGCAGCTGCACGAAGATAGTCGCTGCGCTAAATTTGACATGTTGTGGTTGGTTGGGGGCAGGAAATGTGGGGCTATTGGTGCCTGGCTTCTTGCACAGACACCAACAATGGTACCAAAAAGTGCCTGCGAGCAACTACATTCAGCTGCCCCGGCACACTGTTGTCGGTGAAGGAGACTGAATGAATGTCTTGATTAGAATGTTTCTAATCAGACATTTAGGAATTCCAAAAATGCATACTATACACATTTTTTATTTTATTCATAGAAATAAAGTGTAGTTTGTTTTTCATCTTTACCTGAATTTCCTCTTTAAGAGATCTGTGTCCATGAGTTGAGTTAAGAGGGGTGTCAAACTCCATTTCATCGTGGGCCGCAGAGGGGGGACCAGAGGAGGGCTGGAGCTCTCCTGCAGCTGCAGAAGAGGTGGGAGGGCCACATGAAACGGCCTGGAGGGCCGGATTTGGCCCGCGGGCCTTGTGTTTGACACCTGTGAGTTAAGAGAAGAGGATTTTACAGAAGAGGATTTTACAGTGACTAAGTGACTATTCTTAATGACAAGGAGGCCTGACAGGGGACAGGTAATGCCCTAGGCTAAAACTGCCCACGGACCTAAGAATATTATTGTTCATTCAAAGTACGGCCTTCCCTTCAAACCATTCTATGTTTGTTCAAGTTCGAGTCTTTTTTTTTTTTTTCCATTTTGCCTAATGGGTGCTTGGGTATCAACGGACATTTCTCAGCATACTCAAAGGCTTCATTGACCAAAGTTGCTGACTTGAATTTTTTTTTCTTTACAGTTTGAAGAGAAGCTATATGATACAAAGGAGGAGTATGAAAAATTGCTAAAGAGTACGTATTTATTATTTTTTATCCTATCAATGTGTTCACAAACCATACTTGGATGAACTGGACTCTGAACGGTGTCCATGTTACTCAGTGCTTTAAGTGGACCAAAAGAGGTGCCGGTACTCCTATTTTTTTTTTTTTCGCCCCCCCCCCGGGCAGAACGGTTTTTTTCGCCCCCCCCCCCCCCCCGGCGCTAACGCATGACCACATACGCCCAATCACAGGGCGCCATGCCATCAAATGCAGCCACTGTACCATCAATTGTCACCACTGTGCCATGCCATCAAATGCAGTCACTGTACCATGTCAATTGTCACCACTGTGCCACCAATTGTCACCACTGTGCCACCAATTGTCACCACTGTGCCACCAATTGTCACCACTGTGCCACCAATTGTCACCACTGTGCCACCAATTGTCACCACTGTGCCACCAATTGTCACCACTGTGCCACCAATTGTCACCACTGTGCCACCAATTGTCACCACTGTGCCACCAATTGTCACCACTGTGCCACCAATTGTCACCACTGTGCCACCAATTGTCACTGTCCAGACATCTATCCACCTCAGAGCCTGTCATTTTAGTAAGACTGCTGGGACTTGTAGTTCTCCATCTTCTCCTGGGGCTCATGGAGATTGGAGAACTACAAGTCCCAGCAGGTTATACATACAATAAGGCTCTGAGGTGGATGGGTGTGGATTGCATGCACCTGAGCCCCAGGAGAAGATGGAGAACTACAAGTCCCAGCAGGTTATAATATAAGGCTCCGAGGTGGATGGATGTCCGGACATCCATCCACCTCAGAGCCTTATATTATAACCTGCTGGGACTTGTAGTTCTCCATCTTCTCCTGGGGCTCAGGTGCATGCAATCCACACCCATCCACCTCAGAGCCTTATTGTATGTATAACCTGCTGGGACTTGTAGTTCTCCAATCTCCATGAGCCCCAGGAGACGATGAACTACAAGTCCCAGCAGTCTTACTAAAATGACAGGCTCTGAGGTGGATAGGTGGGGATCAGGCAGTGCACCCCTTTAGATTTACACCGACCCCCCCCCCCCCCCCCTTCTCTCTCTCCCCTGTTTTACAGGAGAGTGTTTTGCTTACCTTGCTGGAGAAACTTGCCGCCGCCGCACTGTAAACACATGTCCGAACTTCCAGGCCAATCAGCGCAGCACAGAGGTACAGCGCCTCCCACTCCACCGCCCGCCAATCTCCTGCGCCGTTATCTGTTTTTTTTTTTAGCCCTTCTGCCTAGTTGGCTGGTGTTTCCCGCCACTCCCACATCAAGGGAGACAGACAGTTCCACCAGCCAACCAGGCGGAAGGGCTGAAAAAAAACTCATTGTGCGCCGCCGCCGGGTGTACCAAGATGGCCGATAGCTCCAGAGCTAGGCCAAAGCCGCGGCCTTTCCTAAGGCGGCGGCGCATTCTGCGGACGCCAGGATTTTTCGCCTGGTGCAGGAGCCCCCCCCGCTACGCCAGTGCGTTCCGGTACGGGAAACCCACGTACTGGGCGCACGGAGAGGTGCTGGTACTCTCCAGGGCCATTTTTGGAAGTGGCGGTACTGAGTACCGCCGCGTTCCGGCCCACTTAAAGCACTGATGTTACTTAATAATATTGTAAATAGTATAAAAAATGTAAGGAGAATGACCTTGAAAACATAGGCCCTAAACATGGGTACCATATGGTACTGCACCCAGTCAATACGGGCACAGCGTATTTCAGTCTGCCATAGACTCTAACAGGCAGCATGGCTGGATACTGCGCTAAAGTGCCAGGATTGCACCCACAGGGGCTTGGCACCCCATGAGGCCTTAATGTGCTGGTAGCCTGCTACTTATGTCATTTTACTTTAGCTCAATTGTTAATGTGACACTAATTAATATCCTTTATTCTCCAAAAATATTCCATACACATCTACTATTTAATAGCCTTGTAATCTATTTTTCATGAAACGGTTTCTTACTGTGTTTTTCTGCCTCCTTGTAACATCCTTTGTAAGAAGGAGGGTGGCTACATTCCTACCTACAGTGGGACTATGGGGAATGAACATAGCCACCCTTTAGCAGGAAATCAGATCACAGCAGCAAAAAAAATTGCATTTGGAGGTTTATAATAGAAGGTACTCGTTTAAGCTAAGAATACATAGTGTACAGTACTTGAATAGAATATATCATTTTTAACCAGACATTAGTATGACTTTAAAAATTTTAAAAATGGAACCGATTGTTAAAAAAATACATGTTTTGAAGCAATATAACTGTGTATAAATTCTGTTGTGCCAATATTAATATTCATTAACCTGGAGGAGGTATGCAGATGAGAATTTTTTACTTTTCTGATGTGCGTACAGGCTCTGGCTTAGAAAGCATTCAGAACCACGGGTCAGCATTACAGCCAGGCAAAAAGCATTTTTAGAAGGTTAGCAATGATATCTCCCGCATCTCTTTCATAATTTATATTACACCTTGATGCCCACAATATGTAGTCTAACCTTTTTACTACCACCCGCCATCAATTGACGGGGCACGATAATGCTCTCGTTCTGGGAGGACGTCATAAGACGTCCTCGCCTTGCCGAGCCACCAGGGGGCGCGTGTACTCCCGCCGCATTACTGGGAAACCGATGCGAGTGCCCAGCGGCCGCGATTTCCGCCAGGCATCCGCGATTGCCCAGTAACTGAGCAGGACCGTGGATCTCTGTGTGTACAGATATCCACGTCCTGTCAGGCAGAGGAGACAAATGCTGTGTCCCTTGTACATAGGGACACAGATTGGTCACCTCCCCCAGTCAGTCCCCTCCCCCTACAGTTAGGATCACTCACTAGGGTACACATTTAACCCCTTGATCGCCCCCTAGTGTTAATCTCTTCACTGCCTGTCACATTTACACAGTAATCAGTGCTTATTTATAGCACTGTTCACTGTATAAATGTAAATGGTCCCAAAATAGTGTCTAAAGTGTCCGATGTGTCCAACGCAATATCGCACTCACGATAAAAATCGCTGATCGCCGCCATTACTAGTAAAAAAAAAAAATGCTATAAATCTATCCCCTTTTGCACAGACCAATAAACGCTTGTGATTTTTATTTATTTTATATATATATATATATATATATATATATATATTTTTTTTTTTTGGGGATATTTATTATAGCAAAAAGTAAAAAATATTGCTTTTTTTTTTTTTTTTTTTTTTTTTTTTATCAAAATTGTCGCGCTTTTGTTTATAGCGGAAAAAAAACAAAAACGCAGAGGTGATCAAATGCCACCAAAAGAAAGCTCTACTTGTGGGAAAAAAACGGTAGAAATTTCATTTGGGAAAAGTGTTGCATTACCACACAATTGTCATTCAAATTGTGACAGCGCTGAAAGCTGAAAAATGGCTTGGGCAGGAAGCGGGTGAAAGTACCCAGTATTGAGGTGGTTAATGTTCTCAAGCAAAGTTTCTAGGGTTTTAAGAATATTTATCTATGTCCCATTTTAGTCACTGGGTCACTGACAGCCACAGGTCTATAGAAAGGGTCAGATGGATACCATGATCATGTTATCACTATGACAGCCAGACGAGCCTGTAATTTGCAGAGAGATGCACAGAAATAGCTGAAGCCAGCACCTTGTAACTCCACTGTTTTATGAACAGTAAATTCATTAAAGTTTTTACATTTTGTTTATAAGCCGAAATGTAAAAAAATAACATTTATTTCTGATTTTGTTAGTTCCTGCACAATGGCTGGTGCTCAATATATCCTTCTTTTATTACTAATTTTTTTTTTTTTTTTTTTTAGACACAATGTTGTGGCAATAGATGGGTGTGTTCTGCTAGGTAATCTGAACATCCACCCATCTGAAATAAATAAGTATATACCTGCTTCAGGCATTTTGGCATAGACAAATGGTGTTTTGTATTAACCTTTGTAATTTAAACCGCATACCAGTAAGACCTGAATAGCCTGAATGCTGTGAGTCTTGCACATTTTGTGTTTGACCTAAAGACTTGCATTGCAAGCATGCAGGTTCCGTGTTGTAGAAGGGACATGCTATGTTACTTCTGCGTTAAAACAAACATACCTGTCTGTTCCAAATCTTCTTAAGGCTGGATTCACACATGTGCGGTGTGAATTCCAGCTCAGTTTTCGCTGCATGGAGAAAAAGCAATTGTAGTGAAGAGGGGGAGAGAATGCCTGTTCACAACATATCTGCGAATCAGATGTGTTCCCATAGAAGAATATGTGACTGAAATTCGTGCTGCCTAGAAAATGCACATGGTTTTTGGGCAATGTGGAGTGCAAATGCATTGCACATATGGGAACCAGACTGATTGAAGCTAATGGATTTTAAAATGTCCTGTGAATCAATTTGTATGGGTGTCCCCGTCAGTGTCCTCCCCATCAGAGCTCAATTGTTTTCTATGTGCCTTGCAGAGACCTGCATATTTATATTGCAGAAAAACGCAGGTCTCTGCAACTGGTGTTAACGTGCCCAATGTCAGTGACTCAGAGTGTTAAAAGCCAATGTGTCAGCATTCAGTAATAGCCATGCAACTAACTTTTCAGCAGTTGAAGCCTTTTGTTTCTCTTTTATAAGGGTCTACGTTACAAATGCCATGATAAAAAATGAATGGGCTGCCCAATGAACAGGCAAGTGAGAGCCAGTGACACAGTAGCTCCTACTTCTTGGTCTTCTTTGGCAGGGAGCAGACTGAGTACTTCTAGTAATAAGGAAGCCCTGCCTGCAAATTAGGGTGAACATTGCAATCAGTGCTGTTTTGCTATAAATACTGTATATCAAGCTTAGCCCAAGGTTGTGGTTTAAGCCAAGGCTAGTTTATTCCATGACAGTAGCTGACTGCCTGTGTTTACTTCACTGAGCAGTTGCACTTGGGCCCTGGACCCCTCAATACAAACCATGTACCTTTCTAGAGGCTGATTGCAGCATGTTGATTATTTGATGCAATGAATATATCAGCTTGACTCGAATTTACTTGTTCTACATTCTAGGTGGAGATTTGCTGTTTCAACAAGTTCCAATGGTGGAAATGGATGGCTTGAAACTTGTACAATCAAAAGCCATCCTGAGCTACATAGCTGGAAAATACAACATATACGGAAAGGACCTAAAAGAAAGACTATTGTAAGTATTCACTGAATATAGCGTACTTGTGTATATATGGGGCCATATTCAGGTAGCTTTACGCTGGCGTATCTCCAGATACGCCGCCGTAAATACAAATGTGCGCCGTCGTAATTTTATGCACATTCGCAAAAGCTAGATACGCTGTAAAACAAGGCTTCAGCCGCCAGACATAACTTGCCTACACCGGCGTATCTTGGGCTCATAGTTACGCTGGACGCATTCGGCATTTCCATGTTAAATATGTAAATGAGTAAGATACGTCGATTCACTTACTTTCAGTGCGGGCGCTACGCTAAAGTTAGTGGGTGAATGGGAGAGTTACTTTGCTCCATGAGCGTTGCTGCCCGCGCTGGATTGAGGTGCCCCATAACCACACCGGGGCTGCCCTTGGTACCTCTTGCACCGGTAGTGCCCGTGACGGACACGGGCGTGCGATTGTCCGCTGGAGGGCAATTTGTATTGCTGTCCTCCAGTGGGACAGAGATGCTGGGCCTGACTTGCCCCCCAGATGCCAGGAGTTGACTGTCCGCATCCTGCCTTTCGCCCAATGCCAAAAAATGCCGGGCTTATGACAGATTCTGTAACTGAAACTCAAATACTTTGGCCACCTAATGCTAAGAGAGGACTCCTCGGAATCGGCCATCTTAGAGAAGTTTTATTATAAGCTTAATAAATGTACAGGCATGCATAAATCTTAGAAATATTGCTCCGTCACTGCTTTATGACTTGAGGTTATGTTTGTAGGTGATAAGGGGAATTTTCCAGAAACATTGAGAATGTCAATTCTGCAAAGTCATGGATCAGGGCATGCTGTTGACATGGGCATTCATGTGTCTAAATATTGCAGTAGGATGGAAAACGGCCGAAAAGGCCAGAGGACGCTTCGGCTCTCTTCCTGCGCCCCGTACCTTAGGCCAAATGAGGTACTGCAGGCCTATTTAGCTTGAATTCTGCTCATCTTGTGAGTCAACAATCGCAAACCGAGTCAGAATTTTAAAAAAAAGTTGCTTGCAAATCAAAACGCTCTCAAACCAAATTACTCTTAAACCGAGGTTCCACTCACTGTATCTTGATTGCAGAGTACATAAATGTACTGTGCATGTCACTCAGGAGCAGTGTTGTAAGTAACGGCGTTTAAATAAACGCTGTTGCGTAATGATTGCCTGCCAAGAGGTAACTAGTAATCTACCCGATTACTTTTACCCCAGCGGGAACGCCGTTGCCATTACATTGGCGGTGTTACCACGTTACATTGAGCGCGCGGCGCGGGTGGGGGCAGTCCGGACTCCGGGGGTAAATGTCTCAGTCTGTTCTAACTTAGTTCCCCTCACCTCAGGGCCGGTGGGATGGAGCCTGATTGTTGCATTGTACTGTGATTGTTTTGTGATTGGGTGGGTGACTGTGTGTCATCATCACATGATGCCAAAGTTAATGATTGGCCGCCGGCGGGCATGTGACTGTCTCTCAGTGTCGGACTGACTCGTGGGTGGTGCATGCAAGCGCCCCTGGAGTCTCCCGCCCGTGGCTGCAGACGTGACACTGTCTGGACACCTTGGGGTGGGAGCAGCGTCACGAGATGAGGCAGAGACTGCCCGGCGAATGGCGACAGTGAGATGGGAGTGGGACCGCCCGGATGCGAACGAATGGAACAGCGGCGTTGGAGCCCGCCTAAGAGATCATCAACATGACAGTCGGGGATGGAGAGGCACACGGGTACGCCCGCACAGTACACGGGACACTCCACCCGACCGCTCCACATGCCCAGGCAGGCCCAGAATCATCACACTTCACCTGCCCTGCAATATTGTACAATATAGATTCAGTGTGCAGTGTGAGTGACACTGCTGCAGTGCACACTGAATCTATATTGTACAATATTGCTGCCTGGGCAGGTGGAGTGTGATGATGATATTAATAAATGTACACAGTATTGCATTTGCTGGGCCTGTCATATACTGTCATATATTTGTATATCTGCACTACAAAATTCCTTTACAAATAATGCATATTTTAAAATGTTATTAGTAATAACTTATTAGTAATAACATTTTAAAATATGCATTATTTGTAAAGGAATTTTGTAGTGCAGTTATACAGTACAGTATATGGCAGGCCCAGCAAATGCAATACTGTGTACATTTATTAATATCATCATCACACTCCACCTGCCCAGGCAGCAATATTGTACAATATAGATTCAGTGTGCACTGCAGCAGTGTCACTCACACTGCACACTGAATCTATATTGGGCAGGTGGAGTGTGATGATATTAATAATTGTACACAGTACGAAATGTTCTAAAATACTGTATATAGTGTTTTTATTCTTCAATCAGTTAATATAAACATCTTTGATATTAAAGATGTTATAGAATGTAATTGCATTGTAGAATATAAAAAAAATCTCAGTTACTTTTCCGAGTAACTAGTTACTTTGGCAATAAAGTAACTGAGTCACTAACTCACTTACTTTTTCGGACAAGTAACTTGTAATTGTAACTAATTACTTTTTTAAAGGAAGATGAACACTGCTCAGGAGGGCTGGTGAGTCACATGCACAGACCTGAGAGGACTGGGGAGCCATGCCTGAGAGGACTGGGAAAAATGCAGTCTGGGATGGGTGCAGAACCAGGTGTGTGGTGTCATGGGCAGTGGAGAAGGGCAGCTGCAGCCAGGAGGGCTGGCAGGGCCTGAAGATAGGTCACATGGCAGTAGCCGCACGTAAGACACAACCTCATTGTACAATTTAATTTTTTGTGTAGTGTGCAAAAATCCTAAACTGTACGAGCTCACTTAAGTTTCAAATATGTAAAATCAGCATGAAGTTGTAGGATACATAGGTATGTTTGAGACAATTTCATTAGATCTTGACAGCACTTTATCATTCAACAAAGTCGATTTAATAACTGTGTCATTAGAATGTTACAATGTAGTGGTAGCTACCGCTTTAAGAAATGCGGTAAAATACTGCATAGCATTTTTCTAACTTTTTTTTTTTTTTTTTTTTTTTTGGGGCAATAACTAAACGCTTCTAAAATACTGCATTTAGTATTTTTCCAAACTATGCAGTACTTATCTCATGAAACCATGTGGTTTATCTCCAGTGATATCCAGTGGGATGGATACAGTGGAAAAAAATTAGAGCCCCTGTCGGTTTTATTTTTTTTATTTTTTGCCATCTGTGTCCCCATTGAAAGATTTCCCTCTATTACTTTTCTGGGGACATCCCAAAATTTGAGATTTTTCCTTTACTTTAACCTTTAATTATTATGGTAAAGAGGACAAATGGAGAGGGTGAATCTCCGTAATGGAGACACAGATAACAAAAACGTGACAGGTGTTCCACCTCCACTCTATCCAAAACATTTTTTCCCCCTTAGTTATACTTAAAAAGGCAGAGACTACTCAAAATTATTATATTTTTAGATTCTTTAGATACCGCATGCCCATGCCTGACCCACTACTTAACCTACTGGGCACTTTTACGCCTTTCCTGCCCTGGCCAATTTTCAGCTTTCATCGTTGTCACACTTTAAATTACAGTTGCGCTGTCATGCAACACTGTATCCATATGACATTTTTTTTATATATTTTTCACACAAATCAAGCTTTCTTTTCTTCATAATTTTTTACAGACAATTTTTCTCCTTCACTGGTGTGCGCTGATGAGGCCACACTGAGGGACGCACTGATGGGCAATGGTAGGTGGCACTGATAGGTAGCACGGATTGTCAGCACTTGTGGGAATGCACTGATAATAACGACACTGCTTATCAGTGCAGATATTCCTTTAACAGAAGCCGGTTATCTGCTCCCCTCTCCTCATGCTGACAATGTGAGGAAAGGAATGCCAATAACCGGCTTCTGATTACATTGTGATCAGCTGTCATTGGTCAAAGCTGACCACATGGTAATGGGCCGCTGTGATTGGCCCTTTACTCTGATCTGTAATCTCAAAGCGCTGAATGTTGAAACCACATGAGTGAAGACATATGTGCTGTGAGAATTGCACAGTGGTAAAAACAAAATAAGTGAATATGAACAAATGGTATCGCACCACTAAAACACACAATTTAAAAAAGAAAATGGAATAATGGGGAAAAATTACACAATTATAATACAATAAATTTGTAAAAATCAGTGCACAATGTATAAACTCAAATAAATAAGTGAATGAGAAGTCCACTATAATTAGGAAAAATGGAAAAGTCTACAAGCAACAGACACCGAAGTCCAATGAGACAAAGGAGGAAGTTCACTTCAGGATGCAATTGCCGGCATATAAGAAAATGAGCAATTCAGAGACTTATGGTCACTCCAGCAGACTCTCAAAGAAGCTTGGGTACACTTAGTGAATAAGGTGGACACACGTACCGTACGGCAATGGGTCAAGCAGCCTCTAGGTCCTTAGTTTCTAACGCCCCAGGGCAGAGATGAAGAAGTACGAGGAGACAGCTATGGCAAAGCTGGCAAGAGGGTCGATCCACGGGCCAATGATGATGATAAATGTTCAACGATATCAACCGAGGATAGAATATAAAAATAGCTCCATATGATGCAGGTCAACCAAAAAACGGTTTATTTAAAATACTGTACATATCATACATCACATGTTAGATGTAAAAATGGTTAAAAAGTGATCACAACGCAATTTTTCCCATTTTAGTCTAGACTGTGTTTGAGTGTTAACTGTTTCACCTTTTGTCTTCTGGGTTCAGTGCAGTATTTGCCCCTTTTTCACAATCTCAGAGCGTGCCACCCGCATGCCGTGCGATCACGGGAGGACGTCATATGACTCCCTCCCTGCAAAGTAAGCCCCTGCTGTAGCTGTCTTTCACTATAGCACGGGTGGGAAGTGTTGTTTTATTTTTATTTTTTTTTATTTTTTTTACCGCATGCATTTTTTTTTTTTCCTTCTGTGAATTGAGTTTAATGCCATTTCATGTGGTATTTACCAAGTGTTTACTTTTATTGTGGCAAATACAGCAAAACATGCATGAGATATTTAGGGAAAATGTGTCCTGATGCCTAAATATTGCATGCAATCTGCTTTAGTGAATGAAGCCCATAGTGAATTGACAGTTTTAGGATCGCATGTGATATTTAGGGAAAATAGGGTTCTAATGTGACTCAGTACTACGAAAGGCTGTACTTGGAGAGGGGTACATTTGTATAAGTGATCACTGTGCATTTTCTTGTGTTCCAGCATTGATATGTATACCGAGGGGATCACAGACCTAATGGGATTTGTTATATCATCATTCTTTATGGCTGAAGCTGAACAGCAGAAACAACGGGATCTTGTTAAACAAAAAGCTTTGAACAGATATTTTCCAGTTTATGAAAAGGTATAATTTATTTTCTTTTAACAGGTCTAGTGTCTAGTCTGTCCATAATGTATCATAAATCAGGATAAAACCTGTCCCCATCACTACACACTGCCTACACCCTCTATGTTCAGTGGGTTGGTAAACACTCCTATCTGTTACCATAGTGAACACAGAACCTCGATGTAGCCTACAGAGCCTAGATGTACAGTAGCTCCAAAAGTGAGTGCACCCTGACATTTTTTGTAAATATTTCATCATATCGTTTCATGTGAGAACACTGAAGAAATTACACTTTGCTACAATGTAAAGTAGTGAGTGTACAGCTTGTATAACAGTGTAAACTTTCTGTCATCTCAAAATAACTCAACACACAGCCATTAATGTCTAAACCGCTGGCAACACAAGTGAGTACACTCCTAAGTGAAAATGTCCAAATTGGGTCCAAAGTGTCAATATGTTCGGTGGCCAACATTAATTTTCCAGCACTGCCTTAACCCTCTTGGGCATGGAGTTCACCAGAGCTTCACAGGTTGCCACTGGAGTTCTCTTCCACTCCTCCATGACGACATCACAGAGCTGGAGGATGTTAGAGACCTTGCACTTCTTCACCTTCAGTTTGAGGTTGCCCCACAGATGCTCAATAGGGTTTAGGTCTGAAAACATGCATGGCCTGTCCATCACCTTTACCCTTTAGCTTCTTTTAGCAAGGCGGTGGTCATCTTGGAGGTGTGTTTGGGGTCGTTATCATGTTGGAATACTGCCCTGCGGCCCAGTCTTCGAAGGGAGGGGATCATGTTCTGCTTTAGTATGTCACAGTACATGTTGTCATGTAGCTCCCTCAGTGCCGGCAGCACTCATGCAGCCCCAGACCACGACACTCCCACCGCCATTCTTGACTGTAGGCAAGACACACTTGTCTTTGTACGCCTCGCATGTTTGCCGCCACACATGCTTGACACCATCTGAACCAAAAAAGTTTATTTTGGTCTCATCAGACCACAGGACATGGTTCCAGTAAAACATGTCCTTAGTCTGCTTGTCTTCGGCAAACATTTTGCAGGCTTTCTTGTGCATCATCTTTAAAAGAGGCTTCCTTCTGGGACGACAACCACGGAGACCAATTTGATGCAGTGTGCGGCGTATAGTCTGAGCACTGACAGGGTGACCCCCACCCCTTCAACCTTTGTAGCAATGCTGGCAGCACTCATATGTCTGTTTCACAAAGACAACCTCTGTATATGATGCTGAACACGTGCACTCAACTTCTTTGGTCGACCATGGCGAGGCCTGTTCTGAGTGAAACCTGTTCTGTAAAAACAGTGTTTGTCTGGTCTTGGCCAATGTGCTGCAGCTCAGTTTCAGGATCTTGGCAATCTTCTTATAGCCTAGGCTATCTTTATGTAGAGTAACAATTCTTTTATTCAGATCCTCAGAGTTCTTTGCCATAAGGTGCCATGTTGAACCAGTATGAGAGAGTGAGAGCGATAACACCATAACAATTTACATAGCATCTAGATCTTTGGGTCATACATGCAGCTGAAAAACAATTACATTAATGTGGAATTAAACCCTCCTGTCCTTTGCAGCCAAGGAGGTTGCCATCTTGGCCTCTGTTTAATCTGCAGTTGCCTTGGTGCTGCGCATATGATCAATTGTGACACCAGCCATTTGATGACTTGATAGTCAAGTTGAGAGCACAAGCAACTGGGATGATTGTCATTCATGACATGCTTTGAATGTAACTGTTTTGGAAAACGTTTCAGTCAGTGGGTTTAGTTTCACTTCAAGGTAATTAGTTTGGTTAGTTGATCTTATACTGTAAATGACTGCTACATTTACACAGATCCGCTTCTTAGGCATCCCCATAGGAATTCCTGGGGGATTTCTAACCCTGTCCAGGGTTCACTTTCTTTAGAACAGGGAAAAACTGTTTACCTCATGGCAGGTCAAGGTAAAGTATATGCAGCACACAGAGAAAAAAAATAATTTAGTCACTGCCTTTAACACTTCAGCTGGTGCCCTTTTCCCTGATTGTAAGAAGATGTTGTCCGATCATAGAACAGGAACAGGTTGCTATACGGTGGGAGAAATAGGACAAAACTTTGTAAGCACTCTTTACATGACAATCTTTGCTTACATTTACATTTTTTTTTTTTTTGTGTAACGAATCCTATTTTATTTGTTTAGGCTTTGGAAAACCAGGAATATTTAGTTGGAAAACAATTTAGTATAGCAGATGTGCAGCTCCTGGAAGTCATTTTAGCAGTGGAAGAGCTACATCCTACTATCCTGCAAAACTTTCCTAATTTACAGGTAAAAAAAATTACATACATTATGTGCAAGTTGTGCTATTTTTATTTAAAGAATAGATTACCTTATGAAAAACCCTTGTGATAGTGCCCTGCCACTGTGATAATGTAGGCGATAATGACACAGGAAATGAAAGGGCCCAACTTTGCTCTTCTATTTATCTCTATAGAACATGTAGCCATACCTGCACACTGTAACATAGTCATTAGGGGAACATTTTATTAAAAATATCTGGAGCAGGCAAACGGTGGGGCCCTACTTTATCTGAGGTTTAAAGTGATTGTAAAGTCTGTTTGTTATTTTTAGAGAAATAGAAAAAACAAACATATAATACTTACCTGCTCTGTGCAGTGGTTTTGCACAGAGCAGCCGATAAGAAGAGAGTTTAGGTCCCTCTTCATAGTATGCATTAAGATAAAAGCCTTCTGCCTTTACACTCACTATTTTAACTATAATGGCTAAGGGCAGGACGGGGGACACGAGCCGTGTGATGAATCATTTTGTATTATGATTGATGGAAAATGTTCAGCTGACAGGAAAACTACATCTTCTCAATTACACCCCTCAAAAGTGGTTGTTTTCCATTATTTATTCTGTACTGTACATCACAGCTGAATCTCAACCATGCATTATACTTCCAGTGGTCTTCAAGGAATCCCAGTATATTAACGTATTGCCTTTGTGTTTAAAAGGATCTTTTTTTTTATACTTTCTTTGTTATCCTATTCAAACAATTTAATTTATATGACTTGGTTTTAATATACTTACATTGCTTCTTCTATAGGCGTTCAAAGCAAGAATATCTTCAGTCCCAACGATTGAGAAGTTTTTGGCCCCAGGAAGCAAAAGAAAGCCTATTGCTGATGCAACATATGTAAACACTGTAAAGAAAATTCTTTACAGCTGATGTGAAAAATAAATATCAACACTCGTGTTTAAAAAAAAATGTAATGATTTATAGGCATATTTTTGAACTAATACAAATGTGTGCAGTTTTATGTGTTTTTGTTTATATTCCAGATTTTTTCATTAAAGACTCTATGGAAATACTATCTAATTTATTTATTTTTTGAGACTACATTACCCACAAGGCCACTGTACTCAAAGTACAATGCACCGTGTACAGCCTTTACTGAGGACACTGGCAAGGCGAGGTCTCATGTGGTGAAAAGGCACTTGCCTACCAACATAGTTAACTGGGTCGCAGGAGCGAGGGTCCCACGTTGGGTGTCTGGGAGATTGATTATCCCATAAGCTTAATAATGAGTGAGAAGATGTTAGTTCAGAATGGTTGGGCCCTGGACAAGACTACCAAATATGATATAAAAAGTACCTAACTGTCTGCATAAGCAGAAACACGAGGGACAATACACAGGTACATAACGTGTAACCCTGACTCATTATGTCCGTGCAGTTAGCTTCAATGGCCAATAAATTACAGGAACTAGACTTCTTTGTTTTCCAGGTATGGCTCCATTTCTCCTCCTCTATAGACTTCCTCAAATCTTTGTGCCATTTTTGGGTATATGAGGTGTGACAATTACATTTCTGGCCTACAACATAGCACTATGATATGCCATTTACACTCGAGGGTGGTCTGACATGTTCGTTCTAACTCGACCAGTTGACTCATTCATTGGGGAGCAGTAGAAAAAATAACACATGTGTGTTACACTGTTGGTGGAAAATAAGTGACAGTGAAAATTGGCAAAAGTGAAACTTTAGCTGTTACAACATGGTGAACATTCCATGAATAAATCAAGTGGAGGGGTGGAAAGATGTCTACGATGTTGCAAGAAGTGGGCAACCAAAAACACAAATGGCAGGTGCCAACGTGGACAGAGTGTGAACCCTCATATGCTCAGATCAAAGCTTGAGTGTGCGAATGATGGCATAAGAATTGAACATGAACAGGGATACCATGCAACAGATTCTAATGGGAGATTTGGGAATGAGAACGATTTCTGCAAAGATGGCGCCTTAAACAGAAGATCAGAAAAAACATTGTGTTTAGCTGATTTTTTGAAGAATGCAGAAATGTTTGAAAGGTTTCTGGGAATTAAATTGTCACACCTCATTTGTTGGAAGCCAGTGGCGGCCCGCCCATAGGGACGCATAGGCGACGCCCCCCCTCCCGCAGTCACAAAAAATAAAAATTAAAAAATAAAAACGGGCCCTTTAAGAACTTTTATTCAGCTAAAATTTCATTTTGACATTTTAGCCGAAGTTCTGGCGGCCGTCTATAGAGGGCGCTGCAGCGCCACCCTCTCTCGCAAATAACACACGTTCAATGCAATGTGAGGGGAACTGCCTATCAAAGCCAGCGGCTCTGATAGGCTTTTCCAGTACCGCCCTCCGGCTCTCGGAAGTCTATACTTGGAACGCAGGCAACCTGCGGTCCTTGCATAAGACTGACGGCCGTTTCAGCCAATCAGGTTCCCGGATTCTGGTTATCAGGAACCTGATTGGCTGAAGCTTCTCCACGGCGGCAGAAGACATCGAGGGAGGACATGGAAGCGTCAGGTAAGTGTTTTTTTTACAGGGAAAGGGGCATCATGGGGCACAGTGGTGACAAAGGGCACAGAGACAACAATGAGCACAGTGGCATGGGGCACAGAGGTGACAATTGATGGCACAGTGACTGCATATGATGGCATGGCACAGTGGTGACAATTGATGGCACAGTGACTGCATTTGATGGCATGGCACAGTGGTGACAATTGATGGCACAGTGACTGCATATGATGGCATGGCACAGTGGTGACAATTGATGGCACAGTGACTGCATATGATGGCATGGCACAGCGGTGACAATTGATGGCACAGCGGCTGCGTTTGATGGCATGGCACAGTGGTGACAATTGATGGCACAGTGGTGGCGTTGGATGGCATGGCACAGTGACTGCATATGATGGCATGGCACAGTGGTGACACTTGATGGCACAGTGACTGTATTTGATGGCATGGCACAGTGGTGACAATTGATGGGCACAATAGCTGCGTTTGATGGCATGGCACAGTGGTGACAATTGATGGCACAGTGGTGGCGTTTGATAGCATGGCACAGTGGTGACAATTGATGGCACAGTGACTGCATATGATGGCATGGCACAGTGGTGACAATTTATGGCACAGTGACTGCGTTTGATGGCATGGCACAGTTGCTGTGTTGCATGGCACAGTGGTGACAATTGATGGCACAGTGGCTGCATTTGGTGGCATGGCACAGTGGTGACAATTGATGGCACAGTTGCTGTGTTGCATGGCACAGTGGCTGCATTTGATGGCACGGCACAGTGGTGACAATTGATGGCACAGTTGCTGTTTGATGGTATGGCACAGTGGTGACAATTGATGGCACAGTGGCTGCATTTGATGGCATGGCACAGTGGTGACAATTGATGGCACAGTTTCTGTGTTTGATGGCATGGCACAGTGATGACAATTGATGGCACAGTGGCTGCATTTGGTGGCATGGCACAGTGGCTGCATTTGATGGCATGGCACAGTGGTGACAATTGATGGCACAGTTTCTGTGTTTAATGGCATGGCACAGTGATGACAATTGATGGCACAGTGGCTGCATTTGGTGGCATGGCACAGTGACTGCATTTGGTGGCATGGCACAGTGGCTGCATGTGATGGGCACAGTGAGGCTGCAGTCTTTTTTTTTTTTTCGTTTGCGCCCCCCCAAAAATTTTGAGCACCACAGTTGGAAGCTGAAAAAGGGTGAAGAAAGCCCATAGGATATACAGCATGAGCATACCGCATAAGCGGGATTGGTGCTTAATCTACTCCGCTGATGGAAACGGATATGTCAACAGTAGCTCAGAGAATGGTTAAATTCCCTTATCTTCTAGCAACCTGTGAAAATTTGTCGCTTTGTACCTAACCCAACCATAAAGGGGTTGTAAACCCTTGTGTTTTTTCACCTTAATGCATCCTATGCATTAACTACTTCCCTACCGGGCGTATTCTGGCACTTCTCCCCTTCATGTAAAAATCTTTTTTTTACTAGAAAATTACTCAGAACCCCCAAGCATTTTTTATATAGGTTTTTTTTTAGCAGACATCCTAGGAAATAAAGTGGCGCTCATTGCTCATTGGGAGAACCTATTACCTGTTACCCTTTCACCTCTTCAACTACTTATTTTATTCTTTTACCAAGTTTAGCAAATAAATTAAAGAAAAAAGTCTAAATCCATTTGTTCAAAACGGTCTGTCCGACCGATTTGAACAAATCTGTCTGCTGGCATTTTGGTTTGCTCGCGTGTACACACGAGCAAACCAAAATCCCCGGCAGCAGACAGCGCGCTGACGTGTCGGTGACGTGGCGGTGACGTTGACACCGCCACGTCACCGCACCAGGAAGTAAAACACTTCCGCGCATGCGTCGAAATCATTCGGCGCGTGTGCGAGAAGACATGTCTGCTGGTTAGCATACTAACCAGCAGACATGTCGGGCGGACGGGTTCCCAGCCGACAGATTTCAAAGCATGCTTTGAAATCTGTCGGGTGGCCAAATCTGTCTGTTTGCCCGTACACACGATCGAATCTGTCTGCTGAAACGGTCTAGCAGACCGTTTCCAGCAGACAGATTTGATCGTGTGTACGAGGCCTAAGGTGTGGACAGCTCTCATCTGACGGCGAGGAAATGGAGGTAACATGCTGCGCAGCTCCTCCAAGGGGGGGGAGGGGGTAGTGCTACATTAACATAGTGCAAAACAAAATTTGTGTAAATATTTATAAAACAGTCCACGTGTATATAAACGCTGAAGTGTATCTCAAATGACAGTTCATAAAGTATTCCTCCAACAGACAATCAAGTGAAGAATCCTTCTGTGGCATAGTAACTTTTTATACTGTGAACTATATATATATATATTTAACAGACATCCTAGGGAATAAAATGGCGGTCATTGCAACTTTTTATCTCGCACGGTATTTGCGCAATAGATTTTCATGAATTAAAAATTAGCCCAATTTTTTTGCATAATCTGAAAGATGATGTTAAGTCAAATAGATACCCAACTTGTCTCGCTTTAAAATTGTGCACACTCATAGAATGGTGCCAAACTTTGGTACTAAATCTCCATAGGCGACGCTTTAAAAATGGTTACAGGTTACCAGTTTAGAGTTACAGGGGAGGTCTAGTGCTAGAATTGTTGCACATGCTCTCACATGTGTGGTTTCAACGGCGTTTACATATGTGGGCGGGACTTACATGTGTGTTCACTTCTGAGTGCGAGTTACCAGGAACAGGGGCGTTTAAAAAAAAAAATGTTTACTTAATTTTTTTATTTTTACACTTTTTTTACTTCATTTTTTTATTCCTATTACAAGGAATGTAAACATCCCTTGTGATAGGAATCTATTGTGACAGGTCCTCTTTATGGAGAGATCAATAAGACCTCACATCTCTCCTCCAGGCTGGAAAGCATGGGATTATGAAAAAAATTCACTGATCTTATGCTGACAGCTTTGTTTACTTCCACTTCGGGCTTCTGACTGTCATAGAGATGACCCGTGACCATATGGTCATGGGTCATCTCTATCTTTGTCATCCGGCGTCAGCCGATTTGTTTTCTGGGCCCCCGATGGCAAGGGAGAGCTCGGAAAAGCACTGGATGGATGGCAGTGGTAGGGACGTCCCTTCCCGTCGTCTAAAAGAATGATCAAGCGGCGGAACTGCCACTATGATCATTCTTATGGTGTGCAGAATCGCCGGCTGAAAATAAGTATTCCTGAATGATTCCTGTAGCTGCAGGCATCATTCAGATACAGTATCCCTCCCTAATCTCCATTACGAACGCTAGTTTTACCAGAACGAGCGTTCCCGTCTCCTAATTTAGTCTGAGCGTGCATGGATTTTTCTCTGACGGAGTTCCATACAGACGATCGTAATTTCCTACCGTTTTTTTTTTCCATCTGAAAATTTAAAACATGTTATATTTTTTTACTCCGATGGAAAAAAGTCAGATGGGGCCTACACACGATCGGAATTTCAGATAAAACAAGTCCATTAGACTTTTTTTCATCGGAAAATCTGCTCGTGTGTATGCGGCATTAGTGTAGAGACTGTGGTCCCACCTATAGAGAGTAAGGGGAATGGCACCTGCTGTGGAGTACATACTTTCTCAACTTTTTCACCCCAGAGTGACCCATAAAATAATCTTGAGGTCTCGGGAAAACTATATTGAAATCAATTCATCTGCCTCAAAGAGGAAATTGTTCCTACTTCCTGACTGCACTATAGCCAAAGACGGTAACACCAAGGTTGTCCAGTTCTGGAACGGTGTCAATGGATATCCTCCCAGAACTCTAGCTCCTGGACCCCATTGGCGTGCTCTTTAAAAGCTATGTCCGTTGGATACAGCTGATCACAGAGTGCGGTGAAGGGTCAATCACAGCAGGCCTTTACCATGTGATCAGCTGTGACAAATCACAGCTGATCGCATGTAAACAGACTTGCCGGTTATTGGCAGTCCTTTCCTCACAAGTTGTTTCTGTGTGAGGAAAGCATTGCCAATAACTGGCAAGCCTGTCAATAGATTGTTTACACTGATTATCAGTGCAACATCATTAGCGCACATAAGTGAAGAAAAGTCACTTATTTGAAAAAAAATTATTACAGAAATGAAGAAAATGTCACACCTATGTGTTTTCTGGTGCTTTTTGCAAAAAAAAAAAACACACTACAGTTCATTTAACATTGTTTTCTTATGGGACACGTTCACATCTATGCTTTTTTCAGCCGCTGCGCTTTTGGAAAGGGTAGGGGGCTATTTGTTTTATGCAAAACGCTTCTTATTTTGTTCAATAGGCTTAAATTGAGAAGCTGCAGAAAAGCATGTAGTGTGTTTTGCTGTGATTTTGGTGCGATTTGCGTTTTTGAATCTCTGCCCAACAACAAATTGACCAAAAAAAAAAAATGCAAAATGCAAATTGTGGTAAAAATATACAACAAAAGCACTGCAGAAATGGATCAAAAAAAAAACTGCATAGGTGTGAACCGAGCCTAATGCCGCGTATACACGATCGTTTTTCGGCATTAAAAAAACCGAAATTTTTGTGATGTCACAAGGGTTGAAGTCACATGGTGGAATCACCCGGTGACCACGCCCTATGCCTATATAAGTCGATGCCTACCGCTCAGACGGCATTACAGCGCAAGGCACCGGAGAAGACCGGGGTGGGTGGCACCCTCCGGCAGAAAACGGCGAAGCCCAAGGCCCCGGCGGAAGAGAGAAGACCGGGCCTACACCCCCCCTTGATTTCAGTGAGCAGAGCAATTAAAGAATGTCCAAACCTGCCGCTGGAGTTTTCTGAATGCTTTATTTCCTGGTCCAACACGACCAACATCAACATGAGGTAGAGAGAAAAGGTTGATGAAATGGGATAACGTTGCGGTATCGGGTTTGGATGAAAATAAAGCAGTCCTGCCTTCTGCAATAGAACAGTTCGTCACCACTCTAGCCAGAGTGGGTAAAGTGCCTCCGGACAGAATTCCGCCACAAGCCTGACAGCCAGAACGTCACTTAGAGTTGCTGGGAGGAACAAGTCTCTCTAACTGACTTGGCTCTAGTTGAATTTAGCGTTTCAAGATGAAGACCCCCTGCCACAGGCCCAATGTTGGACTGTAGAGCGAATCCTCCCAGAAAGTTCTCTTTTTCAATAGGGGTCACCAGTAGGGATGAGCCGAACACCCCCGTGTTCTGTTCGCACCAAAATCTTCGAACGAACCTCCCGTTCGCGCGAACATTTAGAACCCCATTGAAGTCTATGGGACTCGAACGTTCAAATTCAAAAGTGCTCATTTTAAAGGCCAATATACGAGTTATTGTCGGAAAACGGGTTTGGGGACCCGGGTCTTGCCCCAGGGAACATGTATCACTGAAAAAAAAGTTTTAAAAATGGTCGTTTTTTCTGAAGCAGCGATTTTAATGATGCTTCAAGTGAAAAAAAAAAATGAAAAATTCCCTAAAATATTGTACCTGCTGGGTGTCTATAGTAGTGTCATGTGTTTAGAATTGTCCTTGCACAAAATTAGATTACTATACGAAAAAAGTAATTTAAGACTGCTTGCGGCTTTAACCACTTAAGACCCGGCCCAATACGCTGGTAAATGACCCAAGGTGTTTTTGCGATTCGGCACTGCGTCGCTTTAACAGACAATTGCGCGGTCGTGCGACGTGGCTCCCAAACAAAATTTGCGTCCTTTTCTTCCCACAAATAGAGCTTTCTTTTGGTGGTATTTGATCACCTCTGCGATTTTTATTTTTTGCGCTATATACAAAAATAGAGCGACATTTTTGAAAAAAAAACACTATTTTTTACTTTTTGTTAAAAAAAAAATCAAATAAACTAAATTTTAGTCAAACATTTAGGCCAAAATTTATTTAGCCACATGTCTTTAGTAAAAAAAAAAATCGCAATAAAAAAAAATAGCTACCTAGCGGGAACAGCGACACTAATACAGCGATCAGAAAAATGATCGCTTAGTGATGCTGGCAATAGGGAGTGAAAGGGTTAACTAGGGCGGTGATCAGGGGGTTAAAACTTTATTAGGGGGGGGTGAGGGGTCTACCCTGGACCTAACACTAACTGTTTTTTACACTGCCTGTCACACTGACACTAAATGCAGTGATTAGATCACTGCATTCAGTGACACTGTGACAGGAGGGTGGGGGGGGGGCGATCACAAGGGGTTAATGTGCCTATGTGAGTGTGTGTCAGTGTTGTGTTGGTGCACACTTACTGTGGATGTCTTCTCTCATCAGCAGCGGTGGGAAACACCGCTGCGATGAGAGATTACATCATTTCCTCCTTCCTGTGTAAACACAGGAGGAGGAAGTGACAGGAGCTGGGAGCGCGCGCATTGGCTGGGAGCGATCACGGGGGGGCCCGCTCATCCCGGATCGCTCCCGGAGCCAGGGGGACCCCCGCACGCCGTGGAGGGGGTCCCGGTTGGGACCCCCGAACCGCACTTAGGCGGGGACGTAAATTTACGCCCTTGTGCCTGTACGTGCCATTCTGTGGCCGTATATGTGCGTGCGGGGGTCCTTAAGTGGTTAATGTAATGTTTGGTCCCTGCAATATGGATAAAAAGCACTGAAGAAATAGCATGGGTTTCCCCGCCACGACTCCCCCCAGGTCATTACAAGCCCCTTTGGCCCTATATACTTTAAACAGCAGTATACAAGCGGCGCAAACAAGACAGGGACTGTAGGTTTGTTGGTAAGTAGAATCTGTTTGTAATTTTCAACTGGTACTTCTTTAAAGTGTAGCTTCAGCCATAAAATCTTTTTTTAAGCTTTTCGGAAAACATAGAGAAGGGTTATTATCACCCCTGTAACATTTGTTTTGCTGTCTATGTGCATCTGTTCAGAAGATTGCACCTCACTTTCTGTCCCAATGACAAATGATTTTTTTTTTCTTGGTGAAACAAGGATTGGTGATAAAGCATCCTTTTACAGAAGAGAATTTCCCTTCCTAGGGGTAGATTTCCTCTCCTTCTATTTGCAAGTATGAGTCGTTTGTAAGTTGGATGTTTTGAAAGTAGGGGCCTGCTGTATATACTCTACAGGATACAGGATAACAGGACAGTCACTCGGCATTAGCATAAGCAGTCTCCAAGGGATCTGACACTTCCAAAAAATTATTCAGTTACATCAGCATCAGGTGCTTGTTAGCTGGTGTTGATTCAAGCCTGATTCATTTTTATGAAGGTCAATCGATTGACGGAGTTGGTAGAGAGGCGCACCCTGTGATTGGTCACAAAGCCTCCAGCAGCACTGAATGTGCGTTCTGAAAGAACGCTGGATGCAGGAAAAGCCAGTAGCTCAATTGCATACTGTGCAAGCTCTGGCCAGTAATCCATCCTCAAGAAGACCCAGTAAGCCAGAGGATTTTCGGTGGGGAAGGTGTTCAAGTCTGATCTTGCCCCTAGGTATTCCCGCACCATGTAAACCAGACGCTGGCGATGGTTGCTGGAACCGGTCAGACCTTGGGGCTGCGGACTAAAAAATTGTCGGAACGCATCGGTCAGACGGCCACCTTCTCCACCACTCTTTCTGTGACTCCCCGAAGCCTCAGCAACACGTTGTCCAGGACCAGGATTTCGTAATCCCCCAGGTTCTGGGAACACGTTGCACAGACTTTTCTGCAAGGCCTCCCGAAGATTTTTCATCTTATGCTCCCTCTGCGACGGCAAGATAAGGTCCGCCCCCTTACTCCTGTAATGTGGATCAAGGAGAGTTGCCAGCCAGTAATGATCCCTCTCCTTGATACTATGAATACAAGGATCCTTACGCAGGCTTTGCAGGATCAGGGAGGCCATGCAGCGTAGGTTTTCTAAGGCATTCTGGGCACAGTCCTCTGGGTCACTGAGGATGACAGGATCCGAAGCCACCTCATCCCAGCTACGTAAAAGTCCATGGGTTCCTTGGGACTGTAAATGATCCCTTGAAGACTGCTGGTGCTGATGCTGAGTGCTAGGCTCCACCTCTATGCTGATGATACAATCATCCTCCTCCTCTTCCTCCTCCTCGTCCTCCTCCTGTGTGCTAGGCGGGCAAGCAGGACCACTGTCTGGATAAAGGGGGCCTTGAGAGGTAAGGAAGTCCTCCTCTTCCTCCCTCTCTTCTGCCTCAAGGGCCCTGTCCATTATTCCACGTAGAGTGTGCTCCAACAAGAGGGACAGTCTCACTGATGCATGCACTGTCACTGCTCACCATCCTCGTGGCCTCCTCAAATGGTGACAGGACAGTGCATGCATCCCTGATCAAGGCCCACTGGCGTGGGGAAAAAAACCAAGCTCCCCTGAGCCAGGTCTGCTGCCATATTGGCACAGGTACTCATTGATGGCCCTCTGCTGCGTGTGCAACCGCTGCAGCATGGCCAATGTAGAATTCCATCTGGTGGGCATGTCACAGATTAGGCGGTTCTTTTTTTTTTTTTTATATCCAACAAAAAGGTTTTTATTGATGAAAAGGTGTTATACAGCATATGGCATTCAACATTGCACTTCAAAACCATGAGTACACTTCTCAAAAGGCAAACACAGTATGACATTACACTCACTGAGCTGTCTTCCCTCCCGCCAAAATATGCATCCCCGCACATTACAGCACTCATCCCATATTCAATCCCAATAGTCTGTCCATGACCAGGTCCACCGGCGAAAGCCCCGGTGTATCCAGCCACGGAGCCCAAAGGTTTTCGTATTTACGGTTACTGCCCCTGTGTTGGTAAATGAGCTTCTCCATGCGTATCATATCGCCCATCCTGTCAATCCACTCCTTCAAGGTCAGAGGGGTCTCAGATTTCCAATGTACCATAATCAATTTCCTGGCCTGAAATAGCACCCTATGCACCGCTTCCCTTGTGTACACCTCCTCCACATATTCCTCCAACACACCAAGTAAACATACCCTGGGGTCCACAGGTATGGATAGCCCGAACACCGAGTTAACAGTGCTCACCACCTCAGTCCAATACTTGTGCAGTTTGGGACACCTCCACAGGAGATGTATGAGATCGCCATGGTCCCTCTTACATCTAGTACACGTGTCATCTGCTTGCATCCCCATCAGTTGCATCCTATGTGGTGTATAGTACACCCTAAAAATAATGTATAGCTGGGTTAGTCGCTGAGCCACATTCAGGGAACAGGAGCTCACCCCTTGAAATATCTCCTCCCATTGTTCACCATCTAGTTGTCCCACGTCCCTCTCCCATTTTTCCCTCACCAGGACTGGATGCTGACCCAGGAAGTGTTGTAACAGGATGGCATAGCATTGAGAAATAAATCCCTTAGAGGTCACAGCATCACCTAGGAGATCAAACACCGGGGCTGGCGACAAATGCCACTCAGAGGACCTACTTTGGGCTCTCACTGTGTGCTGGAGCTGTATATATTGAAACAGCATTGAGGGCAGGAGTCCGTACTCCGCCCGCAAATCTGCGAAGGGCCTAAGCCTCCCATTCCTAAATACATGTTTAATATGTGTGATCCCATAGCCTTTCCACCCAGTCCCGATCTGCAATTTAGCCAGTTCTGTATAAGTATCGTTATGCCAGAGGGGGCTGTATTCAGTGTACCCGTCAGCATGTTGAATATATTTACATTTATTCCATACTTTTTGTATAAGATTGTATGTCGGGTATGTCTTGTTGGGCTTGGCAAAGGCCAGGGCCTCCAGTGCCATGGGGATGGGCCCATCACCCACCGTGCGGAGCATCAGTGCACCTAAGGAACCGGCCGGTTCCCCCCCGAAGCACCCCACCAGGTGTTGCAGCTGCGGATTAGGCGGTTCTTGGGCAGGTTGTATTCCCTTTGGAGGTCTGTCAGCCGAGCAGTGGCATTATATGACCTTCGGAAATGCACACAGACTTTCCTGGCCTGCTTCAGGACATCCTGTAAGCCTGGGTACCTGCCCAAGAACCGCTGCACCACCAAATTCAGGACATGAGCAAAACAGGGCACATGGGTCAGTTGTCCCTGTCGCAGGGCAGAGAGGAGGTTGGTGCCATTGTCGCTAACCACCAATCCAGGCTTAACTGGCGTGGCGTCAACCACTTTTGAGCCTGCCCCTGCAGAGCTGACAGAACCTCGGCCCCAGTGTGGCTCCTGTCTCCCAAGCACACCAGCTCTAGCACCGCATGGCATCTCTTTGCCTGGATTCCTGCATAGCCCCTTGTACGCCTACGGAGCACGGCTGGTTCTGAGAACACATCAGCACAGGAAGAGGCCACAGAGGAAGAAGAGGAGGGGGTGGAGGAGAGAGGTCTGTCACAACCAGTAGTGGTGTTTTGGAGGCGTGGTGGCGGAACAACCTCCAACAATGGTGCAATGCCACTGCTCTACCTTGCCCTGCATCCTTCCCAGCTGCCAGCAGAGTCACCCAATGCGCCGTGAAAGAGAAGTAACGTCCTTGTCCATGCCTGCTGGACCATGAGTCAGCGGTAATATGCACCTTACCACTGACCGCCCTGTCCAGCGAGGCATGGACATTGCCTTCCACGTAGCGGTAATCGCCTTCCGTGAGAAAAAGTGGCGTTTGGGAACTTGCCACTGAGGTACTGCACATTCCACAAACTCACGGAAGGGGGCAGAATCTACCAACTGAAAAGGCAGCAGTTGAAGTGCTAGCAATTTCGCAAAGGTAGCATTCAACCGCTGGGCATGTAGATGGCTGGGAGAGTACTTTTTTCGGCGCTGCAGCAGCTGGGGCAGGGAAATTTGGCTGGTACAATCCGACATTGGTGTACTGATAGTAGATTGCCCACATGTACTACTAGGTTGTGACACACCTAATTCTACACCTTCTGTCCTATCAGTGCAGGCTTCAGAGAGAACTGAGGGTATAGTGGGGTTGGAGATCACAGCTAGGGATGAGCTTCGCGTTCGATGCGAACACATGTTCGCATCGAACATCGGCCGTTCGATTGGCCACCTGAGCACAGTTAGTGCCACTGTACGTGTGCTGGTATATACCACCTGAGCACAGATAGTGCCACTGTACGTGTGCTCCTATATACCACCTGAGCACAGTTAGTGCCACTGTACGTGTGCTGGTATATACCACCTGAGCACAGATAGTGCCACTGTACGTGTGCTCCTATATACCACCTGAGCACAGATAGTGCCACTGTACGTGTGCTCCTATATACCACCTGAGCACAGTTAGTGCCACTGTACGTGTGCTGGTATATACCACCTGAGCACAGATAGTGCCACTGTACATGTGCTCCTATATACCACCTGAGCGCAGTTAGTGCCACTGTACGTGTGCTCCTATATACCACCTGAGCACAGTTAGTGCCACTGTACGTGTGCTGGTATATACCACCTGAGCACAGATAGTGCCACTGTACATGTGCTCCTATATACCACCTGAGCGCAGGTAGTGCCACTGTACGTGTTATAAATCACCTGAGCGCATTTGGTGTCACTCTGCTTGTGCTGTTACATACCACCTGAGCACTTCAATATGTCTGGAAGGAGAACAAAGAGAGGCAGAGAGTCACGAGGGCAAGCAGGCTCTGCATGTGGAGGTAACGCGGGTAGTGGATGTGGTGCATCCTCTTCAGCCCGTGGCCGCTCATCCTTCTTTTCGGGAGCTGGCCGTGTTGAACCTCAACATGCAGAGGAATTAGTAGAGTGGATGACCAAGCCGTCCTCATCCTCCTCATCCTCTCTCACACAGACAGATCAAAGTTTATCTGGCAAAGCAGCTGCCAAGGCGTCCTCTTCCCTCTGCACAATGGCTTCACACAATACTTCCCTAGTACCACCATGTCCTCTTGAGGAGTCCCCCAAACTGTTTTAACACAGTGTGGGGTACATGCTGCAGGAAGATGCGCAGCGTTTTGAAGACTCCGATGACGGAACACTGATAGAGGAAGGCATTGATGTGAGCCCAGGGAGAGGGGGTGGCTGAGAGGGACAGCAATTTGTCAGTGATGATGTTCCCCCAGCTGGAGCATACTGCCAGGTTGTTGACAGTGATGAGGAGGGAGGGGATGATGAGGTCACTGACTCTACCTGGGTGCCTGATAGGAGAGAGGAGGAGGAGGAGGACGAGGCACAGGCACATCTCCAAAGAGGCAGGATGCCCTCCAGGGGTCAGCTTAAGGTCACACCCACTGCATTACAGCGCACATCTACGGCGCTTGTGCATGGCGCTGCTGTGTCTGACCGGTACAGCAAAAGTTCTTTGGTGTGGGCCTTTTTTGAAACATGTCCACAAGATCGTACCTTTGCTATTTGCAACTTATGTCGCAAGCGTATCTCGCGTGGCCAAAACATCAACCGCCTGGGTACCACATGCTTGTCCAGACATATGTCGACCTGCCATGCAGCTCGTTGGCAAGCACACCAGAAAGACCCACACCAAAGACAACAGCGTACCCCCCCTTGCCCTTCTGGGACCTCCAACCCCAGTAGACCCCCGGTCCTCTCTGAAGTCTGCAGTGAAGGTGTAGAAATAGGTGTGTCACAAGCTAGTAGTAGCGGTCAATCTACTGATAGTACCAGGCAAATTTCCCTGCCCCAGCTGCTGCAGCGCCGAAAGAAGTACAATCCCAGCCATCCACATGCCCAGCAGTTGAATGCTAGCTTAGCGAAATTTCTAGCACTTCAACTGCTACCTTTTCAGTTGGTAGATTCTGCCCCCTTCCGTGAGTTTGTGCAATGTGCAGTACCTCAGTGGCAATTACCAAAACGCCACTTTTTCTCACGGAAGGCTATTCCGGCTCTCTACCGGCATGTGGAAGGCAATGTCCATGCCTCGCTGGACAGGGCGGTCAGTGGTAAGGTGCATCTTACCGCCGACTCATGGTCCAGCAGGCATGGACAGGGACGTTACCTGTCTTTTACGGCGCATTGGGTGACTCTGCTGGCAGCTGGGAAGGATGCAGGACAAGGTCCAGTAGTTTTGGAGGTTGTTCCGCCACCACGCCTCCAAAGCACTACTACTGTTTATGACACACCTCTCTCCTCCAGCCCCTCCTCTTCTTCCTCTATGGCCTCTTCCTGTGGTGATGTTTTCTCCGAACCAGCCGTGCTCCGTAGGCACTCAACGTTGGCCATGCTGCAGCGGCTGCACACGCAGCAACAGGCCATCAATGAGTACCTGTGCCAATATGGCAGCAGAACTGGGTCAGGGGAGCTAGGTTTTTTTCCCCACGCCAGTGGGCCTTGATCAGGGATGCATGCACTGTCCTGTCACCATTTGAGGAGGCCACGAGGATGGTGAGCAGTGACAGTGCATGCATCAGTGAGACTGTCCCTCTTATTCACATGTTGGAGCACACGCTACGTGGAATAATGGACAGGGCCCTAGAGGCAGAACAGAGGCAGGAAGAGGAGGACTTCCTTACCTCTCAAGGCCCCCTTTACCCAGACAGTGGTCCTGCTTGCCCACCCAGCACACAGGAAGAGGAGGAGGAGGAGGAGGAGGAGGAAGAGGAGGAGGAGGATTGTATCAGCAGCATGGAGGTGGAGCCTAGCACTCAGCAGCAGCAGTCTTCAAGGGATCATTTACAGTCCCAAGGAGCACGTGGAGTTTTACGTGGCTGGGATGAGGTGCCTGTGGATCCTGTCGTCCTCAGTGACCCAGAGGACTGTGCCCCGAATGCCTCTGCAAACCTACGCTGCATGGCCTCCCTGATTCTGCAAAGCCTGCGTAAGGATCCTCGTGTACGTGCTATTAAGGAGAGGGATCATTACTGGCTGGCGACTCTCCTTGATCCACGTTACAAGAGTAAGGTTGCGGACCTTATGTTGCCATCGCAGAGGGAGCAGAAGATGAAACTTCTGCGGGAGGCCTTGCAGAAGGGTCTGTGCAATGCGTTCCCAGAACCGGGGGGATTACCAAAACCTGGCTCTGGACAACGTCTTGCTGAGGCTTCGGTGAGTCACAGAAGGGGCGGTGGAGAAGGTGGTCGTCTGACGGATGTGTTCAGGCAGTTTTTTTGTCCGCAGCCCCAAGGTCTGACCAGTTCCAGCAACCATCGCCAGCGTCTGGTTTACATGGTCCGGGAATACCTAGGGGCAAGATCCGACTTGGACACCTTCCCCACCGAAAATCCTCTGGCTTACTGGGTCTTGAGGATGGATCACTGGCCAGAGCTTGCCCAGTAAGCAATTGAGCTACTGGCTTGCCCTGCATCCAGTGTTCTTTCAGAACGGACATTCAGTGCTGCTGGAGGCTTTGTCACTGATCACAGGGTGCGCCTCTCCACCGGCTCTGTTGATCGACTGACCTTCATCAAAATGAATCAGGCTTGGATCAACACCAGCTACCAAGCACTTGATGCTGATATTAATGAATAATATATTTTTGTTGAAATGTCGGATCCCTTTTAGACTGCTGATGCTGAGTGACTGTACTCTTATGCTGCTGATGGAATATCCTTCTCCTCCTCACTTTTCTTGCTGATAGCTAGTAAGAAATGTTGTGTTTCTGGGCTCCGCCACCAGTCCCTAAGGCACAATTTTTCAGCCCCTGTTTAACAGGGGCGCCTAATAACAATTTTTGTTTCAATACTTTGCACGTGGCTCCTTGTTGCACTCCAATTGGAGTTATTGTGAGGGGTTGCAGTGTTGTGTTGTGCCCAAGGCCCAATTTTTCTGCCCCTGTTTAACAGGGGTGCCTAATAACAATTTTTGATTCAATAATTTGTACGTGGCTCCTTGTTGCGCTCCAATTGGAGTTATTGGGAGGGGTTGCAAGTGTTGTGTTGTGCCCAAGGCCCAATTTTTCAGCCCCTGTTTAACAGGGGTGCCTAATAACAATTTTTGATGCAATAATTTGTACGTGGCTCCTTGTTGCGCTCCAATTGGAGTTATTGGGAGGGATTGCAGTGTTGTGTTGTGCCCAAGGCCCAATTTTTCAGCCCCTGTTTAACAGGGGCGCCTAATAACAATTTTTGATGCAATCATTTGCACGTGGCTCCTTGTTGCGCTCCAATTGGAGTTATTGGGAGCGGTTGCAAGTGTTGTGTTGTGCCCAATGCCCATTTTTTCCGCCCCTGTTTAACAGGGGCGCCTAATAACAATTTTTGATGCAATACTTTGCACGTGGCTCCTTGTTGCGCTCCAATTACAGTATGTTTGAAGGGTGCCCTTTTTTCTAAAAAATTTCTTTCACACAACAATAATGGCCCCCCACCACCGCTAAAATATTCGACATAATGTTGCCACACAGAACTTGCGCAAGTAGCATTAATTACTTTTTTTTTGGTCCTTTCATGTTGTGCAGGGACATTTCTAAACACGTGCCACTACTATAGACACCCAGCAGGTGTGATATTTAAAGGAATTTATTTATTTTCACTTTAAGCATCATTAAAATGGCTGCTCCGTAAAAAAACACTGTTTAAAAAAAAAAAAATCCATTAATACATGTTCCCTGGGGCAAGACCTGGGTTCTGAACGACGTTTTCCAACATTTAATTGAATTTTGGTCTTTAAAATGACCGTTTTTGAATTCGAACGTTCGGGTCCCATAGACTTCAATGGGGTTCGAAATATTCGTGCGAACCCGCGGTCTGTTCGAACGTTCTGGTGCGAACCAAACCCGGGGATGTTCGGCTCATCCCTAATCACAGCTGATGAGGGACAAGGGGAAGTCTGCTTTGTTCTTTGGTGTGGGTCTTTCAGGTATGCTTGCCAACAAACTGCATGGCAGGTCGACATATGTCTGGTCAAGCATGTGGTGCCCAAGCGGGTGATGTTTTGGCCACGCGAGATACGCTTGAGACATATGTTGCAAATAGCAATGGTGCGATGTGATGCACATGTCTCAAAAAAGGCCCACACCAAAGAACTTTTGCAGTAACACTGAGACACAGCAGCGCCCTGCACAGGCGTAGCTCTGCGATGTAATGCAGTTGGTGTGCTGTCCTTAAGCTGTGCCCTGGAGGGCATCCTGCCTCTTTGGAGATGTGACTGTGCCTCCTCCTCCTCCTGCTCCTCTTCCTCCTCTCTCCTATCAGGCACCCACGTAGAGTCAGTGACCTCATCATTCCCTCCCTCCTCATCACTGTCGAAAACCTGGCAGTATGCTCCAGCTGGGGTATCATGACTTCCAGATTGCTGTCCCTCTCAGGCACTCCCTCTCTCTGGGCTCACATTACTGCCTTCCTCTATCTGTGTTTCATCATCGGAGCCTTCAAAACGCTGCGCATCTTCAGGCAGGATGTACCCAACGCTGTGTTAAAACAGTTCGGGGGACTCCTCAGGAGGACATGGTGGGACAAGGGAAGGAGTAAGTGATGCCATTGAGCAGAGGGAAGAGGACACCTTGGCAGCTAATTTGCCAGACAAAGTACCCCGAGCCTGGATGAGAGAGTATGAGGAGGATGAGGATGGCTTGGTCATCCACTCTACCAATTTGTCTGCATGTGGAGGCTCAACAAGGCCAGCTTGCGAAAAGATTGACAAGCGTGTGCAACGGTCACGTGCTGAAGAGGATGCACCGTGTCCACCACCAGCACTGTTGCCTCTAGATGCAGAGCCTGTGACTCTCTGCCTGTCTTTGTTGTCCTTCCAGACATTATAAAGAGAGCCCTGGACAGAGCACAGCATAGGGGAGGGGCGGCATGACAGGGCGGGACTGGCCCAGCAATTGGCCAGTTTGCTTTAAGGGGAAGGCAGGGCTGGCCGGGGCGGGGGGAGGGTCCTAGTCTAGCTGGAGGAAGTGACGATTCGTCACTCCTCCATTTCACTAGGAAGAAGCTGGCAGCATTGCAGGTTAGCTCTGGGGCAAAATGGCGGCGGTGGCAGATCTGATCGCCCAATTGCGCGCTGCGGCGGCTGCCCAGGGGGAGGATTGGGTCCGGGACCAGGTGTCAGCGGCGCTAGACGCCCCGGTCGCGGCACCCGCGGGGGGGGTAAATCATCCACGCGCTCGGCGGTCCAGGCCTCCGGCACGGTACAGCCCTGACCCACCCTCGGGAACAGCACAGCCACGTGGGAGACCCGTCAGGGGCCCTCAGGCTCCTCCACCGCAGAACCCACAGCCTGGGCCTTCGGGGGGGGCCGGGAGGAATCCGCGCCGTGGCAGGAGTGCGGCGGTGGGGGGGGGGGGTCACTGGGTCACTTGGCCCCTCTCCTCCCGCCCGACGGAGGTGCACCGACAGCGCGGCCGGGGCTTCGGGGGATGGTCGCAGCAGCCCTGCGGCCCGGCGAGATGGGTCCAGCCAGCGGACCGGTGGCCAATCATCCAGGACGGCCAGGGGTCCGGCAGCTTTAGACGGGAGTTCGTCACGGAGTGAGGGGGCGATGAGGCGTGATGGAAGTGGTCGTGCAGCGGGTGCCCAGGCCATGGGTAGGGCCCGGAGTCCGTCGGTGGATGTCGCTAGCGGGTCAGGTGTTTCGGCACAGAGGGGTCGGAGTGCAGTGCAACACGGACCTTCGGCAACCAGTTCGCGCCGAACTGGGGTGCAACCTAGGGGGGTGTCCCCAGCAGCGAGTGCGGGACGGTCGGAAGGAGAACTGTCTGGATCGGAGAGCGGTGACGATCTGGGACATCGGCCAGCGGGGGATTCCATCTCGGCGGCGCGTGGACCCAGTCCAAGGCAGCCCGGTAAGTCCAATCATACATCCTCAGTTTGTGGTTTGTTAGAAGATTTGTTGGTACAGGGTAGTGCGGGTGGGGCACCCAGGAGTGATAGGGGGGGTGCAGCCATGGGGGGTGTATCGGAGGTTGAGGGGTCACAGGATTTGTGGGCTGGGTTGAGGGATCTGGTCAGGAGGTTCGCCCCAGGCGCTGGCAGTACGTCCTCCCCGGTGGTGGCTTGGTCCCCGCAGGGGGGGGGGGTCCGAGCAAGCGGCTGGAGGGTCTTTGGGGAATACGGTGGGGCAGGGCGCCTCATGTGCGGCGCCAGTAGTGACGGCTGGGGTAGCGACAACGATAGTCGCAGCGGCATCTGCGACCGGGGCCGTGTCCGAGGCTGTGAGCGACAAGGAGGCAGTCAGGCTGGCTGACGCTGCCCAAAGTGAACTGTATGTCTGCTTTGAGGCCACCCTCGGGGCCCATTTGAGAGCGGAGGTTAGGGAAAAGATCTGGAAAGGTGAGTACGTGGAAATTTTCACTCTGCTCCCTCTGGATAAATTTAAGTTTACTAAGGGCAAGCCGGAGTTGAATAAAAAGGAAGACGAGGAGAGGCGGAGGTACCGCCTTATCCCCCGCACGTTCACCAATTGGTTGCAGGCGTTTGCGATTCTGGCCTGTGTGGTGGGGGAGAAAGCTCCAGAACACTGTTCGGGTTTATTCATTTATTTAGAGGCGATTAGGTCGGCTTACCAAACGTATGGTGGGACGGCGTGGTTGGAATATGATGAACAATTCCGTCAACGGATGGCATTTAGGCCGACCCTTCGCTGGAACCAGAAGGACATCAGCCTGTGGATGACGTTGATGACGGCGGCGCGGGCTCCGCAGCAGTTTTTTCAGGGGGGGGGTCGGAGGTACATCTGCCTCAGGACAGCCGACCGACAAGCGCTGGGGCTATTGCTGGCAATTTAATGAGGGCACGTGTAAGTACGGCACATCGTGCCGCTTCAAGCACACTTGCTCGGGATGTGGTGGCAACCACCCCCTGTCCAAGTGCTTCAAGCGCAGCAGGACCCGTTTTGGAGAGGCTGGGGGTAAGGGGAGCGACTCCGGTCCAAGTGGAAAGGATGCTCCCCTTCCTCAATAGGTATCCGGACAGGCAGGCGGCTAGGTTGTTAGAGGAGGGCTTTGCTAACGGCTTTAGGATCCCCTGTTCGATTTCGGTTGTTCCCCCGGAAGCAAAAAATTTGAGGTCCGCTTTGTTACATCCGTCGGTGGTCGCGGAGAAGCTGGCCAAGGAGGTGAGTATGGGACGTATGGCTGGGCCGTTTCCGACGGCTCCGATTCGGGACTTGGTGGTTTCCCCTCTGGGGGTGGTCCCCAAGAAGGAACCGGGAAAATTCCGGTTGATCCACCACTTGTCGTTCCCAAGGGGCGGCTCGGTCAATGACGCCATTGCACCTGAGGAGTGCACGGTCTCATACACGTCTTTTGACGCGGCCGTGTCATGGGTTCGCAGGTGCGGCCACGGCGCCCTCATGGCTAAGGCTGATGTGGAATCGGCATTTCGGTTGTTGCCGGTCCACCCTGACAGCTTTCGGTTGTTGGGCTGCACTTGGGACGGGGCATACTATGTGGATTGTTGTTTGCCCATGGGTTGCTCCGTCTCTTGCGCGTTGTTTGAGACGTTTAGCTCGTTCTTGGAGTGGGTTGTTCGCGATGCGTCGGGGCTCAGTTCCATCATCCACTACCTGGATGATTTTCTGTGCGTAGGCCCGCACGGGTCGAATAGATGCTCCGTGCTGTTGGGCACGCTGCAATACGTGGCGGAACGTTTTGGCGTTCCGTTGGCACCTGACAAGACGGTGGGCCCAGCTACCTCCATCGTGTTCCTGGGGATCGTGTTAGACTCAATAAGGATGGAGTGCCGGCTTCCGGAGGACAAACTGGCAGCTTTGAGGGAAGAGGTTAGGGGCGCCATCGGGCTCAGGAAGATCCAGCTGCGTGCACTGCAGTCACTATTGGGTAAGTTAAACTTTGCCTGTAGGATCATTCCAATGGGCAGGGTGTTTTGCAGGCGGTTGTCGGGAGCGACAGCGGGCGTGCGACACCCCAAACATTTTGTGACTCTCACAGGAGAACATAGGGCTGATTTGAGGGTCTGGCATGACTTCCTGGGAGCCTTCAATGGCCGCGCACTGTGGATGTCGGGACCCGTGAGCAATTTTGACTTGGAGCTGTTTACGGACGCCGCAGGCTCTACAGGGTATGGAGCATTTTGCCAGGGTAAGTGGAGTGCGGAGGCTTGGCCCCACAGGTGGCAAGAGGCCGGGTTCTTGAAGAACCTGGTACTCCTCGAGCTATTCCCGATAGTTTTAGGCAATCGAGCTTTGGGGCGATTCTTTGAGGAATTTGAAGGTACGCTTCAACTGCGACAACTTGGGGGTGGTACAGGTAGTGAATCGCTTGTCGGCGGCGTCTCCGCCTGTTGTGAGCTTGCTTCGGCACTTGGTGCTGAGATGTTTGCACTTAAATGTGTTCATGTATGCTGTGCACCTTCCGGGGGTCGAGAACACTTTGGCTGACGCTTTGTCTCGTTTTCAGTGGGACAGGTTCCGAGAGTTGGCACCAACAGTGGAGCAACACGGGGTCCCCTGTCCCGACTGGATGTGGGACATTGTTTTGACAGCGCAGCATCGTGGATCCAGCGGTCGGTGAGCACGGCCACCTGGAGGGCCTACTCCAAGGTATGGGAGGAATGGGGGGATTTGGCCCTGGGATTGGGGATCGCCCCAACAGGGCGGGAAGCGGGCATCGCTGTGCTGTGTTTTATTACGGTGAAAATGGAGCAGGGGGTTTCAGTTTCAACGATTGATAAGCAGTTGGCCGGCTTGGCGTTCTTCTTTAAATGGCACGGCATGGTGGACTACACAAAGGAATTTTGGGTTCGGCAGGCTGTTAAGGGGTATAGAAAAGGTCGTAGGGCACCGGATCATAGGCGGCCGGTCTCATTTGGGATGCTGCAGGCTCTTTTCTTGCAATTACATTCTGTGTGCTCGTCAGGCTACGAGTGCGCGCTTTTCAGGGCCGCTTTTGCATTGGCCTTTTTCGGGGCGCTGAGGGTGGGAGAACTGGTGAGTTCCTCCAGGGGGGTGCAAGGGGGTCTGTTGGTTCAGGATGTGGAAGGCTTGGACGGGGAGTTGGGTGTTTGGGTGCGTAGGTCTAAAACTGACCAGAGGGGTAAGGGGGTGCGCCTTCAGTTGTTTGACATCCCTGGATCTGAAATTTGTCCCGTGCGGGCGGTGGAAGCATTTCGATCCATGCGTCCAGGACTGGCGGGGTCATTCTTGATGCATCAAGATGGCTCTGCGTTGTCTAGATTTCAATTTGTCGCGGTTTTCCGACAATGCTTGAGGGGGGCGGGGTTTGATCCACGAGAGTATGCCTCGCATTCGTTCCGGATCGGGGCTGCCACCGAGGCCGCCCGGGCGGGTCTGAATGCCGAGTTAGTGAAGAGGATTGGGCGGTGGGACTCTAATAGGTTTCGGTTGTATATTCGCCCACACTTATTGCATGTGTAATTGGGACATCAGGAGGTACGTTAGTGTGTTGGGACACACAAAAAAAAAAAAAAAAAAAAAAAAAAGGAAGGGGGTTCTTGACGTTTATGTTTGTTTACATTGATGTTTTTCAGGTGGTGCGTGCGGCCTAGTATGGATCCTGGGCCACTCATACGTGTGTTGGGGGGCCAGACGGGCTGATGTTCGGCCCGAGGGGAGACAATTGGGTATACCGTCCAGCGAAGCTCAGGTCAGATGGATTGGGGTCCCGGGAATGGTGTGGAGCGGGGTCATGCCAGAAGTCTTGCGGTTTTCGCGCCTGGATAGAGCGCCAGACGTGCTGGTGATCCACGCGGGGGGCAACGATATGGGGGCCCGATCGATGCACCAACTGATTAGGGACGTGAAATATGATTTCCTCAGGCTGCGCTCCTTATTCCCTGACATTGTCCTGGTGTGGTCAGAAATGGTGGGTCGTACGGCTTGGCGGTGGGCACGGTCTGTTGAAAAGGTTAACAAGGCCCGTGTTAAAGTCAATAAAGAAGTGGGAAGGTTCTTTGTCAGGAACGGCGGGTTGGTAGTTCGCCACAGGGAACTAGAGATAGATACATGGCGTTATCTGCGCAGAGATGGAGTTCATCTCAATGATGTTGGCATCGCCTTATGGGTCCTAGGACTGCAGGAGGGCATAGAGAGAGCGTTGAGGGTGTGGCGGTGCTCTCAAGAATAAGGCTTTATTCTTGGGAGCTGTGGTGGTTCTTTTCGGGCTCGGAAAGAATAGTACAGGAATAAAGTTTGGGTAGAAAAGGCTGTACCCATACGTGGTATGGGAGTATTACGTACCTTCCGGTTGACGCAGGTTAACCAGGAAGGGGTTAAAGTTTTGTAGGTCACTGTGGACCGTCATACTGCCTCCGAGTCGGTGCTGTGCGACTGAGGCCTAGGGAAGAATTTTGTTCCAGTGACCAGGTTTGAGGTGTGGCTTTTTGACCACCAAGAGTTATAGTTTACACGGTTATTTAAAAAGTTATTTATAATGTTATTTATATTAAATTTTATATTAAATTCTATTTGTTAAATAAATAAAGTAGGCCTTAAGGCCAATTTTCTCCACAACTTAGTCCGCGTTATTTTTGGTAGTTGTGGGGTTAAGTGGGGTTATTGGGGGGGTAGGGGACAGGGTTACATAAGGTTGCCAGGCTCAGTCCTCCGCCGGTCAAGAGAGCCCTGGACAGAGCACAGCATAGGGGAGGGGCGGCATGACAGGGCGGGACTGGCCCAGCAATTGGCCAGTTTGCTTTAAGGGGAAGGCAGGGCTGGCCGGGGCGGGGGGAGGGTCCTAGTCTAGCTGGAGGAAGTGACGATTCGTCACTCCTCCATTTCACTAGGAAGAAGCTGCCCACCCACCCTCCCTGGGGTTAGGTTCCTTGGGGGGCGGTTCTTTTCGGGCTCGGAAAGAATAGTACAGGAATAAAGTTTGGGTAGAAAAGGCTGTACCCATACGTGGTATGGGAGTATTACGTACCTTCCGGTTGACGCAGGTTAACCAGGAAGGGGTTAAAGTTTTGTAGGTCACTGTGGACCGTCATACTGCCTCCGAGTCGGTGCTGTGCGACTGAGGCCTAGGGAAGAATTTTGTTCCAGTGACCAGGTTTGAGGTGTGGCTTTTTGACCACCAAGAGTTATAATTTACACGGTTATTTAAAAAGTTATTTATAATGTTATTTATATTAAATTTTATATTAAATTCTATTTGTTAAATAAATAGGCCTTAAGGCCAATTTTCTCCACAACTTAGTCCGCGTTATTTTTGGTAGTTGTGGGGTTAAGTGGGGTTATTGGGGGGGTAGGGGACAGGGTTACATAAGGTTGCCAGGCTCAGTCCTCCGCCGGTCATGGGCTGCAGAGGACAAAATCAGTACACACACCTCGTAGCTTTAGGTGCAAACTACAGAGGATACGTGATGTACAAACCAAGTAGCTTTATGTGCAAACTAATGCGCACACTTGCAGTATACACCAAGTACGTTTAGGTGCAAACTATACAGCACAATTTCAGTAAACACCAAGTACGGTTAGGTGAAAAGTATACAGCCCAAGGGCAGTAAACACCAAGTACGTCTATGTGCAAACTATACAACACAAGTGCAGTAAACACCAAGTACGCTTAGGTGAAAACTTTACGGCCCAAGTGCAGTAAACAGCAAGTACATCTATGTGCAAACTATACGACACAAGTGCAGTAAACACCAAGTACGTTTAGGTGCAAACTATACAGCCCAAGTGCAGTAAACACCAAGTATGTTTAGGTGCAAACTATACGACACAAGTGCAGTAAACACCAGATTCAGAGAACCCGGCGTAAATTTGTGCGGGCGTAGCGTATGCTATTTACGCTACGCCTCCGCAACTTTTACAGGCAAGTGCCTTATTCAGAAAGCACTTGCTACGTAAGTTGCAGCAGCGTATCGTAAATAGGCCGGCGTAAAGGTGCCTAATTCAAAATAGGCAGGTAGGGGGTGTGATACATGTAAATGAATCATGACCTGACGTAATTCACGTATCCCAGTGCGCATGCGCAAAATCACGTCGCATGTAGTCAATGAAAACGTCGTGAACGTAACTTACGCCCAGCCCCATTCCCGAACGATTTACGCAAACGGCGTAAACGACGTACAATTCGACGCTGTCCCAACGTCCATACTTAACATTGGCTGCGCCCCATATAGCAGGGGTAACTTTAAGCCGGACTTACGCTTACGCAAACAACGTAAAATACGATGCCCGGGCCGCAAGTACGTTCGTGAATCGGCGTATCTAGCTCATTTGCATATTCGACGCGTAAATCGACGGAAGCGCCACCTAGCGGCCAGCGTAAATATGCAACTAAGATACGACGGAGGAAATGACTTACGCCGCTCGTATCTTAGCTAAATTCCGGCATATCTTGTTTTCTGAATACAGAAAAAAGATACGCCGGCGCAGATTAGAAGTTACGCAGCGTATCTCTAGATACGCCGACGCAAACCCTATCTGAATCTGGCCCTAAGTACATTTAGATGAAAACTATACGGCCCAAGTGCAGTAAACACCAAGTACGTCTATGTGCAAACTATACAGCCCAAGTGCAGTAAACACCAAGTATGTTTAGGTGAAAACTATACAGCCCAAGTGCAGTAAACACCAAGTATGTTTAGGTGAAAACTATACGATACAAGTGCAGTAAACACCAAGTACGTCTATGTGCAAATTATACGGCCCAAGTGCAGTAAACACCAAGTACGTCTATGTGCAAATTATACGGCCCAAGTGCAGTAAACACCAAGTACATTTAGGTGAAAACTATACGGCCCAAGTGCAGTAAACACCAAGCTAGCACAATCACCTGCCTGCCAGTAAATTAGGAAAAACTGATCTAGCTAAGCTAATATATAATATATGTACAACTCCTGGGATGTATATATATCCTCTACACACTGTAAATTTAACTAAACTGACTAGCCTGTCTGCTCTATCTATCTATCTAGTAAAAAAGACACTGTCTCTCTCTCTCTAGGACTGATCTTTACGTTAACACCGCCGCAACACACTACACTTGGCCGCCTTGCAGGCTGCCTTTTATAGTGTGGGGCGTGTGCTAAAGCCCTGAGCCATAATTATTGCTCTCCGTTTTTTCCGCGCTGTGATTGGCCAAGCATGCGGGTCATAGTGCATGCTTGGCCAATCATCAGTGCGCAATGCCGCAGTGAATTATGGGCCGTGACCGTCACTCGAATTTGGCACGAACAACCCGTTTTGTTCGAATTTCGACAAACAATCGAACAGCCAATGTTCGATTCGAACATGGGTTTGAGTCGAACGCGAAGCTCATCGCTAGTCACCAGTTGACAGTCTATGGTTATCTGTCAGTTCCTGGGACCAGATCCCTGATGGTTCGTTCAAGCCCTTTTGGATCACCTGCCTCCTGATTCTCCTCAAGCCGATCCCCCATTGAACGGCATACAGCTTAGGATCTCTTCAATAGGAATGGGCCCCCAGCCAGTCGCTAGGGCCCCTTTCATCATCAGCAGGGAACTCCGTGTAACATGCGACCCCGGCCTGGTAGGCCATGTCGCCGGGGTCTGTTGGGTGCGCACACCCTGAAGGTGGGTGCTGCCCCTGGAACCTGGAACCCGCAAAGAACCCCAAAAAATGGCGTCTGCCACAGATATACCCCACCCCATCATGCTCTGCGAGAGAAAACTCCTCCAATTGGCTGCTGGGGAAAAGTGGCTCTGCCTGAATCCCTCTGGTGCCATCTGCCACCCAGAGATGGAACTCTTTCTCTGGAGCACAGAATGACCCACAGGATAATTCAGGGCTGACAGCCCAATTTAGCAAAATTAGGAGTGGGAGCAACATAACTCTCCCACTCTCCCACTAAATTTAGCGTAGCGCCTTTTCTGAAAGAAAGGGGGCGCTACATTTATATACAACTCACTATGGACAGGTAAGACAGAGTCTTCCTCCTTATTTGTCCCCCATTGTGGTCTGATCTATGTATTTGTATAAAAAATGCACTACTTATCTATCAAATAGTGTTTCCCAGCGCTAAACCTGCCTAATATGCTGCATTTGTAAATTCTACAAGCCAGTATAAAGGAATAGTAGTGGTAAAAAAAGCACTTGTGAGTTTAAGCAATAATTTTTTTGTACAATTCTCCTTTAAGAGGGGCGTGACAAGGGGTGTGTCCTATGCCTACATACTTTTGCTAATAGATGTCCCTCATTCCCATCTCTGAAAGTTGGGAGGTATGGCCTAGACCTAGTATTAAATGTATTAAAGCTCATACAGTCGCACTATTAACCCCCAGCAATGGTGTCAGCGGACGCATTATTAACCACCAGCACTAGTGTCAGCAGATGCACTATTAAGCCCCAGCACTGGTGTCAGTGGACGCACTATTAACCCCCAGCACTAATTTCAGTGGACGCACTATTAACCCCCAGCACTGGTGTCAGCGGACACACTATAAACCCCCAGCACTGGTGTCAGCAGACACATTTTTTAACCCCCGGCACTGTTATCAGCATATACATTATTAACCCCCAGCACTGGTGTCAGCGGACGCACTATTAACCCCCAATACTGGTGTCAGCGGACGCACTATTAACCCCCAGCACTGGTGTCAACGGACGCACTATTAATCCCCAGCACTGGTATCAGCGGACGTACTATTAACCCCCAGCACTGGTGTCAGCGGACGCACTATTAACCCCCAGCACTGGTGTCAGCGGACGCACTATTAACCCCCAGCACTGGTGTCAGCGGACGCACTATTAACCCCCAGCACTGGTGTCAGCGGACGCACTATTAACCCCCAGCACTGGTGTCAGCGGACGCACTATTAACCCCCAGCACTGGTGTCAACGGACGCACTATTAATCCCCAGCACTGGTATCAGCGGACGCACTATTAACCCCCAGCACTGGTGTCAACGGACGCACTATTAATCCCCAGCACTGGTATCAGCGGACGCACTATTAACCCCCAGCACTGGTGTCAACGGACGCACTATTAATCCCCAGCACTGGTATCAGCGGACGCACTATTAACCCCCAGCACTGGTGTCAACGGACGCACTATTAATCCCCAGCACTGGTATAAGCGGACACATTATTAACCCCCAGCACTGGTGTCAGCGGACACATTATTAACCCCAGCACAGGTATTAGCGGATGCACTATTAACCCCCAGCACTGGTATCAGCGGACGCACTATTAACCCCCAGCACTGGTATCGGCGGACGCATATATACCCCCCACACTCCACAAATACCCCTCACGCTCCACACATACCCCCCACACTCCACAAATACCCCTCACACTCCACAAATACCCCTCACGCTCCACACATACCCCTCACGCTCCACAAACACCCCCCACACTCCACAAATACCCCCCACACTCCACAAATACCCCCCACACTCCACAAATACCCCCCACACTCCACAAATACCCCCCACGCTCCACACATACCCCTCACGCTCCACACATACCCCTCACGCTCCACACATACCCCCCACACTCCACAAATACCCCTCACATTCCACAAATACCCCCCACATTCCACAAATACCCCCCATACTCCACAAATACCCCTCACGCTCCACAAACACCCCTCACACTCCACAAATACCCCCCACGCTCCACAAATACCCCTCACGCTCCACAAATACCCCCCACACTCCACAAATACCCCCCACGCTCCACAAATACCCCTCACGCTCCACAAATACCCCACACACTCCACAAATACCCCTCACGCTCCACGCATATCCCCCACGCTTCACAAATACCCCACGCATCCCACAAATTCCCCCATTGAAAAAATTCAAACATGGTGGATGCATTCTTTTTTTGTCTTCAGGGTTTGTACTTTTACAACTATTTTCACCTGGTGACCCTGCAAGTAACATATTCCCTGTACAATAGTGACAATAGGGTGGGGGGCAGCAACCCATCAATTGTGACATACCCGTTGTTAGTCATCCTTCTTTGCCAACCCACAGGACCTGGACAGGAGGGGTGGCGGGTTGGTAATTACTATACTACTGTTTAGACCCCCCTGAATACTCTCATGCACACCCCCCCCCCCTTTTCTCTCTTCTCCCGCTGGCTGCTGCAGGGATCTTTTCAGGGATTCTTTTGAATAATGGGGGGGGGGGGGGGTCTGTAAATAAGTACTTTACTGTAATTTACCGACCCCTTCCTTTTCTGAATGACACAGTGAGTGATCGATATGTGTGTTCATTCATAACTAAAGCATAGTAAACAAGCATAGTAAACTGTACTTCACACTACTATACTATAACTGGTTTTATCTCTACTATTCCATAACTGGGTTTATCTCTACTATTCCATAACTGGGTTTATCTCTACTATGCCATAACTGGTTTTATCTCTACTATGCCATGACTGGGTTTTACTTATATTACTTTGAAACTTTTAAAGTCAAATATCTTTCTGCTTACCTTAAACATTCAAATCTGAAAAACAGGATTGGTTGGGTGGACCCCACCCTCTATATATTAGAACTGTGTGCTTGCTATAACTGCCACTGTGTTGTCAGTGTTTGATCAGAAGACTTCACATTGAATTGCTGTGCATTCCTTTGCCTGGAGGTAGGATACAATTTATAATTCAAACATATATAAAATATTTCAAATTCCAGATTGCTACGTTACCAGTGAACATAAGCTTTACACACTTTTCTGCCAAATAGATTGTTATATAGGGGGGGGGGCTACTTTCTCTGTTCTTGTAGACATCAATGTGTGCAGCAGGAATACTAGTGTGTGTGTATTGTTCTTTTCTACTAATTGTTCATAATATATTGTGCATTTGCATATCTAGATGGGTATTAAAGCGGAGCTCCACCCAGGATAACATTTTACAATGTTGTTTGGAAAAAAAAAAAAATACTCACCCGAAATAGCTGTTGCTATGCGGAAGTCCGTAATCTGCCTCTTCCTGAACCGCGGTGTGTTTTCTTCTTCTCCTTCTCCTTGTGAATGGGGCGCGCTGCTTTCTGGGAACTGTGTGTGTTCTCAGAGAGCAGCGCGCCCATTCACAAGCCAGCGTGAGACTCACGCAGGCGCACTAGGAAATGGGCAGTGCCTGTTTCCCATAGTGTGAATGGCGGCGCGGGACCCGGAGCGATCGTGGGACCGGCATCGGGGGGGGCCGTCAGCGCGGGCGTCTAGGACAGGTAAGTGTCCTTATTTAAAGTCAGCAGCTACACTGTTAGTAGCTGCTGACTTTAAAAAAATGTTTTCCCACGGCTGGAGCTCCTCTTTAACTGCTTCTAATATATATATATATATATATATATATATATATATATATATATATATATATATATATATATATATTTCTTTTTGAAGTACAAAGCATTTGCAATATATCCCTAATTTAATTTAGCGCTATATATATATATATATATATATATATATATATATATATATATATATATATATATATATATATATATATATATATAATTAAACCCCCAGTACTGGTGTCAGCAGACGCACTATTAATATAAATTAATTTTTTTATATATATATATATTATTTAGTTTATATTAATAGTGCGTCTGCTGACACCAGTACTGGGGGTTTAATTATATAATACTTTTGTTTTTTCAGTAGTTTAGCTTTTTATTCATCCATGCCTGCATTATAGCCTGAGGAATAAGTTCTATCGTGAAATATATTTCAACATCAAAACAGGGTGTGCCCTAGGTGAGCCATGTAGGATCAGACAGAATTGCACGCTTATAACTTTGCTGTACCAAGAAATACACAGATGAATTGCATATATGGGATCTGTTTTCCTGACCAAAGGATTTTGTCTATCCAGTTCTGTAATTTACACTGCTCTGCTACTCCCCACATTAGTGGCTGTGCCAGCAGTCATGGATAACCTCATCTCTTTGCATACACCTGTGAATTCCAGCCATGGGAATCTGCAGGATTTTAAATAACTTGTGTGAAGGCCCGGTCTTGTCCCTCCCTTTTAAGCCTAGTACACCTGGGTTGCTTTGGCTGGTTCAATAGAAACTGTCTGTTATTTAATCTGAGTGTACGGCAGCCAGTCCAACAGAAGCCAGCTGAATGGGGGATGACTAAAAAGTCTTCCGATCGAAATCCATTCAGTGTTGACCAGTGTGTCCTAGCGGTGGCGGGGGGTCGCTGTACTAACATCAGATTGTTAGTATACCTGCTCCTCCTGAGCTCTTCTGTGTGTGTGTGTGGTTTTGTTACTGGGCTGAGCGAGGGGGGGGGGGGGGACTCAATGTGTACCAGGCTATAGCCTGCGACTGCTAGATGAAAGGAGTCCTACAATACGGAGTTTGTCTCTCTCAATGACTTTATCTTGAAGAAAAAGCTTTGTAGTTTAAATGATCTGGATCACATGTATATTCCGATGTCAGCACCAAATAGCATACCGGATGTCATGAGAAAGAGAGAAAGCCGCCATAGTGTAAAAAGTCACTCGGCACTGTGTTTTTAGTTCTATGTTTTAAATAAACTTTTTACACTATGGCGGCTTTCTCTCTTTCTCATGACATCCGGTATGCTATTTGGTGCTGACATCGGAATATACATGTGATCCAGCCAATCCAGATCATTTAAGCTACAATTGACCTTATTTTAACTAATTAGGCCAACAACTTTTTGTAAGGAGCCATCTATCTTTATTTGAGGTGACCTATTGGTGAAGGTGGATTACTTTCCTGTTGCACTTTGGAATTGGAAGATATATGAGCACGTTGCACCTTATTTACAACATTTTTCTGGGACTCTACATATATAGACTTTGCACATGAATTTTATGCAGCTCTGATTGTTCACTGTAATATTTATATATGGCATTGGTTATACATTATTTTGCACATATGAACATATATGGTCATACTAGTTTCTAGTTTAGTTGGTCTCATCGTTCACTAATATTGTGTATTTAGCACACTATTTTCACTTTCTCTAGCACCCCTATCCACCACTACACAATGGCCCAGATTCAGGTACATCTGCGCATTATTGGACCTGCGTAGCGCACCGCCTTTTACGTTAGACTTGCGCAATTATGTCGCGTAATCACCCCATTCTCGTAGCTTTTGCGCAGAAAATTGCGCATGCGTAACGTTATTTCAGAGGCGTAAGGCGGAGTAATACAAATTGGGAAGGACGTGGGCGTGTTACATTGAAATGAGCCGTGACCCCATGCAAATGAAGGGCCGGCCGGCTCGCGCGTGAAGGAGACCATGGTCCGCACCTCTCTGCGCATGCTCACAACTCGGTAACAGCGCAATCAGTGAAATTGGAAGTGGACCCGGGCAACTCTGCTGAACTACGCAGACAGCATAAATAGACAGACACAAACACACTTCCATTGCAAAAGTACATCCCTTTGTATCCCTCCCTATACAGCAAGGTGCTTTTGTTATGTTGTTAGCGTTTATTTGTTTGTTTGTGACGTGTCTGAGATATTTGGGGACTGTTTTGCAGAGTTTTTTGTCTTTTATGTGTTTTCTTTGTATTTTTTTTAAATTATATTTTTGATGGTAATTTTTTTTTTATTATTATTTTTGGGGTTCTGTTTGTGTATGATTTGGGAATGTGGGGGTGACATTCCAGGCGGAAAAGGGGTGTCACCCTCATTTGTGGTGGAGAAGTGATCCCCAGGTCCGTGTGAATGGTGTATGAATGTACAGTGACATAATTGGAGCCGTGGCGTTGCTGCTCACAAGTCCTGCATGGTGGGCTTGTGCCAATCAAATTTCATGAGGATGTGGGGTGTCTGTGCTAGGGACCACAGTGGTGTGCATGCATGCATTCTCATTGTGCCTTGATTAATGTGTGTGTTTAACGTGCAAAGATGCATAATGTGAGCTGGCATGAGATGGGGTACCAGTGCATATGCAGAGTCACCTTGAAGGGAAAAGACAGGAGGATGTTAGTAGTGCATGTGCCCCTTGTGATGTGTGCATCATGGGGGGGGGGGACAGTCATGCCTGCCACCCATGTCACTCACCAACCAGCAAGCTGTCCCCATACATGTTCTGTTCATAATCTGTGGGGATTGGGCTCTGATTGTATATGTAGCTGTCATGGGTATTGTCATGTGTTGGGCTGGTGATGTCCTCCTGCAGGGTTGTGGTTAATTCCATGATGGCATGAGGGGTGAATCTGAAGATGCGAGACACCTCAGAATCACTCATGCCATAGATGTCTATGCGTGTGCGATATATCCTCTCCCGTGAAGAGTGAAGAGTGAGGGGCTTGTATCAGATAAAAATATTTGTATTAGATTAAATTGTAAAGTTTATATAAGCAAATAAAAAGTTAAAAAAAAAAAAAAAAAAATTCCAGTGCCCTCCTCAGTGCCCTCCTCAGTGCCCTCCTCAGTGCCCTCCTCAGTGCCCTCCTCAGTGCCCTCCTCAGTGCCATCCTCAGTGCCATCCTCAGTGCCATCCTCCTTCTTTGCTCATCTAAAGTCAGTAGTGCAGCTATGAGCGACGATGCCCCTGGCATGTTGGCATACAATTTGTAGTGCAACACGTGTGACTGCTCAGCTCCTCACTAACGGTGTTGCTTTATCTGACATGTAGACGTTTTTTCAATTTTTAGACCAGCTTTTCTCTGGTCTAATTTTAGACAGGACATTTTGCTGTTGCGCACACCGCGTAGCCACAACGTTTTTTTGTGGATCCCCGCAACTCCATCATTAGCATATTTGAATAGCAAATCAATGGTGTGTCTAGCGCAGTTTTGCGCGGACGGATGCGCCTGTCTAACGAAATTACGCCGGACAAAAAAAGTAGATTTCTTGCGTATGTCGTTTTCTGAATACCGTGCATCTAAACGCACGCGCGCATTTAGACTTATGCACGCGCATCACCTGTTGCGCAGGTGTAATCGCTCTCTGAATCTGGCCCAATGACTTTATCTTGCTCACTATGCTTTCTTCTTCTATCAGCATGCTTTTGCCATGCAGAACTGATTGTCTCTCCATGTGCTGCTTTTCTCTCTCCCAATCTCAGTCCTGCTGTACAGCAATATGGTAGAATCAAATACACTATTTATATTTGAAAAATAAATATTGAAAGCTGCATTAAAGTGGAGTTCCACCAAAAAAATGGAAGTTCTGTTTTTCCTCCGGTGTCACATTTAGCACCTTTTTTAGGGGGGAGCAGATACCGGTCTAATCCAGGTATTTGCTCATAATTTTGGACATAGATCGTTGCAGGCTCCGCAGGGATCTATGCCATGTCGGCCCCCCACTGTCTTCTGGGAGACACATGCGTCCCAGAAGACAGCAAGGGCCAGTGAGGATGCGCGGCGTGACATGCACAGTAGGGAACCAGGCTGTGAAGCTGTAAGGCTTCACTTCCTGTATCCCTTCCGACAATGGCAGTGCCTCTTCCCAAGAGGGACAGATTGGCATTGGGTGAGGACATCGTGGCGCCCTGGACAAATAAGTGTCCATATATTAAAAGTTGTCGGAGCTCCGCTTTTTCTTCTTTTTCCTTCTTCCTTTTTTCCTTTTTTTTTTCCTTCTTTTTCCTTTTTTTTTTTTTTTTTTTCTTTTTCCCCCTTCCCCCCCCTTTTTTCCCCCCCTTCTTCCCCCCCCCTGTTTTTCCCTTTTTCCTTTTGAAACTTGCAGTAGGGCCCCTCTTAGGGCAGTGGCTCTCAACCAGGGGGTCAAATGACTATTTGCCAGGGGTCACCAAATCCTGGGCTGTTCCTGATGCCCGCGCTGCTCTTCCAGCCTTTTCGCAGCCACCCAGCAGGGCTGTCCCTAAAGGCCGCAGCCACCCATTCAGTTCACGGCATGGCTGGGGGGCAGAGACTAGAGATCAGCTGACTGGTGAGGTGGGAAAGGCTGGAGGAGATCATATCTGCTGATTTCAGCATAGGTGTCACTGCTACGAGACACCACAAAGCCAGAGACACAGTAACACTACCTGTGATTATAGTTGCCATTATAAGTTCCCACTACTATTCTCAGATAAGCAGATGGCCTTGATCAAGAACACCTAAGTTGGCTGATCAGAAATCTCCTCCCCCAGCACTACTACTCATTTCAACTCTGCTCAGCACTGCCACTGATCCCACCCCCCACCAGAACTGCCACTCGTCCCATTCCCCCTAACCAAGGAGTAAGGCTGCATTCACACCTTAGTGCAGCGTTTTGTACCGTGATTTGCCGCGACAAATTGCGGCGTTTTGTACTGCGATTTGCCGCGACAAAACACGTTGTTTTTAACAGTTTATTGTCGGCTATGCCGAACGCCGAAGCCGCCTGGAAAAAAAGGGTCCGAGACTTGTTTTGAGCTTCAGGCGTCCAGCGTGGAGATGTGAACCATCTCCATAGAGAACAATGTTAAATCATCCCTCCAGCGTATTTTAGGCTGCAATAGCGTCGGGCTTCAGGCGACAAAACGCCTAGGTGTGAATGGAGCCTAAGAGAATACATGGAAGGGAGAGTAAAAGAGAGTGGAACAAAGAAAAATTAGAGAAAGAACAAAGACAGCTAGAGAGAGAGGGAAAGGGGGGGGGGGGGACAAAAAAAGAAATTGGGATGGAGAGAGATAAAAGGAAAAGAAAGGAGAACAAAGAACCCGTGGCACATCCTAAAATGTACCAAAGTCGTGCGATTTTATTTTTTTTCCCTGCGATTTCACCGCGATTTTGCAGCGATTTCAATGAATGCCTGTGTAAGTGGCATCAAAATAGGACCAAAGTAGTGCAAGGACTACTTTGAAGTAGGCACAACTTAAAGTCGTGCCAGTATAAATGGTAGTCATTGAAAATAATGGAGAATGACTTGTCATACGATCGTCATTATACGAAAGTCGTATAAGTGTGAAAGGGGACTTAGGGGTCCCCACAACTTTTTATTTTATCAAGAGAAATTTTATCAAGGGGTCACAGCACTAGAAAGGTTGAAAACCACTGTCCTAGGGATATCATTAAACAGGGCATAACCCTGCTCCAGGTGATGGGTAATACCTTCTTTAACGATCAGGTGCAAGTCCAGTCTGTGATCTGGGTAACTGATGCAAGAGACAAAATGATTGCCCGCACTCCAAGGATAAGGAAAATTGCTTTGAAAAACCATTGAGGTTACAGCATCATGACAGCACATCGCTTGTGATAGAAATAAGACCGATCTTCTTTATAGAGAAATCTGGGATATAAGACCCCAAATCTCCCCTCTACCCTTAAAAGCATGAGGTATAAAAATATATTCTCTGCTTTGCCGGAAAAAAAAAATGTTTTAGTGTTTACTTTTGCCAAAACTGGATGTGACATGAGGTCAATTCCAGCCCTCCAGAAGCATAGAGATGGTCGGGGACCATCTGGTCCACAGCTGGCTCTGTGATAACCCGGAAAAAGCATCGAATGGGATCCTGGGCTGTCTAATCACATGGGAAAATTCTGGATGGGGGTGATGTCTCCTCCTGCCGCCTGTAAAAGCAATCCAGCGGCTAATCGGCCCCTAGTAGGGCTCTTGTATGCGAGGGAATCGCTGAGAAGAAAAGATACCAGGATGCTGCCTGTAGCTGCAGACCTCATCATGGTATAACCACTTCAACCTAAGGAGGTTCATAGATGTCCTACAATGGGGGGAAGTTGTCTTTTTACCGTTGATGTTTGGCTATGTTGGCCTGGAATTAAAGCATGAGAAAATCTTTATTGCCTGTCTGGACATTCAAGTTATTGCAAAGTGTTCTGGTGCATCCCTAGACCAAGTAAGGGTAACTTCAACATGCCGGTCCGATCATCAATCCAGCGGCTCCTTCAGGGGTGAGCGCTACACTTTGGCCAACCCAAGGGCTTGAATTGTGAGAAGGAGCAGTAAAGTACAGTCATTGTGTAGTGTAGGAAATTGATAAATATGACAGAGAGAGATAATCTGTCAGATCTTTCTCCTGTCATTCTCCAGGATGGCACACCTGAGATGCTGGGCTCCACCTGACGGGAAACGCAATCAACAGAGTTTAAAAGGTCCCACCCTTCCCTCTGTCCCTCAGTTATTGGAATCTATTCCATACATGTCCCCTGATAGGGGACGTAAAAGGGATTAAACTGATAGGAATAGTACTACTTAAAGCGGATCTCCCACGCCAAATCAAATTTTTGTTTAAGGGCTATTTACATTGTTAGTAGCGCTGCTTTTAAAAACTCACTGTTTTTGTTTCCCACGGCCACTCCGCTGTGATTTGGTCTGCAATCATAACTTATATTCGCCTTGTCTTCCCGTTGCCATTTTAGGTACGGGCAGTCGAAACCCACATGCAGGAACTTCCTATTTGCGGTGGATGCTGTCCCAGCATCCACCGCTCGATCTCGCGCATGCACACTGTCAATGGTGAGCCGCGCCGCTAGTGTCTGCGTTGCCATCATATAGCCCGCCCGCCCTCCTTGCTTGCTTTGTTGATGTCGCGCATCACTTCCTGCTAAGGAAATAGCGCGAGATTTGATTACACGGTTGCGCAGTGAACTCATGGGGGCTATAGAGAGAAGCTCCCAGAGCGCACTGCATCTAGCAGGAAATGATGCAATGCCCGGATAATTTTCACAGTGTTAGAAACCGGAAGCAACATTTCTGTAAAGGTACTGTACCGAATATGATTAAAAAAATACCCGTTTTTACTGTATTGGATAGCGGCAAGGTTATTAAGCTAATGTTGCAAATAGGGTGGAGATCCGCTTTAAGGCCCCTTTCACATGGAGGGGATCAGTAATGATCTGCCCCGTGAACCTCCGCTTGCTCAGCGCGGATTTCTCTGTTACATCCCGATCCAGGGTTTTTCCCTGATGGCATGATGTTTAAGAGGGAGATCCTCAGGCATAGGGGTTGTTCGGATAAAGTGATTGACACACTCCTGCAGAGTAGGAAGCCAGTCACAAGAAAAATATGTGCAAAAGTTTGGAAAGTCTTCTCTCGCTGGGCTCAGCCTAGAGAAGGTTCTCTCCAAACAATCCTCATGGTCCTGGAATTCCTCCAAGAGTGAGTTGACCAGGGTTCAACAGTTGGTACGCTCAGGGCCAGGTTGCAGCTTTGTCCATGTTTTTCGACCGAAGGCTGGCCCTGAAAATTTTTTAACAGCCAGCCAGGGATAGGTTAACCCCAGTAAGGACAGTTAGGTTCCCTGGTATTGAATGCTCTAACTAAAGAGCCTTTTGAGCCAGTGGCTCAAGTTTCTGTTAAGTGAAAGAAACTTAAGATGGCCTTCCTTCTGGCAATCACGACAGCCAGAAGGGTTAGTGACTTACAAGCTCTGACCATAAAGAGCCTTTTTTGTTGCTTCTAGAGGATAGGGTAATCCTTGGACAGGATTCGTTATACTTAACCGAAAGTGACCTCGGAATTTCACAGGTCACAGGAGATTGTCCTCCCCTCCTTTTGTCAGAACTCAAAAAATGACAGAGGCGAGGTTCCATTTATTGGATGTTAGAAGGTGTCTTCTAGCCTATTTAGAGAGAGTGAGTAAATTCAGGAGATCGAATCATTTAATTAATTTCTCTGGTCAAAAGGAAGGGCTCTAAGCCTACGATAGCCAGGTGGATTAAACAGACTATCACATTGGCTTATAAACGGGCAGGAAAAGACGTTCCAGCTCATAATTTAAGCTCACTGAACCAGATCTTTGGCGACCTCCTGGCAAGAGAGGGATATCGCTTCGATTGATCAAATCTGCAGAGCAGCAACTTGGACGAGCCAAAACACTTTCTTGGAGCTGTTGTTCCCTCAGGACTTGGCATTCGGCAGGAAGGTCCTACAGGCAGTGATCCCACCCTAAGGTAGGCCTGAACTTCTTGCTCATCGTCTCAGGTGTGCCGTCCTGGAAGATGACTGGAGAAAAGTGCCAGTTACACTTGCCGGTAACAGATTTTCGAGGAAATCTTCCAGGACGGCAGGCCTACTTCCCACTCTTAAATGTTGGTGATGTTTGTGTTCACAGAAGGTACCCTCTAACACCGGTGTGGGTCTTTACTTTCTCATAACAGAGGGAAGGGTGGGACCTTTTAAACTCTGTTGATTGTGTTTCCTGTCAGGTGGAACCCATCATCTCAAGTGTGCCGTCCTGGAAGATTTCCTAGAAAATCTGTTACCGGTGAGTGTAACTGGTACTTTTTACATGTTAATCCAAATAAAAATACTATTCACTGTAATTCCATATAGATTTTGAATCACATGGATGTGCTATAATCTTCACATATGTATGTTTACTTTTTTTTTTTTTTTTTAGGCCTGTAACCATGTGTGACAAAATAGTGCTTCACTACTTCAATGGAAGGGGTAGAGCGGAGTCTAGCCGCTGGCTGCTTGCTACAGCTGGTGTCAAGGTTGGTATGAGAGTGCAATTTCTCTTTAAAAAAATAAGCCATTTGTGTAAGAGGGGGGGGGGGGAGCAGTTTTCACTGTAATAATCGGCTCCTCTCCACTTCTCTTCTCTGCAGACTCACAACTCTAGTACTGTTTCTCTTGTGCATAGGTGTGCACCCTTAAGCTCAAACACGCATGCATGTGTCTACATATATATGACCCAGACACTTTGATCTCCCTGACAGTGAAAGAACAGAATAAACCCTTTTCTTATGGCAGAGCTGGCAAGAGGGAGATCTTTTCCAGTGAAGAACACAAATGCACATGGGGTGTGCCTAGGCACACCCTGTACGCATGCCTATGCTCTTGTGGGTTGAATGACACCCTTCATCGTCCAACCCACATCCTGTAAGCCCAGGTTGTCAGATTCAACAACTGGGAGTGCATCCTCACCAGGCGCTGAGCTGACAGTTTTCCTGGATGCAACAGTGCTCCCATGTAATTAAATGAGTCTGCTCACTGTCCAGAAGGAAGGACCGCCTGACCAACTCCTGTTAGAAAAGGATCCCCTGATGTCAAATACAAAATTAAAGTGGATGTAAAGGCAGACATTTTTTGGCTTGATGCATTAGGGTAAGAGGCCTTTTGTGTGCAGCAGCCCCCTAATACTGACAGTACACAAGCCCCCTCTGTATCCAGCAATGTCCACAAGTGATTCGGCAGTCCAGGACTCTTTCTCCTGATTGGCTGAGACACAGCAGTGGTGCCATTGGCTCTCGCTGCTGTCAAAGTCTGTTAGCCATTTAGGAGAGAGGGGGATGAGGCCAGAGGGGGATGAGGCCAAACAGCAGCTCCATGTCTAAATGGATACACAAAGCTGCAGCTCGGCTCCGGTGCCCCCATAGCAAGCTGTTTGCTGTGGGTCACTCAACAGGAGGGAGGGGCCAGGAGCTCCTGCCAGGGACCTGGAGAAGAAGGCTCTTGGCTGCCCTGTCCATCCTGTTTGCACAGGACATTAAAGAGGAAGTAAACCCTGATAGGTTTTACTTCCTCTTTATTTCCCTGCAAAGGTAAAGCATAATGGGCTACATTGCATGTGACTGGCCAGAGTTGCGTGGCATGACCCCTTTAGAAATGCCACGATCTGCCCTTTCTCATGTGTGCATGCACTGTAGACATTGGCACGCAACTTATTTGGGGATTAGTTTTCTTCACAGTTAGAGTATTGTAAACTCTTATCCAGGCAGAGAGGATTCAGAAAAAGGTGTTTTTTTGCCCAGTCTTTTACAGGCACTGTGCTGGAGCTGTTTCATTTAGGATTAATGCAGAGGTCTGGAAGAAAAACACAAAGGCATGAACATATTTCAATTAGTATTACGCCCTCAACACATTGAGCACAATAAAATAAATATCCCCCCAAAAGACTTTGTTAAATTTTACCCCAGCGCTTGCAGTTTACAACTTTTAAAGCTGTTGGATCCTGCTCTCAGTATTACTACTTTGAACTTCACAGAAAAGAGTTGACAGTGCAGTGAAAAGCTTACTGAGGAGAAACGGGAGGTGATTCAAACAAAGGGGAAAACATTTTTTTAAAAGGTAAATAGAAGGAAAAGGTAAGAGAACCAACAATGCACTAGCTTAAAGGAACTGTAGCGCCCCCCCTATTTGCGGGGCGTTTACACTGGAGTTGGTGAGGAATGGGAGAGTTGGGTTGCTCCCATTCACGAATTGCCTAAATTTGGGTTGCTGCCAGTTTTGGAACTGCCTTGTGGGTTGGTCTGCAGGCCAGGGGGGTGTTGCCCCTGGGTAACAGTCGGCGCTGGAAGGGGTTCTGACAGACCCACCTTCTCCCAGCAGCCAATCAGAGGAGCGGTTCTTTCTCTGGACATGCTGGCGGGAGGGTATGTCTGAGGTGTTCGCCTGTGAGAGTTGAGCTATGCAGGGCCCGCGTTCCAGGTGCGGCATCCACCTTCAGGGTGCGTGCATCCATGGGCCCCGCCATCGAGGCCTGCCTGGCCGAGGTTGCGTACCAAGCGGAACCTCATTCTGATGCAAAGAGGGGCCCCAGCGGCTTGCTGGGTCCCAGATCCTAAGCGGGGGCTGAACGGTGGGGGCATCGGCTCGGAAGAACCCGGAGTCAGAGGTTGTCTGCGAGGCCTGGACGAACCACCGGGGATCCGGTCACCACGTCACATGACAGGTACACTTTAGCTGTCAGTCGGTGACCTTGAGATTGGACTTATTGGGAGGATTCATTGGTTCTAACCTTTGACAAATCTAAGAAAAATTCACCAGGCCTGTGGCAGAGGCCCTGTTTCCTCCCAGTGAGTCTCTGCTGATCCGGCCGGCTTGCCTCTTCCTCTGCACAGGCCAGGCTGTATTGGGCGCAGGCAGGCCAGGCTGTATTGGGCGCAGGCAGGCCAGGCTGTATTGGGCGCAGGCAGGCCAGGCTGTATTGGGCACGCTGCGTGGCTGTGGGGGGCCATACATCATTTTGCTATGGGGCCCTGTGATTTCTAGTTACGCCCCTGCTTTAAAGGGTCACTAAAGGGAAAAAAACTTGCTGAAATGTCTATACCCTGTAAACAGACATACAAGTTAACTGATTCCTTTTAAAAATTATTAAAAATAGATAAAAATCAATCATATAATGTGCCTCTAGTTTCACTTTAGTTATTAAAATGATTTCATGTTTCTGTGAAGTAGAGAAAACACAGAACAAAAACAAACAGATCCAGGGCAGTGTTTTGTTGCATCTGAATCAGTTTTAGACACAGCTTAAACCACAGTGAAAATCTGCCACAAGTTTTTTCATAAGGAGCCAGACAAGCAGCAAGTGTGGAGATCAGAGAAGTACAACTACTTCAAAGCAAAAACGAACAATGAGGACACGAAAACAGCACTGCATTAAGGTAAAGGAAGCAATTTAGCTAAAAAAAAAATTGCTTTAGTGATCCTTTAAGGTAGTTGTCAATTTATGAGATTTAGGGGGGCTCAATTGTGGCCCCTGACATAACCAAAGGGTCGCGCATAATGTTCAATATATAGTATTTAAAGCGGAGGTTCACCCAAAAATCAACTTTCTGACATTAGATCCAGCATACTGCTAACATCTGCAGTATGCTGGGGTTTTTAATTTTTTTTTGTACTTATCGTTTTATGAGCCGTTGTATCCGGCTCTGAGCGGGGAATCCTGCGGGGAATGGGCGTTCCTAAGCCAAGAGGAGTTGATTCACGGGCTGCTAAGGCGTGTCACGCCTTCCGAAAATACCCAAAGTGACACTCGGGTATTTTCGGAAGGCGTGACTCGCCTTAGCAGCCCGTCAATTAACTCCTCCTGGCTTAGGAATGCCCATTCCCCGCAGGATTCCCCACTCGGAGCCAGATAACAACGGCTCAAAAAACGATAAGTACCATTTTTTTTTATTTTTAAAACGGCATACTGCAGATGTTAGCAGTATGCTGGATCTAATGTCAGAAAGTTGATTTTTGGATGAACCTCCGCTTTAATGCTTGGGAGGACTATCAGATACTGCAGGTCTAATAAAGTAAATAAAAGTTAAACTATGCATTCAGGGCTACTCGCCCACTATATATGCCTGTCACATTAGGAAACGTGGCTGCTTTCCTACACCAGGGGTAAGCAACCTTAACCACTTAAGACCTGGACCTTTACGCAGCTAAAGGACCCAAGGTGTTTTTACAATTGGGCACTGCGCTGCTTTAACTGGTAATTGTGCGGTAATGCAATGTTGTACTAAAACAAAATTTGCGTCCTTTTCTTCCCACAAATAGAGCTTTCTTTTGATGGTATTTGATTGCCTCTGCGATTTTTTTTTTTTTTTTTTTTGGCGATATAAACGGAAAAAAACGAAAGTTTTGAATAAAAATGATCTAGTTTTTGTTATAAGAAAATCGAATAAACGAAATGTTAGTCAAACATTTAGGCCAAAATGTATTCAGCCACATGTCTTCAGAAAAAAATTGCAATAAGCATATCAGTCTACAAACTAACAGGTGAGTTGGAAGCTCTGGTGCATGAGGAGAGCTATGATGTAATCGGTATTGCTGAAACTTGGCTTCAATCCTCACATGACTGGGCTATTAATATTCCTGGCTATGCTCTCTTTCGGAAAGACAGGGTAAAAAGGAAAGGTGGAGGGGTCTGTCTCTATGTGAGAAGTGACCTCAAAGCAAGCGTGAAAGAGGACCTGGTTGATGGAGAGTGTGATGAAGTTGAAGCATTATGGGTGGAACTGCATACAGATGTGCGTAGTTCAAAGCTAATCATTGGAGTTTGTTATAGACCACCCAATGTTAATGAGGAGGTGGAGACTCAGCTCCTTGCACAGATGGAAAGGGCTGCAAGGGCAGGGACGGTGATAATAATGGGGGATTTTAACTACCCAGAAATTGACTGGAATAATGGAATTTCTGGGACAGTTAAAGGACAAAAATTTAAAAACCTATTGCAGGACAATTTTATGGTCCAGTTTATTGAGGCCCCAACTAGGAATGATGTTCTGTTGGACCTGGTAATCTCAAACCATGCAGAGCTTATTACTAATGTTCAGATAAAGGAACACCTGGGTAGCAGTGATCATAACATGATTTCGTTTAATGTAAACTATAAGCAAGAAATACATACAGGAAAGATAAAAACACTTAATTTCAAGAGAGCAAATTTTCAAAGCATGAGGACTGCTCTCCAGGGCTTGGACTGGGAGGGAATATTGGCACCGATGAACACAGAACAGAAATGGGAATTCTTCAAAAAGACTCTTTGGAACCTCACTGCAAAGTATATTCCCATGGGCAATAAGTTTAAAAGGCTACAGATATTAAAAGGCTACAGATAAAACCTATGTGGCTCACGGTTAAAGTTAAAAAAGCTATAAACAATAAGAAAATGGCTTTTAAAAAATATAAAAATGAAGGAACACTAGTGTCGTTTAAATGTTACAAAGAATATAATAGAATATGTAAAAAGGAAATCAAGGATGCAAAAATTCAAAATGAACGACAGATTGCAAAAGATAGTAGGACAAACCCCAAAAAATTCTTTAAATATATTAATAGTAAAAAGGTCAAGTCTGAGCATGTAGGCCCTTTACAAAATAATCTAGAGTGGGTGACTGAGGACATAGAGAAGGCAAATTTATTAAATGCTTTCTTCAGCTCTGTGTATACAATGGAGAATGGGGGAGCTCATGTCGATATAGGGGGTGGGAGTGACACAGCCCCAAATCCACAATGGCTCAAAAGTGATATGGTCCAGAAATATTTAGACAGAATAAAGGTGGATAAAGCACCTGGACCAGATGGCATCCACCCACGGATCCTAAAAGAATTGAGCTCTGAAATTTCAAAGCCACTGTATCTAATATTTAGGGACTCATTAATGACAGGAATAGTACCACTGGATTGGCATAAAGCCAATGTGGTGCCCATATTTAAAAAGGGAACAAAGTCTTTACCTAGTAACTATAGACCTGTTAGTTTAACTTCTATAGTTGGGAAGATACTGGAACGTTTAATAAAAGACCACATGGATGAGTTCTTGCTGGAAACAAACTATTTAAGCAGCAGACAGCATGGATTCATGAAGGACAGAAGTTGTCAGACAAACCTGATTTCCTTTTATGAAGAGGTAAGTAAAACCCTGGACAGAGGCGTGGCAGTGGACGTGGTATACTTGGATTTTGCAAAAGCGTTCGATACAGTTCCCCACACACGGCTCATGTGTAAGGTAAGGTCTACAGGATTAGATATCAGTTTGTAAATGGATAGAAAACTGGCTGAAAGACAGAATTCAGAGAGTTGTGGTTAATGATTCTTACTCTGAATGGTCCAAGGTTATCAGCGGTGTACCCCAAGGTTCAGTGTTGGGTCCCTTACTTTTCAATATATTTATAAATGATATTGGGTCTGAGATCAAAAGTAACATTTCTGTTTTTGCAGATGACACCAAGCTATGCAGTGGAATAATGTCCTTACAGGATGTCTCCAATTTACAAGCCGACCTCAATGCTCTGTCTAATTGGGCGACTAAGTGGCAGATGAGGTTTAATGTTGATAAATGTAAAGTTATGCACTTGGGGGCTAAGAATATTCATGCATCATACATGCTAGGGGGAGTACAACTGGGGGGATCTGTAGTGGAGAAGGATCTGGGGGTTTTAGTTGATCATAAGCTCAATAATGGCATGCAATGCCAAGCTGCGGTTTCCAAAGCGAGCAAAGTCCTTTCTTGTATTAAGAGAGGTATGGACTCCAGAGATAGAGATATCATTTTGCCCCTGTACAAATCATTAGTAAGACCTCATCTGGAATATGCAGTCCAGTTTTGGGCACCAGTTCTCAAAAAGGATATCGGAGAACTGGAGAAAGTGCAGAGAAGGGCAACCAAACTGATAAGAGGCATGGAGGAGCTCAGCTATGAGGAAAGATTAGAGGAACTGAATTTATTCACTCTTGGGAAGAGGAGAATAAGGGGGGATATGATCAACATGTACAAATACATAAGAGGTCCATATAGTGAACTTGGTGTTGAGTTATTCACTTTAAGGTCAACACTGAGGACAAGGGGGCACTCTTTACGTCTGGAGGAAAAGAGATTTCACCTCCAAATACGGAAAGGTTTCTTCACAGTAAGAGCTGTGAAAATGTGGAACAGACTCCCTCCAGAGGTGGTTCTGGCCAGCTCAGTAGATTGCTTTAAGAGAGGCCTGGATTCTTTCCTAAGTGCACATAATATAACTGAGTACTAAGTTTTGTAGGTAAAGTTGATCCGGGGTAAATCCGATTGCCTTTCGGGGGATCAGGAAGGAATTTTTTCCCCTCCGGTAGCAAATTGGATCATCGCTCTGCTGGGGTTTTTTGCCTTCCTCTGGATCAACTGTGGGTATGGAGTTGGGTGTATGGGAGGATGTACTGTGTTTTACTTTGTTTTATTTTTATTTTTTTTATGGTTGAACTGGATGGACTTGTGTCTTTTTTCAACCTGACTAACTATGTAACTATGTAACTAGGGTACATTTTCTGGAATTAACAGCTTTTAATTTATTACTGCCTATAATTTCTTGAGGTGCTAAAATGGCAGGGCAGTACAAACTCCCCCAAATGACCCCGTTTTGGAAAGTAAGACAGCCCAAGGAAACTGCCGAGAGGCATGTTGAGTCCATTGAATATTTTTTTTTTTTTTGTCCCAAGTGATTGAATGACAAAAAAGTTTACAAAAATTTGTCACTGAATGAATGAAAACGTATATAGCGTGGCACATGCGTACTTAATCGCCTCTGGGCGCTTGTTGTTCCTGTCTCCTTTGGTATCAAAAGAGATGAGTCTTGATCTTTCTCCTAAACGCTAATTGATTCTCCTCCAACTGAATGCTGGTTGGTAAAGCGTTCCATAGTCTGGGACCTTGGATCGCAAATCTTCTTTCTCCTTTGGACTTGTAGTTGGCTGTCGGAATCTGGAGCAGGTTTTGATTGGTGGATCGCAGGACGCGATTGGGATTGTGAACCTTTATTTTACCGCATAAATACTAGGGAGCATTCCTATAGATACACCTATGCATTAGACAGAGTGCTTTAAAAGTTATTCTGTCTTTTACTGGCAGCCAGTGAAGGGCTCTCAGTGAAGGTGAGATTGATTCCCAGGGTTTTTTCCCAGTCACAAGTCTGGTGGCTGTGTTCTGAACAACCTGCAGCCGAGCGATTTGGTACTTGGGGAGTCCGAGGTAAAGGGCATTTGCATAGTCTAGTCTGGAATTAACAATTGCTCCCACCACGACCGCTAAATCTTGTTTGGGGATGAAAGGAGTAAGTCTACGTAGTAGGCGCAGCAGATGGTGAGTTCTGCTGACTACTGACCCTATTTGTGCGTCCATTGTCATATAGGAGTCAAAAATGACCCCTAGACTTTTGACTTTGGTGCTAAGGGAGATGATTTTGCCCAGAATGGGCGGGGGTGTCCATGTTGCAGGTTGATTCATTCGCTTGGCGTGAAACAGGAGAAGTTCGGTTTTCGCTCCATTGAGTTTAAGATAACGCTTTGTCATCCAGTCTATCAAAGAGAGGCATGTCTCTAGACTGAGGTGAAGTTCGTTTCTGTTGCTAATGCGGAAATAAAGTTGCGTGTCTGCATATGAGTGGTAAAGCAGTTTTTGGCTGCTGATAATCTTAAAGAGAGGACGAAGATAGATGTTAAAAAGCACTGGTGACAGAGGTGATCCTTGAGGGACTCCGCATGATACTGTGCGTTTCTCAGAAGTGAAAGGTCCTAACTTCACTGTTTGCGATCGGTTTTCCAAAAAAGAGAACCAAGATAGAACGCCTTCTGCGACTCTGGCTACTTCAGCTAGCTGTGTCAATAATAGTTTGTGGTCAACAGTGTCGAAAGCTACGCTTGGGTCCAACAGAACCAGAAGACAAGATTCTCCTTCGTCTGCGGCCTCGAACGTCGTCCCATATTTTGAGCAATGCGGTTTCCGTTCCGTGTCCAGGGCGGAATCCCGATTGAAATGGGTCCAGTAGCATGTGGGTATCTAGATGCTGTTGCAGCTGTTGTACCACTACTTTTTCGATTACCTTTGAAAGTACATTTAGGCCTGTTATGGGATGGCGGTGGAGACGATCCTTGGGGTCTAGGGTCGGTTTCTTCAGGATAAGTTGGATTATGCTATTTTTCAACTGTGAAGGCACTATGCCTTCCTTGAAAGACCGGTTAATAAGCTGTGTGATGGGAGGCACCAGGATGTCGGCGCATTCCTTCAGCAGTTTAGAAGGGATGATATCATTTGGCGCTGTGCCATTACGCAGAGTACCAATGATATTTTTTGTGGCCTCGATGGAGATGGGTTCCAGCGTGAACTTACCTGATTGTGGTAAATTACTGTGGGTATTGTGTGAAAAATTCTGGGGGGGGCTGAGGGGTGAGTTGTTTTGCTGAATGTTTTCACTGATGGCCTCAATTTTATTAAGTAATCCGATAGTTCATTGCAATATTCTTGTGTCCGAATTGGGGGCTTCAAGACATCCTGGGTTCATGGTCTGAGTGACCATCTTGAAGAGTTCGCGGGGGCGGTTTAGGGCGCTGTTGATAGCCAGGGAAAAATAATTTTTCTTGGCTTGGAATATTTCTTTATATTTTCTTATCGCCTTGTAGGTGGAGAGGTTTACCTCGGAAGAGCTTTTTTCCAGGCGGCTTCCGCCCTTCTGCGCTCTTGCTTCATTAACGACAGCTGGTTGAACCAGCTGCAGTTGATGCGGGTTTTACGTTTTGGCGCTACTAAGTCAGCTGACTGTAGCAGGGCAGAATTTATGGCATCCAGTGTTTCTAGGGCAGTTTGATGCGGCTGAATAATTTTTTTCCCTCAATGTGGTTTTGAAGAGTTCCAAGTGGAGCTTCTTATGACATCTAGTCCAGTGTGTTGTCACTTGTCTAGATGTTTTTGTTGCGGGGGAGTTCGGAAATAGTGAATTTAATTGCATGGTGATCAGTCCATGGCAATGGTTATATTTCCAAAACTTTTATTTCCAGATCTTGTCTGAAAACGAGATCGAGCGTGTGGCCTGAAGCATGCGTGAGCCCACATACTAGTTGCTGTAGCCCTAGACCTTCCAAGTGGTCAATACAGGCGTCGGCAATGGGGTCTAGCGGGGAGTTGGCCCAGAGGTTGAAATCTCTGAGCAGCAAAAGGTGTTTGCTGTTGAGGGTGTAAGTGGAGAAGAAGTCCGACAGTGATGGTAGCAGCTGCGATTTTGGGCCGGGTGGCCTATAGTAGAGAATGTGGACGGTCTCCTTTGAATTAGTTTGCATTTGCAGAGTAGGGGTTTCCATGCATGGAAGAGGGTTTTGGAGGACTGGTTTAGTGATGGCAAGGTGAATTTTGTGGATCACTGCCAGGCCTCCTCCTCTTTGCCCTATTCTACTTTCTGTTATAATGCGGTAGTTTTCTGGCACCAGCTCTCCTAGAATGGTGTTAGTCGGCTGTGAGACAGCCTTCTGTAATAAAAAGGCAGTCTAGATCATGTTGTAAAATGAAATCACGGATTTCTAGGCAGTGTTTTACTGCCGATCTTGTGTTGATCAAAGCACATATGTGCTTGTGCTGGGGTAAATGACTTCAGTTTTTGACAGTCGATCGACGATCGACTCTCAATAATTGCTAAATTTTTAGGGCTTTTTTGGTGATGGTTGACAGTATTGCTGCGGATCACCTCAGACCCCAAATAGCTTCTGCAGAATATTGCAGATTCGCCATGGTAGTCACCACCGGGTAGGGGGGAAGGGGGGGGTTTAAGGGCGATGGAGGGAGGATTAGCTAAATCTTCTCTCCAGGTTGGTCCAGAGGAAGGCAAAAAACCCTGGCCGTGCAGTGCCAATATGCTGCGGCAGGGAAAAAAATTACTTCCTGACCCCTATAGAGGCGATCGGATGAACCCTGGATCAAACACTGATGGAAGCGGTGGTTATGGCAGAGTGAATGGGGGGGGGAATACTCTCCTTTGAGTATATTCAGTGGGTGCTGGTTGTGGGGGGTAGGGGGAGTGCATTTACCAGATGTACCCAGATGGACACCTCCCTGGTCTGGGAGGTGTGCAACTCGATGGATGGCTCGAGCGGGGGGCGGAGAGAGAGGTATCTGGTGAGGGTAAGAGGGGGGTTGCAGTGATTTTATCAGGGGGGTTGCTGCAACGTCCGGGGCGCCGAGCCGCTAGACCACGGATGAAGCTGCAGCCTTTCCTAAGCGCGGCAGCCGCAAATTGTTCCACGAGGTGGCGCCAGGGGCCGGATTGCTAGTTGTAGGAGGCTGGAGGTGGTGCCTCAAGTTCCAGATGGTAGTTGGGGGGGCCGGAGATGGAGGACAAGGAATAAGGGGGGGCGTTCAGCCGGTGAAGGAAGATTAGGCCACCGCCGCAGCTTGTCCTGAAAAGGACGGCCGCCTATTGGTCCTGGGGAGAAGTAGGTTGCCCTGTTGTGTAGCAGGGGCTTACCTGGTGAGGTCCTTAGGAGGGTGAGAAGCGGCCTGGGGAGGCTGATGAATATACCTGCTGAGGCAGGGAGGTGGAAAACCCTGCCTGTCTGGAGCGCAGGAGCCACACGTCCTGGTAGGTACGTGCGCCTATAACAACTGGGACACACCATTCTTCTTTTTTTTTCCCTCATACCTCACGCATCATTGAAGAGTAAGCAGTACTATGTCCCCCCTCTGCCTCTGGGTTGAGCCTCTCCCAGTGCGACGTCCCAGCGCTCAGGCTGCTAAATGCGCTAGAGTCTGGGAGCCCCTTCTGTGGGTCCCTTTGGGGCCCCTGCAGTTTTTCCTCTTTAGGAACAAAATCTGCTTTTAAACATGGATAACTGCAGCGCTTGTGGAATATGGAGGGGCCAGCTATGCTTTATCTCTCTTGGCCCCTTGTGCCATACAGGGTCATCTGTACCTTTTTTACCTATATCTCCCTCTTTTGTCTTTCATTACCTTTCTTCACTGCTTCAGCAAAACAAACAGAAGAAACTACAGGCTTGTCTTCTAACACAGGTAAAGAGATAGGAAAGGTTCAGGCTCTTTAGCCAACAGATTGATAATGTAGTAGACAAAGTACATGGCTATAGCCAGAGCTATAGTCTCTGATATGGTTTTGCTCACCCCAGTAGGTACACAATCAAACCATAGATCCTCATACATATCTCTGTCTCTCTGTCTCTCTGTCTCTCTGTCTCTCTGTCTCTCTGTCTCTCTGTCTCTCTGTCTCTCTGTCTCTCTGTCTCTCTGTCTCTCTGTCTCTCTGTCTCTCTGTCTCTCTGTCTCTCTGTCTCTCTGTCTCTCTGTCTCTCTGTCTCTCTGTCTCTCTGTCTCTCTGTCTCTCTGTCTCTCTGTCTCTCTGTCTCTCTCTCGTTGAGGAGAGATGGAATCGCTTTACAGACTGAGGCCCTGACATATGATTCAAAGCCCAAATTGTCCTGGTGAATCCTGGACAGGTGGCACACCCTAGGTGTCTGACGCCCATAAAACTACTTTGCACTGCACCCATTATACCTTGCGACTCGTGGTTCTTGTTAGACTGAAGGTGGCCTGGGTCCTTGCTACATATATTAGATACAGCAGTCTGCTACGCAGGATATGGAGGCTTCACAGGAAGTCCCACATAGTTGCTTTTTAAACCACTGGAAAAGCATCCTGGCATTTTGGTGGCTAAGGAGGCCATAAGGTTGAGACCCTGGGCTGAGTATTGCTTCCTAGAAACAAAAGTGGGAAAGAATGGAAAGATGTTGGAGAAAAATGCCCATATAAACAGGCTGTCAAAACTGTAAACCCTGAACAAGCTAAGGGTCAACCTGCTCCTACATACTGTAGCATCTGCAGGTGCCAGCAGACCAGCAATAACCAGCACATGTGTTGGGCGAGTCTAATGGGGATGGTTTAATAATTATCAACCAGCTGCTGCACTTGCAGGACTCTGAGAGTGGCAGTATCTGCATCCCTTTAGGCATGATTTCCTTTTGGGAGTATCTTGCCAAAAATGACATTTTTGTAGCAGTGGGTGCAAAAAACAAAGTCTGACTTGTACCTTAGTGCAGACTTCTGGGAAAAAATCAGTCACACAAGTGCATGCCCAGACTTTAGGGCTCAGTTTCCTTTAGTGCGACTTGAGACTTGGAAAGTCGCATGACAAACCATTCCCCATAATTTCCAATGAGTATAGTTTATATCTGTGCGACTTCAAGTGGCATTGACTTAAAAATAGTCCCTGCACTACTTTGGTTCCACTTTGATGCAACTTATACAGGCATTGTTTCCAGTCACATCAAAATTGCAGCAAAAAACCTGCAAAAATCGCAGCAAGATCACGCGACTTTGGGGTTGCAATAGTGAAGCCTTGAGGTAAGACCTAGAGGGCACACTTTACGTGTTTCTGGACAGTATGTGGTACAGGACCTTGGATGAAGGTATCAGGCACTTATGGTCACTGTGGGAAATTCCTCACTGCTCCTCCAGACCATTTCTCTCCCTTGCATATGCCAAGTTCACCACAACAGGTGTGCTGCTACAATGCTTACAATACACTTCAGACTCAAGGGATTGCAGGTTTTCTATACAATCCTGTTTGGAGTTTGCAGGGGATGTTGGCTGGTGTTCAGAAGCGGATCGGAAGAGGTCAAACCCTTCTGGGTCCTCTTTGAGATCTTTGCGAAAGAGAAAGGACACATATTGAGAACATAATTAAGCTGCTCGCCCCGAAATTGCAAAAAAGAGAGAGAAGGGTTCCCCAAATGGGCTTTTAGGCAGCAATATAAAAAAATATAGAAGTATTGTATAGGTTATATAAAACAGTATTTATTGCCAAAATCCCCGATACCCACATGAGTTAGAACAAGTTGGAACATTTGTATGAATGAAATAAAGGTCAACATTCCTGAATACAGTATGCATAGATAATACATATACAGTTTTGTAACGTTGAGCCCCGACGCGTTTCGACCAATCCGGTCTCTTCAGGGGGCTACTCTTTGAGATCTTTAAGCTGAAGTCCATTAAGCAGTACAACCACATGGCTGGATGCTGTTGCTGTATTGTCAGGATGCCTATCATATCCTCACACCTTAAAGGGAAAGCAAAACCAACGGTCTCCATCCTAATGGTTGGTGTACCCTGGGGGTGCTCTAGTTCCTCTTATTTCTATCAGAGGAAGTGGTGACAGTCAGGAACAGGATTCTGAGGAAGTATACTTCCGCTTGTTTGATGTTTTCTCAGTTATCTGGGCACAACGTCATCATGCATACAGATGATTCCTGGAGTGCATGGGCACCTGCGCAAATTTAAATTTCAAGAATTCTACAAGGGAGGAAACAGGATTGAACACTGTTAATAACCGTGTCACTCAGTATTAATAGCGGTCCGCCACGATGGAAATACCTTGAGCAAGTCTCAGCCAAGGAGGGTAATCTTGAATGCACTGGGGTTCAAACAGCCCATTTTATCACTTCGGCCTTACTACACAGTCAAGGAAGACCAGTCTCCTTGCAGTTCAGCAACAGGGCAGTAGTTGCCTATATTCAGCTCCTGGGTGAAACTCACGGCAATATGCTAGTGGGAGATAAAACCCATAACGCCTGGGATGGAGGATCACCAGCAAAATTCCAGATGCAGTTTACCTCCCAGTGGATTTTCTGAACAAGTACAAGCTTCCCAGAGCACAATGAGGGTTTATGTCCCAGGTCTTCTCTGACCTGGTCCACCGGAGCCTACCACAGACAGACCTTGTTTCCCAGAGTAATCTCAAACTTTGGGTATGTCTGACTTTGTTTCAGCACCCCAAAGCGCAGGGGTCAGATGCTCTGATCTCTCCATGGGACTGCAATGAGTGAGGGAGTGAGTGAAAAACTTGTATAGCGCTACATCTGCGAACGAAATCACCTCAAGGCACTTTTTCTATCCATGTCTTATCCTTCAGAAGAGGTGGTGGGTCTTGAGTTTCTTCCTGAAGGCCCGATGGTTTTCTCCCATGCGGATGTCCGTTAGCAGAGCGTTCCATAGCCGTGGTCCTTGGACTCTAATCTAACCTATATATTTTTCCCTAACATTTCCTGTAAATGAGATTCCTCTTGAGGCTGTCAACAGAGAACATGGTTGTCATACCAGTCCTCCATATTGACCAGAAGGCCCTCGGTTTTCCCTGGCTATTCATTTCAGGATTCAGAAGACATTGCCCCTCCATAACCTATGCAGACTGGGGCTGCAAGCAGAGTGATCTCTACTTTGTTGTGTGCGAGAAGACATTCTACTTACAACATCTAGGCCTAATTCTGGAACAAGTTTGCTTTTTCTTGGTAGAGTGAGACATTCATCCTACTGCCCTTTCAGTGCCAGCTGTGCTATACTTCCTCCAGGCCTTAACCTATCCTGACATAGCTCATGAGCGTCGGCTATATTGGCAATAACACATTTAAATGAGCCAAGAATCCTTCAGTTTGTAAAACTTTTGAGTTTTTGGAGAGTAGGTCTCCAAAGAAAATATATTGGAGTTGCTGGTTCTCGTATCAGTTCAACCGTTTGTTCTAACAGAGCAGTGTTTGGTTCAGGCCATCACTTATAAGGCAGTATCAATTGCAAGAACTTTAGGCAGAAGGTTGTTGGATATTCAAGCTCTTGGAGCTTCAAAGTGTGTGTGTGTGTGTATATATATATATATATATATATATATATATATATATATATATATATATTATAATTTTTTTATATATAGAAGTAGAGTTGGTCTTGTAGATCATCTTGCCACAAACATGGCAACAGACAGCTGGATATTGCCTAACTTTCCAGAACATCACACAGGAAAGTCTCACGAACTGATAATTTTCATAACTTTAAAGTACTATCTGTCCACAATTGTCCCTTTCAGGTCATCTAAACCTTTTCATTCCAGCTGGGAATCAAGGGAAACAAGTTACTGCCTGGACCGTAGCAGGCTTGGTTGTACATATATTGAGAGCCTCCGTCAGCGGTGATGGAGCACTCAACCAGAGCAGTTGAAGCCTCATAAACAACACATTTAAAAGAATCTATGGTGCCCATCTGTATCATGGGGTATCATGGTCTTCCCAACATTCCTACTCAAACTTGACAGAATAGACCCGGGTTCCTGTCATCAGGAAACTTTGTAGGAAGGACTATTCAGTCCTCTGTCTCATCCTAATTAGAGGATTGGTTGGACAAGTAGATCCCACCCTGTCAGCTAGTTATTTATCACTAGTATGCTGCCATGTTGGCGTCGGGAAATAAAAAGTATCAAATACTTACCGTAATTTTCCTTTCCTGACGCCAAACCATGGCAGTATATGAGCCCACCCATGTGCGTTCGGTATGTGGCTTGTTACAAAGAATGGGGTGGCGGTTAACCATGCCTTAATTTATGCTATTCACTGGTCCTGAGGGAGTTGTCAAGAGGCGGAGCTCTATCACTAGTATGCTGCCATGGTTTGGCGTCAGGAAAGGAAAATTAAGGTAAGTATTTGATACAATTTTCCATTATTGCTCACACATGCCATGGTTATATGTGGAATTGCACCCCAAAATACATTCTGCTGCTTCTCCGGGTATGGGGATACCACATGTTTGGGACTTTTTGGGAGTTTAGCCACGTATGGGACCCCAAAAACCAATCACCGCCTTCAAGATTTCTAAGGGCTACATTGTTGATTTCACTCCTCACTACCTATCAGTTTCGAAGGCCATAAAATGCCAAAATGGCATAAAACCACCCCAAATGACCCCATTTTGGAAAGTAGACACACAAAGCTATTTGCTGAGAGGCATAGTGAGTATTTTACAGCTCATTTGGTTTTGAAAATGAAGAAAGTATTTATTTTTAATTTTTTTCAAAACTTTGACAAAAAGCGTGATCTGCAAAACACTCACCATACCTCTCAGCAAATAGCTTGGGGTGTCTACTTTCCAAAAAGATGTCATTTGGGGGGGGGGGGGGGTTTGTGCCATCTGGGCATTCCATGGCCTCTGAAACTGATAGTGAGTGAAATTAAAGATTTACACCCTTAGAAAGCCTAAAGGCGGTGATTGGTTTTTGGGGTCCCGTACGCGGCTAGGCTCTTAAAATCTCACATGTGGTACCCCTGTACTCAAAAAAGGAACTATGTATTTTGGGGTGTAATTCCACATATGCCCATGGCATGTTTGAGCAATATATCATTTTGTGACAAATGCGCAACATGCCTCTCAGCAAATGGTTTGGGGTGTCTACTTTAAACATACCCAAATAAGGTCATTTGTGGGGGTTTCGAATTGTCCTGGCATTTTATGCTCAACATTTAGAAGCTTGTCGCACATCACCCACTCTTCTAACAACTTGAAGACAAAGCCCTTTCTGACACTGTTAACATAAAAACATATTTTTTTTTTTTTGCAGGAAAGTCAAGTTGAACCCCCAAACATATATTTTTTAAAGCAAAGGCCCTACAGATTAAAATGGTGGGTGTTGCATTTTTTTCCCACAGTATTTGCGCAGCGATTTTTTTCAAATGCATTTTTGTTTTTTTAAAGCACTAACACACTATATTGCCCAAATTATTGATGAAATAAAAAAATGATCTTAGGCCGAGTACATGGATACCAAACACGACATACTTAAAAATTGCGCACAAACGCGCAGTGGCGACAAACTACATACATTTTTAAAAGCCTTTACAGGTTGCCACATTAGTCTACTGCTAAAATTTCTGCCCACGATTTGCCCTTCGCGGTGATACCTCACATGCATGGTACAATTGCTGTTTACATATGATTCCAGACAAGACACTTGCGTTCGCCTTTGTGCAAGAGCAGTGGGGGGACAGGGGTGTTTTTTTTTTATATTTAGCTTTTTTATTTGCAAACTGTTCCTTCCATGACCCTGACAGGACGTGGATCTAGTGGCCCAGAGGAGCCGAGGCCTTAAAGACGGCGACCCAGAGATTTTAGAACCACACTGCGGCCATATATATTCGTACGGCCATCAGGAAGTGGTTAATAGTTGAAGTGTAAATTCACTTTTGTTGAACATTCCCCTCCCTATAAGCACACTTAACCCTTTGATCGCCCCTGAAGTTAACCCCTTCCCTACCAGTGTCATTGGTACAGTGAGTAAATTTTTCTTCGCACTGATCACTGTATTCGTGTCACTGGTTCCCAAAAAGTATCACTTAGTATGTTTGATGCGAAGTCGCAGTCCTGTTAAAATGGCTGATCGCTGCCATTATTAAAAATGCACCAAAAATATCCTACGGTTTGTAGACGCGATAACTTTTGTGCAAACTAATCAATATATGCAATTTGGGCTTTATTTACCAAACCTTTATATAGCAGAATATATATTGGCCTAAATCGAACTTTGATATTTTTACTTTCTTGAATGTTTAATAGCAGAAAGTCAACTTTATTTCCCCCCTCACCTTCCAGGACAGCTACTTGAGATTGGCTCCACCCTCAATTGTTTTGTGTTTTTGGGCCCAATTGCATTCCAAACCCCTTCAGGCGTTTTACGCCATTGGGATCGCAGGAAGGCTTCTTTAGATCAGCTGTTACAGCTGCCAAGAGGATTTTCTCAATCTCTCCTCGTGGGAGCAGCGGAAAGAACTGGGTGCAACATACTCCAGTGAAAGTTACTACAGACGCAAGTTTGTGGGACTTGGGGGCGCACTCAGCGCTGGCAGGCCCAGGGAGCCTGGTTACCAGAGGAGGCAGGCCGCTCCTCAAATTTCAGGAAACTGCTAGCTATGGGGAAAGCTCTTGGCCCTGCAAGAGGGTCTGTTCAAGAGACCTATTGAGACCTATTGGTTTTCTCGGATAATGCCACTACGGTGGCATACCTGAACAATCAAAGGGGGCACTCGTCGAGACGCTTCTGACGCGGACACAGCAGATTCTGTCCTGGGCAGAAACCAATGTCTCAGTGCAGTCCACAGGGGTTCAGAGAATGCATGGGCGGATCTGAGCAGAGTGAGCATCAGATCCACCTGTTGGGAGCTACGTTCCGGGAGATTGTGCTTAGATGGGGTCTTCCTGCAGTGGATCTTTTTGCCTCCAGTCTCAACAGAAAACTACCAGAGTTCTTCTCGCTGGAGAGTGAGTCAGGTATTTGGGGGTGGATGCTCTCTCCTTCCCGTTGGATTTAATGCTGGCCTATGCCTTTCCTTCTCCCCTTTGTCCCCTCTTACCTCTGGTAGTAAGTAAAATTCAGGAATTTGGTAGTAAGTAGAATTCTGGAAGTAATTCTGATTGCCCCCTGGTGGCCCAGGAGAAGTTAATTTTTCCTCTGTGGATCCTCCCAGGATCTATTCAATCAGGGACCAGTGTTGCATCCAAGCCATTAAACTTTCCATTTTGGCAGCCTGGAGGCTGAGTGGGGCATCTTAAAGTTGAGGGTGGTCAGAGAAGGTTATTCAAACTATCCTGGACAGCCGCAAGTTGGTCACGAGAACAATCTATGGGATAGTTTGGATAACTTTTATTTAATGGCAAAGGAAATCCGGTTTATATTCTTTTTACACTCCCTGCTTATTCAATTTTCTACACTAGGTTTTCTACTCCAGAGTAGAGAAAGGACGACCTGTCGACACTCTTGGGGGTCAAGTTGTGGCCCTGTCTCTTTTCAGACGAGACTAGTGGAAGATCCTTAATCAGGAGGTTCCGTTCAGCCAGGTCTAGACATTTGCCTCCTTGGGATCTGTCATTGGTATTAAATTCTCTTTTGAGCCTTTGCATGAAGCTCCTCTAATATTCATTTCCTAAAGATTTCCTTCCTTTTAGCAATTGCGTCAAAGAGAAGGATTTATGATCTACAATCCCTTTCCTGTAAAGACCCCTTCCTGAGTATTTTAAAGGACAGGGTAGTGATTAGGCCAGATCCTTTCCATTTGCCCTGTCGTGGCAATTTGGAGGTGTGCAAAGCACACCGCCATCTTGCCATGTGCTTTAAAGCACATTCCCCATCTTAAATGAAATAATGCCATGTTTAAGCTAAAAGATTTACTCACCATCCATTCTATGCCCATCCATACAAATCAAGAGACATCACCACAGCTTGCTCTCATCCATCGCTCCCCAGCATCACTGCCGCCGACGCCCTCTACAGGCAGTTTTATTAAGACAATAGATTTCACAGACCACCTCTGATTGGACGAGATCACAGCATGTGACCACAGGAAGTCATGTCACAGCATGTGACCTCCTCTACAGGAAGTGATGTCAGCACAGATAAACCCTTCCAACAGGGATTCATTACAGTAATACAATAATAACACAATATGATAGTACAATAACACAGTATGATACAGAAATAATACAATAACTAATGAACACAGTTCCTAATAAGGGGAGCCTATATGCAGCTGTATGCTCATACCATCATATTTATGTTGATCAGACACAGATGGCAAAAGCACACATCCGCTAAACCAATAGTGTGCCTACAAAGTGACGCATTGCGCAGGCGAATATCTGTGCATCACACAGGGGCCCTTGCGCGGGCGACACTCACTCTTCAAGCACCTGTCTCCAAGTCAGGAAGTGCATCTCAACCAGCCTCAGGCCGCCCCAATCAGTTCTAATTAGAGCGGGTTGGGGAAGTGTCAAGACTGGGTGCCAATATGGCAACAATACATATTAAAAACATCTTCAAATTTCCACCACAGCCCAAAGTTTCTAACTTTCATAAGTCCCAGGAAAGATTTAGTTTTTTGACATAAAGAGAGGTCTTCTGCCCTATCTAAAGAAATCCAGTGGGTTTTGTTCCTCCCAGCTGTTAGTATTCAGTGGTCCAAAGCGTCTAAAAGCTCTATTGCCAGATCTCCATCCCAGACTGGCCACTGCGAGCAGCTACCCCGGGCTTTCAACTCTCCTCCGGCTGGAAGAGACAATCTAAGAAGCCTCGACGATCCAGGTCGGAGACCACCAAGACCCCCAATGGATGAGCTGACCTGGCCCCCCATGCCATTTGGGTCACTGTATATTGCTGCTCATGGACTTTAGTCTGCTGAGATCCTTGCTGTTTGGGACATTTGGTTTAGGGGGGGTGCTGGGCTGGGGGGGCGGATGGACTGTGGTGGGGTGACGTCTTCCCCTCTTTCCGGGCCCTCTCCGGCTTGGTGGCCCCTGGTTTCCCCGTGGATCATATCAGCGAACTGTGCCTTGAATCATCCCAACCCTCCCGCCTCTCCCTTCCCAATGCTGTTTTCTAGAAATTTTCACCCTTGTCACCAAGGGGTGTTCAGATGTTTACCACATTACCCTGTAGGATGCAGATTTACCAATGTACTTGGGAGGGGGATATCCCCCTTGCTTAGTATACATGTTATCCTTCAGCAAGTAGTCCTGCATGGGTTCTAGTTAGTTATGAATACCGTTATTGAATTTTTGTACATGTTTGATGTTTAAAGTGTGCGGGTGCCTCTCTGTGCGACACCCACGTTACCCCACCTAGGACCTTCAGCTCCCCTTGCAGTGTAAGCTGAAATGTTGCTAGCAACAATGTTAGTGTGGCCACTCCGGCCCAATGTTCTCTGTGTTTCCCTCTTTTTCCTTTTCTCTTTACTTTACCCTGGGTCCTCTGCCCACTGTCGCCCCTCCCCCCTTCCCCATGCTCTGGAGACGGTGTGCTCGTTCCCGGTAAGTTGCTTTTCTCCCCTCCTACTGTTTCACTTATGGCCTCTTCTAATTTCCTGACAGTGTCCTCCCTGAACTGCAGTGGTCTTAATGTCCCGGAGAAGCGAAGGCAGATAGTATTCCATTTCCATAAATTACGTACCCAGATCCTCCTTCTCCAAGAAACCCACTTCAGATCTGATTCTGTCCCCACCCTTCTTCGCAAGCAATACCCCACTTGGTTCCACAGCACTAACCCATCTGCAAAGTCCAAAGGGGTCTCCATTGCATTTCATGCCTCCTTCACACCAGATGTCCTAGATACCCTCATAGATGCTAAAGGGCTATTTATTTTTCTTAAATTGTCATATAAGAATGTGATATATACTATAATTAACGTGTACTCTTTCAACCAGGACCAACTGCAGCTTTCACCTCCATGACATCCCGCTTGAGGAAGTTTAGCACGACCAACATGATCCTGGGCGGTGACTTCAACGTGGCTCTGGTACCCCGCATAGACACGTCGGCTGGTAAGTCCTCGCTTTCATTGGCTTCCCTGACCAGGCTGCGCACTCTCCTTACTGATCTCTCCCTGGTGGATGTCTGGAGAGTCCTTCACCCCTCCGCCAGGGACTACACATACTATTCCCCTGCCCACTCCACATACAGCAGACTAGACTATATACTCATTTCACAATCATTGCTGGACCTCTCGCCTTCCGCTTCCATTGGTCTTACACTTTGGTCGGACCATGCCCCGGTACATGTGGAGCTAGGGAGGACCCCCCCCCCTAGGCCCAGAACCTCATGGAGGCTCAATGACAGACGACATCGTTCAAACCATTGCGAACTTCAACACAGATCATGCCCATGATGACACCAACCCACTTACAAAATGGGAAGCCCTTAAATGTGTTCTTCGGGGTAAATTCATCCAACATGGCTCCAGACTCAAGAAAGCCCGTTCGGCGGACGTATCCCGCCTTCTGGCTACTATCTCGACCATGGAAGACTCACACAAACGATCGCCTGATGCAGCCACTTTGGTGGATCTGGCAGGTGCAAGGCAGGACCTGTTACAAATTTTCTCTGACCGCTCCTTGGTGGCGAGAGATAAGGGCCGCTTCACCCATTACTCTCAAGTCAACAAGTGCGGTAAACTTTTAGCGAACACTCTAAAGCCACGGTGGGGGTAAGGTGTTGACTAATTCCGCCATAGCAGAGGAATTTCGCCACTACTATTCCGATCTTTATAATCTCTCCCCCCAACCCGCTAGGCCCTGCTCCTTATCTGGAGACTCCCCGGCAGAGCTGTCCTATATTGCAGACACCGCGCTCCCGTCAATACCGGCCTCCGCTAGTGAGGAGCTGGACTCTCCCCTGACCGAGGTCGACTTCCGACTGGTTATCAAAAAACTTAAAAATGGCAAAAGCCCCGGTCCAGATGGTTTTACAGCACTCATTTATAAGTTGTTCGCTCCCCACCTGGCTCCCCTACTCGCAAAGGCCTTTAACGCCATCGAGGAGGGTGTGCGTCCCTCCCCATCCCTGCTTTTGGCCCAGATTGTAGTCCTCCCCAAATCGGTTAAAGACCCGTCTCAATGTTCCAATTATAGGCCTATCTCTCTCCTTAACATTGACCTGAAACTCTTCATGAAAATTCTATCCGATCGGCTTTCCCCCCTATTGCCCACTATCATACATGGTGACCAGGTGGGCTTCATCTTGGGCCGTGAGGCCCGTGACAACACTACCAAGACCATGCATCTCATCGCTTATGCCCAGAGACACGGACTACCATCTTGCCTTCTCTCCTGTGATGCGGAGAAGGCTTTTGATAGGGTCAGTTGGTCCTTCCTAGAAGCTACGCTCCGTCAGATAGGATTAGGCCCAAAAATGCTCTCGCGTATCCTTTCCCTGTATTCCTCTCCCTCTGCCTCTATCTTGGTCAACGGCACGCAGTCAAGCATGCTATCGATCAAGAATGGTACACGGCAGGGCTGCCCCCTGTCCCCTCTCCTGTTCGCTCTGGTGATAGAACACTTAGCACAGGCGATTAGGGCTAACCCAAATATTCCTGGGATCCAAACGCCCTCCGTTAATTGCAAGCTCTCCCTATACGCAGATGACCTGCTTCATGTCACTCGACCCCACTTGAGCATCCCATCCATTCTGGCAGAGATTGACAGATTTGGCAGCAATTACAAACTAAACTTGTCCAAAACGGAAGCGTTAAACCTATCCCTACCACAGCATACCCTCGCCCTTCTCAAATCTAATTTTTCCTTCCATTGGAAGGAGAAATCATCTCCTACCAAAAAACTGCCATACCAGCGCATTTGTCCGAGGTATACGCTTTAAATTATACTCCACTCTTAACCACTTCAATTCCAGGCCATAGGGAAATGACGCTATGGTCATCCCCTCGCCGATGAGACTGGACGTTGCACAACGTCCTGTCTTCACGGCCTTCTAGGGCGCAGATCCACCTCCTGTCAGCGGTGGGGAGATCGATGTGTGTTCCCAGTACAAAGGAACACACATCGATCTCCTCCCCCTACGGTTAGAACATACTTTAGGACACATTTTAACCCCTTCAGCGCCCCCTAGTGTTAACCCCTTCCCTGCCAGTCACATTTGCACAGTAATCAGTGCAGTTTTATAGCAATAATCGCTGTGTAAATGTGAATGGTCCCAAAAACGTGTCAAGTGTCCGATATGTTCACCGCAATGTCACGGTCACAAAAAAAAAACGCAGATCGCCGCCATTACTAGTAAAAAAATAAAATAAAAATACCATAAATCTATCACCTATTTTGTAGATGGTATAACTTTTGCGCAAACCAATCAATATACGATTATTGCGTTTTTTTTTACCAAAAATACGTACAAGAATACGTATCAGTCTAAACTGAGGGGGAAAAAAAGTTTTTAAATAAAAAATATTGTGATGTGTATTAAATAAAAAAAAAAAAAATATTGTTTTTTTTTTAAATTTGTCGCTCTTTTGTTTATAGCGCAAAAAATAAAAACCGCAGAGATGATCAAATACCACTAAAAGAAATCTCTATTTGTGTGGGGAAAAAAACATAACGATTTATTTGGGTACAGTGTTGCCTGACCGCGCAATTGTCATTCAAAGTGCAACAGCGCTGAAAACTAAAAATTGGTCTGGGCAGGAAGGGGGTGAAAATGCCCTGTATGGAAGGGGTTAACCAAGCTCCGGCTCCTCACAGAAGCGCATGGACCTGCCGGTGTCATGGTTTGGGCGTATGAATACTCTTAAAATGGACGTTCTGCCGAAGCTAGCTGCTGTACCTGTTCCAAGCGCTCCCCATAGCTCTCCCCTCCGCTTTTTTTCGTACATTGCGCTCTATGGCTATTCGGTTCGTATGGCAGGGGAAATGCCCCAGGCTTAAATACTCACTGCTCTGCTCCCCCGTCTCTAATGGGGGTACGGGCCTCCCAGACTTTGAACTCTACCACGCGTCTGCGGTGCTTTCTCGACTCTTGGAGTGGTTCCCCCCCGCCCCCTAACTAAGATCGCTACCCAGGTTGAACAGGACTTAACCTCAGCTGATCTCCGTGCGCTTCTCTGGGGACACGGTCGGGGGTACCGGTCTATACCAGATCTGTCTCCCCTAACCAAAGATGCCTTGGGGCTTTGGTACCACAGGAGTGAGGCCTGGGCACTTTCAACCGACCCCAGCCCACTGACTCCCCTGTTTGACAACCCAGCTTTCCCTGAGGGTAGACTGACCAGGGCTCTTGGCGACTATGATAGGGATTCCTGGCCGACAGCACGGCACTTCGTGCATGGGGCTTCCCCTTCTGCTAGATTGACCTGGCTCACCCACATGCACCTGACGACCTATTGTAGGATGCTACACATTTCTAAGCAGGTCCACAGACCCCTGACGGGCTTTGAACATTTATGCTCACTGCCAGAAACCCAACGCCACACCCTCTCATTGGTATACAAACTAATTACAGAACACACCATTGGTTCCCTTCCTAAATTCACTGCAGCATGGTCAGGGGACCTCGAGAGGCCCATCAGTGAAGCGGAATGGCGAACAGCCTTTCTCTTCACCCATAAGTCCTCAGTGTCCAGTTATGCGCAAAAAAAAATGATAAATTACTGTCTAGGTGGTACAGAGTCCCTTCCTCCCTCAGGGTCATGTTTCCATCGGCTTCTGACTCCTGCTGGAGATGCAACCTGGCTACAGGTACGCACTGTCATGTCTGGTGGGACTGTGACTTGCTCCGTCCGTTCTGGAACCATATTTTTTAAATATATTCTGAACTGTACGGAGACCCCCTCTCCCCATCTCCCTTTATTGCCCTTCTATCCATTCTCCCGGGCTCCATTAAATTTCAAAATAATTCCCTCCTGAAATTTTGGCTTAGCGCAGGTAGACAACTGATCTCCAGGCACTGGAAATTGCCCTCTCCTCCGACTTTGATTGAATGGGTAAATGAAATGAATGGTATCATGCTCATGAAAGAATTGCAAGCTAAATCCCTAGACAGATATGATAAATTCTCCTTTACTTGGAGCTTATGGAGACACTACTCCAAATCGGACAAACTAAAGGTCAGACTTTCGCCCAATGTACCCCTGTAGATACTAGACTCAAGCCCGCAACCGTGCACTGAGAAGTGGAGTTGGAGTGCAGTCTCCTTTGACCCCTTCTCTAGACTCAGTTTCTTTTACTTTCGAAGATTGTATTCCCTAGGCGGGAATGGAGCACACGTCTCCCCAACCCCCCCTCCCCCATCTTCCCCACCTTCTCCTACCCTCATTCTTACTATTCCTCCCTCTTTCTCTCTACTGGTCTTCTTGGCCTCCCCTTGGGTCGCTCTTGACGGCCCACTAGTTACCCACGGGCACTCTGTTAGTACACTGGGCCGAACACATTTTATGGAAGTGGTACCGTTATATGGCTGTTCGGTAGTTATCAGCACTCCAGCCCAGTTTTTCTCGCTCTTTGAGCTACATAAACTTTCACTTCCTTGGATCTCGGGCGCAGCAGGATCCCGAAGGGGCGCCCGGATCGAGCTCAAAAAGTAGTTCCCCTTTTTTTTTTTTTTTTTTGTATGCTGTTTTTTTTGTATGCTGGTTTGCGTTATCGATTTATAGATATATGTCCACCCACTATATCCATAATGTGAATATTTGTGCAAGTTTATGCGTGTACTTTGGAGTGCCTATGTTTTTTCTTCTTATGGATCTGGCTGCCATGTGTCGGGTCAGGTCCAATATGTTCATCTTGTTTGTTTTCACTGTCTGAAAACCTTCAATAAAAACCTTAAAAGCTCTATTGCTAGATGGATTAAGGAAGCTATTTGTGAAGCTTACAAAGCATAGTGCTAGACTTAGGGCTCATTCAACAAGATCCATGGCTATGTCATGGGCAGAAAGAAATTTCTAAAGCTGTCTGGTCCTCATGCGTTTGTCAAACTTTATAGAGTTCAGATGCTTTCCAGCCAGGACCTTTCCTTTGGTAGGAAAGTGCTACAGGCTGTTGTCCCTCCCTAAGGTATAGAATCTTATCCTCAAGTAGTTGTCCTGGAAGGTGACGGGGGAAAACCCCAGTTAAACTTACCGGTAATGATATATCCAGGACAGCGTCTATATTCCCACCCTATTTTTTTTTCACCTGATTGGTGTGTTTTTTTGTTTTCTGCCAAGTGCACTTTGGAGGTTTACTTGATCTTCTAAACTGAAGGTCAGAGGAAAGAAAAGGGCCTTTTAAATTGTATCTGAATTGTGTTTCTGTAGAGGGTGAAGCCAATCATCTCTAAAGTAGCTGTCCTGTAAGATTCCTGGAAATACCGTTACCGGTAAGTTGAACAGGTTTTTGTATAAAATGAATTTGATTTAGAAAAGATTAGAATAGAAAAACAATAAAATATAATATATAATTTAATTCTGTTCTGTTTTTCTAGTCTATTCTTTTTTACACTATTCTATTATATATATATATATATATATATATATATATATATATATATATATATATATATATATATATATATATATATATATATATATATTAGACTGGAATAAAAAAACAATAGAACAGAATTGAAAAATCTCTATTCAAAATCATTCTGTACCAAATTATAATTTTGGAAAATATAGATCGATATATCTTCCAAAAATCGAATTTGGTAAAAAATGATTTTGAATAGAAAAGATTAGAATACATTATATTTTTCTGTTCTATTGTTTTCTATGCTATTTTGTTTTCCACGCTATTCTGATCTTTTCTATTAAAATTTGATTTCATTCTATACAAAATTTGTATTTCACGTGTCTGTGTGTCTGTGTGTCTGTCCTATAATTTTCTATTCTATACAAATTTCGGAAAATGGTTATATAGTCTTTGAAATGCGGTAGAATTTTCAATTTGATAGTTTTTTCAAGCTCTATTTTTTTCAAATGTGGTTGAATTTTTTTCTAATACGAAACTAAACTAATCCCGAAAATGAATGCAACAAATTTGACTAAATTAATTTAGTTAAATAACGAATCAAAACTAAACAAATGTTTTCATCCTGCACATGTCTACTCATTGGTACCAAGAGGCACCCATTGGTGCTTGGAGTGGATTATGGTATCGGACACCTGATATTTATGAAATGGTTAATCTCGGTTCTTACCAGGCTCCTTTCTGCTTGGTTTTAATGCATCTCCCGCAGGGTTATAAGGAGCCTGAGGATATAGAACACTTTCACATCTGAAATGTCATCATTCAGATAGGAAGAAAACCAGAAGTTGGGTATGCTTGGTTACATACCTGTCCAGTCCTCTGAGCCCATGGAATAAGCTTCTCTTAATCTATTATCCTCAAGTTTTTTTTTTTTTTCCTTTTCACCATGGCTATGTGGAGGAAAAAATGAGCTAAATGCTAGGTGGCAAGTACCTATGTGGAGCGATTGTTCCTTGTTACCAGTTCAGGACTAATTTATTACAAACTGGTGATCAAGGGTAAGGGTGGGGACTTATAACAAGCTGTTGATTGTGTTTCCTGTGGTGAGGTGCCCTCATCTCAGGTGTGCCGTCCTGGAAGCTTCGTAGACTTTACCGGTAACGTTGTTTCTGACATAGGTTTTAACTCGCCTGCCCAGGGATCCCCTCAAAGTAGCAGGCATTATGCAGAACATCAGAGCTGCCGGAGAAGAGTCCTAATGCCAGTTTATGTGAGACAGTGGGGTCAGGGGTTCAACTTTCATATCTTTGTAGTCCCGAAACCCTCAGAGGTATCTCCTCATAATGAATCTAAGGCAATTTTTTTGCAGTACAAGAAGTTCCACATGGAAAAGAATCTTTACCCTCAAACACCTTCTGAAGAATGTTTACGGTGACGATAGATCTGAAGGATGCTCATCGTCATGTCCCGATCTTGGAGCACCAAGCCTTCCTCAGGTTTGCATTTGCTTCACCATAGGAAGTATAGCCCTGGCAGTTCACTGCTCTTCCCTTTGGACTGGCATCCAGTCCTAGGGTGACAACAAAAATTCTGGTAGAAGTGCATGGTTGCCTTCCTGCATCTTTAGGGAATAGTGTTGATCCCTTTTATCTCGACGACATGCTGGATTACAACTAAAGTCCAGATCTGATTCTTGCAGACCTGGCCAAGGTAGTGAGTACCCTGGAGTGTCTAGGGTGTATAATCAGCAAGAAGTCCTCGCTGTTGCTGGCCCAGACGAAGGTCTACCCAGGACTCCTCAGAGCAAAAGCAGTTCATTTTTTTTAAACCTCAAAACATGGTAGTGTCATCTTGGCTGTCACATCCCTGTTGGAGATGGAGGCCTCTTACAGAGGGATCATGAGGCTTCTGGGATTAATGGCATCTTGTATCCCAGTGGTTCCATGGACTCGGCTCCACTCCAGGACCCCCCAAAAATTCCTCTTATCCTCCTGGGACACAAATGCTACACAGGGTCCCCATCGCAGACGTATGAGAATCGCTGAAGCGGTGCCTGAGTCCTCAGATTGCAGGGGGGGTCACCTTTGGGGTCAGCTCCATACACTCAAAATAACTATGAATGCAAGTGCCTGGGGGGCCCACCGGGAGGAACTTTGAGCCCAGAGTCCCTGGAGCTGGGGTTAGAGGCACTTGCTCAAACTTCTGAAAGCTCTTGGTGGCCAGAGGCCCTAAAAGCATTTGAGGAGCGAATTGGGGGCAAGCAGGTCCAGGTTTTTTCCGACAGTGCAAAAACTGTGTCGTTCCTGAATCGGGGAGTCACCAGGTCGCACACACTTCTGAACCTGGCTCTGAAGATCCCTTAGGGTGGAGCCATGTGTCCCCTGTTGCAGCGGTACACATAGAACCTGCAGGAAGAAGGGCTGTTCTGAGAAAGTAATTGATACTCCTTTCAAGTAGGAAGCCAGTCACAAGGCATATCTACGTGAAAGTTTGGGGTATTTTCTTACTCTGGTGTCTGAGGGGTACATCCCAACAAGAGATCCTGCCATCCTGGATTTTCTTCAGGATGGCGCAGATCAGGGGCTGGCAACCAAGACCCGGGGGGCAGGTTGCGCCCTTATCGTGTTTTTTTTTTTTTTTTTTTACATGGGCTGACTTTGGACCCTCTGATTAGGAAATTCTTGGCAGCCAGAGATAGGCCGTCCCCAATGCAGATCACTAGAGTTCCGCCCTGGGACCTTGCTTTAGTTTTAGGAGAGCTAACCAGGGCTCCATTTGAACCGTTAAATCTTATTCCGATTAAGTTGCTCACTTTTGTTTGCTTTCCTACTGGCGATTACAACAGCCAGGAGGATAAGCGACATTCAAGCTTTGTCGATGAAAGCCATTTTTTTTGGTTTGTTTGGTGACAGGGTTGTACTTTCATAGAGCTTAAGATTGTCCTTCCTTTTGCACCAATCCTCAGAACATGAAAGTTCTTTTCATTGTTTAGATGTCAGATGTCTGAATGACTTAGATTTTTTTTGTACTCACCGTAAAATCATTTGACTTGACAAGTGGGTTATTTTCCTGTTCATAGGAGAGGACCAGGCAGAAACATGTTGGATATTTAAAAACATTTTACTTTCAAAGTTGAACAGCCCTGCCCAGGGGGCAGTCCCCCCAGACATTACCCACCTCCCTGCAGCATGCATCCTCAGTTCGTAACAAGCAGTACAAACCTAAAAAAAAGGGTGGGGGCTTTGTCCGTCCATGGACGACAGAGAAAAGGATTTTAGGGTAAATACAAAAAATCCTATTTTCTCTTAGTCAATGGATGGACACAGCCTTAAGTCTTGACAAGTGGGACGTCCCCAAGCAGTGTAAAAAAGAGGGGTGGGAACAGTATCGGTAAACACCCCGAACCAGCAGAGCTCCTCAACAGAGGAGTTGCAACTGTACACAGCAAACTGCAAAACCTTGCGGCTGAAGGAAGCATCTGAAGATGCACTCATATCAACCTTGTAAAATTTAAAAGGTGTGAACAGATGACCAAGTCACCGCTTTGCACACCTGTGAGACAAATGCTTGATGTCGGAAAGCCCAGGAAGCACCAATTGCCCTGGTAGAATGTGCCGTGTCTGGAAAGGGGGGCGGCCTTTCCCTTAGAGCATAGGACTGTATGGTGGTCTGCCTGATCCACCAAGAAATGGTGGCCGACCACTGGGCCCATTTGTGGACAGTATACCGACACAAAAAGTGAGTCAGACCTCCGAAACGGAGCTGTTGCAGAAGGGTACTCTCGCAAAGCGCGTACCACATCCAATGCATGCAGTTAAACATCCTTGGGGTGCGCTGGCCGAGGACACAAGGATGGAAGTACAATGTCCTTAAGGTGAAATTATGAAACTACCTTTGGAAGAAAGGAAAGTTGCGGATACAACACCGCCTTATCCTTATGGTGGACCAAATATAGCGACCTGCAGGACAAGGCCGCCATCTCAGAAACCCGTCTGACAGAAGTAATGGCCACCAAAAAGGCCACCTTCTGAGATAGTGTCAAGAGGAAACTCTGTCTTCAAAGGAAGGTTTCTGGAGAACAGAGAACCAGATTCAAATCCCAAGGGGGAAGAGGTGGTTTAAGAGGGGAAAGAATATGACAAACCCACTGCACAAAGGTACCCACCAGAGAATGGGCAGCTGAATTAACAGTCGAGGATGAAATCTGTTTAACGGTGCTTAAAGCGGATCTCCACCCTAAAGTGAAGTTCCGCTGATCGGAACCCTCCCCCCCGGTGTCACATTTGACACCTTTCAGGGGGAGGGGGGTGCAGATACCTGTCTAAAGACAGGTATTTGCACCCACTTCCGGCCCGCAGTCTCGGGCAAAAGACAGGTTTTTCCCGTTGTGTGCTGGGAACTCTCGGCTCCCAGCACACAGCGGGAGCCAATCGGCGGGCGCAGCACGACTCGCGCATGCGCCATAGGGAACTATGTAGTGAAGCCGGAGCGCTTCACTTCCTGGTTCCCTCACCGTGGATGGAGGGGGGAGCAGCAGAGACGAACGCTCGTCCTCTGCTGCAAACGCCGCTGGACTCCAGGACAGGTAAGTGTCCTAATATTAAGTCAGCATCTGCAGTATTTGTAGCTGCTGGCTTTTAATATTTTTTTTTTTTAGTGGGCCATCTGCTTTAAGGCAAGCTTTTGATCCACTCCATGCCGTAGACCGAATGTCGGTGGACGCCACCCCATCTCTCCGCATAGAGATGTAGGCCTCCCAAGTGCGATGGTTGATCTTCCTGGAAAACTTCTGTGCCTTCCGCATGGTTAAGATGACAGTCGGAAAGACCCCAGTCTCTTAAAACATGGCTTTCAATAGCCATGCCGTTAAAGCCAGCAACTGTAAAGCAGGATGCAGTTTGGGACCTTGAGACAGGTCCTCCCGCATTGGCAGCCGCCAGGGCACATCCGCCACCAGGCGCACAAGATCAGCATACCACTGACGCAGAGGCCAATCTGGATCGATTAGAATCATCGGGATCCCCTCAGCCTCCGCTCTGCGGAGCAGCCGAGATAGCAACTTCAATGGGGGAAAGGCATAAATTAGCAGATGCTGACCACACGGGGCTACCAACCTGTCTGACGCATCTACCCAAGGATTTCTGGACCTGGCCACGAACCTTGACACCTTGAGGTTGAGACTAGAGGCCAGGAAGAAGATACACATCCAGTGTGCCCCAACTCCTGCAAAGAAGTTAAAACACCTCCGAATGCAATGACCATTCACCCTGGTCCAGCATCTCGGGTAGTCTGCCTGCCAGTTTTCTACACCCGGAATGTAGACGGCAAAAAGAGCTGGCACGCTTTTTTTCACCCACCTTAGGATGTGAGCAACCTCGGACACTGCAGCCGAGCTCAGTGTTCCCCCCTGATGGTTGACATACGCCATCACTGTGGCATTGTCCGACTGAATCCTGATTGGGTGACCTTGCAACCTCCTCCACCACGAAGAGAGGCATAGCCTCATCGCCCAAAGTTCCACGACATTGATCGGCAGACGGGGTTCTTCTAGAGTCCAGCAACCCTGGGCCGACTGAACCCCTCAGACGCCCCCCCCCAGCCTATGAGGCTGGTGTCCATCGTAATCGCCGTCCACTGGAAGGGAAGAAACTACTTCCCGGACCGAAGAGCCGGAGATCTCCGCCACCAATTCACACACCCTGACCAGGTGGCTTACCTGAACCTGATGATCCAGAGACAATTGACATTTGTTCCCTTTGGACAGGATCTTCTTCTTCAACACATGTGGAATTAAGCATATTGTACTGCCCCTTGAGGAGGCTACCATCAAGCCCAGGACTCGCATACAAAAACGAAGAGACGACCATTTGCGGGATGCCAACACTCACGGCAGTCTGCAATTTCTCTAGGGGTAGAAAGACCCTCACTTCTAAGGAGTCCAGAATCAACCCCAGATACTCAGTGCTGAGTCGGGACCAGTACTGACTTCTAAATTTTTAACACTCACTCGAGGGGGGGTGGTCTGGCTGGCTATAGACACATCCTCCTCTATTTCTGAGCCAGAAACTGCTCTGATTGTCTAAGTAGCCCACAATGGCAATGCTTCGCTGTCTCGGCAAAGCTAGGATCAGTGTGAGCACCTTGGTGCTGACGCTAGGCCAAAAGGAAGGGCCACAAATGATAGTGGTCCTCCCCGATCGCAAAGCGCAGAGACCTTTGGTGATTTGTGCCAATTGGGACATGCAAGTGTAGCGCCCCATTTCTTTCAGAAAATGCGCTACGCTAAAGTTAGTGGGAGAGTTATGTTGCTCCCACTCCTAATTTTGCTAAATTGGGCTGCTGTCAGCCCTGAATTATCCTGTCATCTCTGGGTGGAAGGTGGCGTCGGAGGGATTCAGGCAGAGCCACTTTTCTCCAGCAGCCAATTGGAGTTTTACCTCGCGGAGCATGCTGGGGAGGAGTATATCTGTGGCCGTCGCCATTTTTCTCGGTTCTTCGCAAGTTCTAGGTGCGGCACCCACCTTTAGGGTGTGCGCATCCAACTTACCCCGGCGACATGGCCTACCAGGCCGGGGTCGCATGCTACGCGGAGTTACTTGCTGATGCTGAAAAGGGGCCCTAGCGACTTTCTGGGGACCCATTCCTATTGAAGAGATCCTAGGCTTTATGCTGTTTGGTGGGGGATCAGCTTGAGGAGAACCAGAAGGCAGGTGATCCAAAAGGGCTTGAACGAACCATCGGGGATCTGGTCACCAGGAGCTGACAAATAACCATAGACTGTAAACTGGTGACCACTATTGAAAAGAGAACTTTATGGGAGCATTCGCTCTACAATCCAACATTAGGCTTGTGGCAGAGGTCTTCATCATCTTCATCTTCCAAGTCAGTGCGAGACTTGTTCCTCCCATCAATCTTAAGTGACATTCCGGTTGCCAGGCTTGTGGCAGAAGTCTGTTTAGAGGCAATTTACCCACTCTGGCTAGAGTGGCGACGAACTGTACTATTGCAGAAAGCAGGACTTTCTTCTTCCTCCAAAGTCTGATACCGCAACGTTATCTCCTTTCATCAACCTTTTTTTATCTACCTCATGTTGGTCGTGTTGGACCAGGAATAAAAAACTTCAGCGGCAGGTTTGGACATTCTTATTGCTCTGCTCACAGAAATCACCCCTAGACAACACACAAGGGTAACTTAATACGCCGATCCAAAATCAACCAGCAGCCCTTGAGGGGGTGTCACTACACAAGTATGCGTCAGGGACGTCAGTCTACCTAGTAACCTAAGGAGACCTCCTTGCAGACCCATTGGTCACAGCATTCCCCAGGGGATAGCGGGGGAGGGGTGCTTTTTACCCCCCCCTTAGGCCCACACACTGCTTCCACCCTGGCAATAAATGTTTCCAGGACTGCTGACAGTGTCCATAGGAACCGCAGTAGCACCAGCTGCCACCTCTGGCATGTTTCAGAGAAGAACCAGATACTGACTCCATTAGACAGCTCCCAGGGCCCTATTCAGACTTGAATAAACAACCCACCTTCCTGCTGTGCTGACCGGGATGTTTACCCAGGGGAATTGCCACCACAGGAGGAGACTGTACAGCACCGTTGCCCGCCCTCCGTACACAGCGTGTGTGAGGAAGAAAAAAGTGAGGTAATCTGAGGAGATCTGTGCTGTGCACCATAGGAACAAGCAATAGAGCCCAAAATCTCTTCCAAGATGGCCGCCCGACACCTCAGCAGGACACGGTCACAGAAAAATGGCTGACCGCAATATTAAGCTGTGCCATAGTGCGGCCACAACAAAATGGGCGCCAATGAGAGATTATAATAGAAACTGAAAAAGCACCTGAAAATGGCGTTGGCGCACTAATATTGCGGCAAAACGCCACATCTAAGAGAAAGCCCATTGGGGCCTAAACAAACTCGGCAATAAAAGCGTAGGCCAGACACAGGTGCCCCCCCAACAGCAATGGTAATCCAGCAGACAGAAAAGGAGCAGGGAAATGAGAATAGGACCCCAGGAATGCTTAGCCATACAAACCCACCTAAGCGGAGGGACTCTACTTGCCTGTCCACGTGAGAATCCACTGACTCATTCCTGACAGGCATACAACCGGTCCACTGAGTCAGACAACACCACAGCCCAGTCATATGTGGATCTTGGAGCAGAAAGCTCACCAGCCACCCCAGGAGTCATGGGGTATGTCGTGGCAGACCCAGCCTCTTTGCATAGGTGTGCTCGCGCTCGCTGGCCGGACTGAGGAAACTACAAAAATCTATATATCCAGCCTGTCTCTCAGCCGACAGTTGATATATTCTTTAAAAAAAAAGTTTCCTCAGGGCGCTGGGCCTAAAGGGAGCCATACATCCTTCTCCTTCGCTAGGCAGAAAAACTGAGGCTGCAGGGAGGTGGGTTATGTCCAAAGGGGCTGCCCCCTAGGTGTGGCTGTTCATCTGTTAAAGTAACGTGTTTAAATATCTAACCTGTTTCTGTCTAGCCCTCTCTAGTCCTCTCCAGGAAACAGGAACCGTAACCCACTTGTCAAGACTTGAGAAGGCTGTGTCCTTTCATGGACTATAAGAGAAAGTAAGTTTAGAAGGTCCAGCTATTTAATTTTTCTGGCCAGAAGAAAGGTCAACAATATTCTAGAGCAGGGATATGAAATTAGTGGACCTCCAGCTGTTTCAAAACAAGTCCCATCATGCCTCTGCCTCTCATGCTTGTGGCTGTCTTGCGATGCCTCATGGGAATTGTAGTTCTGCAACAGCTGGAGGTCCGCTAATTGCATATCCCTGATGTAGAGCATTCATAGCGAGATGGATTAAGCAGACTATTTCCTTAGCCTATTAGGCTGGTAGGACAGTCCCGAAGGTCCTTTAAAGTACATTCTACTCGGTCTCTGGCAACCTCTTGGGCAGAAAGGGCTGGAGTTTTGGAACAGATATGTAGAGCTCCTACATGGACAAGCCAGCATACGTTCCTGAGACAAAGTGGCGTTGTCGCCTTAGTCTTGGTGCTGGCTGTAGGCCTCGGCTACTTTTCTCTCAGGGTGCCGTCCTGGAAGACGACTTGAGAAAATAGCCAGTTACACTTGCTGGTAACGGTGTTTCAGGATGGCAGGCCTACTTCCCACACTTTTTAACCACTTGACCACTGGGCACTCAAACCCACTTAATAACCAGACCAATTTTGAGCTTTTGGTACTCACACTCTGAATGACAATTACTCAGTCATACAACACTGTAACCAAATATTTTTTTCACACAAATAGAGCTTTTTTTGGTGGTATTTAAACACCGTTGGGTTTTTTCTTATAGTGCAAAAAATAGACTGAATTCTGTAAAAAAAAAAATGACTTTTCTTTGTTATAAAATTTAGTAAATTAGTATTTTTTCTTCATGCATTTTGGCCAAAATGTATACTGCTACATATCTTTAGTAAAAATAAGTACAAATTGGTGTATATTATTTGGTCTCTGTGAAAGTAAGGGTCCACAAGCTCTGATGCCAATATCTGAAAATTGATCACACCTGAAGTACTGACGACCTATCATTTCTTGAGACCCTAAGACCCCTTTCACACTGAGTGTTTAAGGCCGTACAGCGCTTAAAATAGTGCTGCTATACCGCCTGAAAAACTCCTTCACTGCCTACTCAATGTGAAAGCCAGAGGGCTTCAATATCATTATTGAATTCTCAAAAAAAAAGCAGCGCATAGCTAAGTTGGAAAAATGAAAGCGTAGGAAAGTATAGGACTAATGGTGCCAAACCATCTTGGGAGTTAACAAACAAGTTATAAGTTAAAACGTTTACATTTTATTAAATACACATTAAAAAACATTTTTAGTAGTAAGTACCGGTATATGTAAAAAAAATTTGGAGAGGGATTATACTAAACATTAACAGCTGTCTATTAAAGCTGACAAAGCCCCTTTCACACGGATGGATAAAATGGTGCTTTTAGCTGCGGATTTTCTATTCTACCACAGCTTAAAGCACACAATGCTTTCCTATGGCCGCATTCACATTTCGATTTGATTTCATTACATGTGGTTTGGTGCGGATTGAATGCGTCCAGGTGCGATGTAGCGCAGCTATATGCACATAACCACGGTCTTTTTTTGTCAACTGCCTATAGCGGCGTGAGAAAAAAACAAACAGCACATCATATTAGTATACCTGGGAAATTACACAAAGTACTAGGGATAGAGGAAAGACAGTATGGCGGCTTGAAACCTCTCTCGTGAGGCCATTTTAGCCCTGGTGCATGCCTGACCGAAGTTATGGGACTTGGAATGGATATGCTCAATTATTAAATGAAAAACGTATATAGCGCGACACATGCAAACTGAATTGCTTCTGGGCGCTCGTTGTTACGGTCTCTCTTGACATCAAAAGAGCAGAGTTTTAATCTGTCTTCTGAAGGTCAGGTGGTTTTCCTCCAACCGAATGTGTTGAAGAGGTCAAAGTGGGAGGAAGTATACAAATTTGTCACATCGAACTGGGACGAAATGTCTGCAATAGATCAAGATAACCAAGGTGAGTGCAAGGTTTGTTGTGTCTATGTAGCAGGGTATACATTCATCATAGCGGTTTACCATAACCAGACTAAGATGAAGATTTACCCCTTAAATGGCAAGGCCATTTTTTTTCAATACAGCGCTGCGTCACTGACAATGCTGAAAACAAGCCAAATTGTTCACAGGTTTGGCATTTGTATTTTTCTAGACAATTAAAAAAAGCCATAGGAACAGCGACATTTTGGCAGACAGATTGGACAGTTTTGTTTGGAACAGTAGCAGTCTTGGTTAAAATATAGCGACTGATTACTGTATTCATGTCACTGGCAGTGAAAGGGGTCATAGATATTGAAAAATAAAATGGATGGTGTTTTCTCTAGAAGTGTTTTTTGGGTGGGCGGGTGAGAGCAGATCTCTCTCAATGTTTGGACCTAATATGCCCTACTTTTTAAATTTACAATGAAATATATATTGCACGGAAGGAGGTTTACCCAGTGGAGATCCCTACGTGACCGGTACAAGAAAAGTAAATGGAAGAGAAGTCTGTGGATCGAAGCAGAGCATCCTCAACTTGCCATAGGCCCAACCCCCATGCAGAGGCTTTGTCTTTTTTTGAGGCGCACCACCAAGATGCGTTCGTAAGTATAAATAAAATATATATTTTAACCTTTTTTTTTTTTTAAATAACGCTTTGTTGACAGACATGTGCATTAGTTTTCATCCGAAAATCGGGTATCTACATCAGGGGTGTCAAACTGGCGGCCCTCCAGCTGTTGCAAAACTACAAGTCCCATGAGGCATTGCAAGGCTAACAGTTACAAGCATGACTCCCACAGGCAGAGGCATGATGGGACTTGTAGTTTCGGAACAGCTGGAGGGCCGCCAGTTTGACACCCCTGATCTACATTATCGTTTTAACAAACGAAACAAACGAAAGCGCAAGAAACGAAAACCAAAAGATCCGACATAAAAAATGCTTTATTTTTGTGTTTGTTCAGATCCGATGAATTTCGATGCTTTGTCAAATTTTCGTCCAATTCAACAAAGCATCGAAAATTGTTCTGAATTCAGTGAATAGGTAAAAAGTGAATACAGTGAATATAAATAGGAATTGAACGACAAATTCGACAAAGCATCGAAAATCGTCAAATTAATTTTTGTCGCTCAATGTCTACCTTTTCACTGTATTCAGAATGACGATTTTCGATGCTTTGTTGAATTAAACGACAAATTCGACAAAGCATTGAAAATTGTCGTTTTCAGACGAAAATTTTCCAAAGAAAACAAAATAAATCAAAACGATTTTCGAGATTAACGAACTAAATTTTCTGGACGAAAACAAAATTATGAAACAAAGTAGCCGCACTGTCCTATTCATTTGAATGGGCTGGAAAGGTGAGGGAGCGGTATACACACCGCTCCCTCACCACTCCAGAGATGCTGCTTCCAGGATTTCTGTTTGCACCTTAACGCTCCAGTGTGAAAGGTGTAGACCCTTTATTTTGTCTCCCCTCCCCCCCCCCCCCAGCTCCAGATAAATGGATATAATGTAGTGTACATATGACAGTATTCATGATATTCTTTTTTTAAAACTTGTAATGATGATGTTCTTGCCTAGAACTGTCAAGTGTTCCTGCAAGAATCAGCCATTCACTCAAGAACCTCCGGAACCTCAGGTATGTATTTCAAAAGGTCACAACCGCCATCCACAAAAAAATATTAAATGTCAGCTGGTGTTGGTACATATATTCAGAGAAAAACTGCTTATTTTTTGGTTGTACTTCTGGCTTTGTACAGTGACAAATTTTTGTGACGACAAGTGCATGTGTCTAATCTATTCGATACATTCAAAACATGTGCTGCAAGCACTGACACAAGAACTGACAACTTTAATATTTGAGCAAGCATCAGGTATGCTGTTTACCAAGTGTGACCTCAACATCAGAAGCGTAATCAATGTAATCTTTCTATTTGCAGGCAAATCTTACTCAACAAGACACCTTTTGAGGAATATTTCAATCGTATTATTGCAGAAATGAGAAACCAATCAGTCATGCCACAAAAGGATGAGTTCCTCAACATCTCAGCCCCCGATGTCATGTTATTGAGAATGTTACTTTGTGTACGCACGGAGGTTAGGGGTGATATACAGGCCTATTTAATGTACATAGTGTCCACATGCAAAGAGCAACACCCATATCCAAGATTTCAACCATGGGCTCTGGGTTTTAATTCACCTAGTGGCTATTTGAGTAAGCCAATGCCCAGTCATCAGTGCCATGACACCACACCAGCCATGAACTCATAAACAGGGCTGCCACCAATATATACACCCTTCCCATCTTATCCTGTTTTCAGAGAATGCATGTGCGGCCCCACCCAATCAGTTCACCCTTATCTTCCCAATCCGGACCACCTATAGATGTTGGCAGTAAACCAAACCATTCTTCCCTGCATTCCCCTTACCCAGTTTGAGAACTTGTAGTTTTTATGACTGAATTTTCAGTTTATGTTAATGCAATGTTATTTTAATACCTTTGCACAAAAGAATGTTTACAACCATTTAAGTTAAAAAGGTTGTAAAGGTTTGTCTTTTATCTAAATGGTTTCCTTTAAGCTATTGCTTTGTTGGTTAGCTTACTTTTCCCTTCAATTTCCCTTCTAAATGTTTTTTTCTTGAAACTTCTCACTTTCCTGTTTCTCCTCAGTAAACCTTCCACCATCATGCGAGCGGTGGAAAGTCATTTAGAACAGCTTACTGAACACCTTACTGAGGAGGAACAGGAAGTGAGAAATTCGGACAAAACATTTAGAAAGGAAATCGAATAAAAAAATAAGTGAACCAATGACGCACCTGAAAACCTATTTAAAAAATAAAAAATTTACAACCCCTTTTTTTATGGGAGCCATCTCTCAGGAGAATGATGCACACACTCTGAAGCACTTAAATTCAAAATGCTGATGTTGCTACCTGCACCCCTCTTTTGAACAAGCCATTTTTTATAGCATTGAGCTTACAAAAAATATTTAACAAGGGTTTAAACCTGCTATTTTTTTTACAAAGTCGGCTGCTACAAACACTATAGCTGCTGACTTTTAAGCACACTTTGGGGATTTTACTAAAGGCAAATCAACTTTGCACTACAAGTGCACTCGCAAGTGCAGTTGCTGTAGATCTGAGGGGGACATGCTTGCACATGATTGAAAGATGAAAATCAGCAGAGCTTCCCCCCCATTTCAGATCTTCTACTCGGGTCTACAGTGACTGCCCTTCCAAGTACACTTGCAGTACAAAGTGGTTTTGCCTTTAGTAAATCAACCCCTTTGTCCTACTCAGCCCCCCGGAGGCCAATCCCTCTATCCTGATAGCTTTCGATACTGCCATCCTCAGTAAAAAAAAACAGCAGTGTGAGAGCAGCATGACTTTGAATGTGCCAGCTGCTTTCATGCTGCAGGAGGACGAAGGTAGAAGACCCACCGCCAACCCAAATGTTTTTGGTCAATTTTTTTAAATATTTAAGATTTTTTCACCCAGGGTAGAACTCCACTTAAAGTTTTTTAGAACACTTTAGGAATACTCTCTATTTCAGGTCGTTTGAGGGTTAATATAAAATATGTTATGAGTCACTTTATATATTTGCAATGTTATCTGTTGTCCTGTTTTACTTGAAAAAAAATCAACCTTCCTAGGGAATAGTATACAAAACAAGTTTTGTATAGATGCAAGCATCAATGGCCCAGATTCACAGAGCGATTACGCGTGCGCAACTGCTGTTGCGCAAGTCTAAATGTGCGCGTGCGTATAGTTGCACGCGATTCACAAAACAATATACGCCAGAAATCTACGTTTTTTGGTCCGGCGTAATTGAGTTAGACCTTCGCTTCCATTCGCGCAAAACTGCGCTAGACACACCATTGATTTGCTAGTCAAATATGCTAATGAGGGAGTTACGGGGATTCACAAAAAAACGCAGTTGCTGCGCAGGCTACGCGATGTGCGCAACAGCAAAATGTTCTGTCTAAAGTTAGAGGACCTAAAAGCTGGTCTAAATTTTGAAAAAAAGTCTAATTGTCAGATAAAGCAACACTGTTAGTGAGGAGTTCAGCAGTCACACGTGTTGCCCAACAATCTGTATGCCAACATGCCAGGGGCATCGTCGCGCATAGCTATACTACTGACTTTAGATGAACAAAGAAGGATGAGGGCACGGAGGATGGCACTAAGGAGGGCACGGGAGATGTGTTTTTTTTTTTTTTTTTCTTTGCTTATATAAAATTTACAATTTAAATTAATCTAATACAATATTCTTATCTGATACAAGCCCCTCACTCTTCACTTGATATATCACACACGCATAGACATCTTTGGCATGAGTGATTCTGAGGTGTTTCGCATCTTCAGATTCACCCCTCATGCCATCCTAGAATTAACCACAACCTTGCAGGAGGACATCAGCAGCCCAACACATGGCACCACCCATGACAGCTACATATACAATCAGAGCCCCATCCCCACAGATTTCGAACAGAACATGTATGGGGACAGCTGGCTGGTTGGTGAGTGACATGGGAGTCAGGCATGACTATCCCCTCCCGTGATGCACACCTCACAAGTGGCACATGCATGACTAACATCCTCCTGTCTTTTCCCTTCAAGGTGACTCTGCATATGAACTGGAACCCCATCTCATGACCCCATCTCATGCCAGCTCACATTATGCATCTTTGCACGTTAAACACACACATTAATCATGGCACAATGAGAATGCATGCATGCACACCACTGTGGTCCCTAGCACACACACCCCACATCCTCATCAAATTGGATTGGCACCAGTCCACCATGCAAGACTGGTGAGCAGTAACGCCACGTCAAGGCTCCAATTATGTCACTGTACATTCATACACCATTCACACGGACCTGGGAATCACTTCTCCCTGGTCCTGGGGAACCCTTCTCCACCCAAATTGAGGATGACACCCCTTTTCCAGCAGGAATGTCACCCCCACATTCAAACATCATTCACAACCCAAAAAATGCAAAAAAGGTCAGCAAAAAAAACAAAAAATGCATAGAAAAAAAAATGCATAGAAAAAAAAAGGCAGAGAACGAAAATAAAAATGCTTTCAAACCAAAAAAAGGGGGAAAAAAAAATTAATGCCCTCTGCCTGAGCCACGCCTGGGGCGCCCCCGGCCACGGCCCCGGACCCTCAGGGGAGACGCATGGGGGAGGGGAAAAGCCGGGGAAGGAGGAGCAGCCCCTGAGATCTGCCCACCTGGCGGCCTGCCCTCCAAGGCCACGGCTATTCTGTCCAGGGCAGCACCAAGTGTTGCCGTGTTGCCCTGGATAGCCTGGGTAAGGGCCCTCACATCCTGCCCAACGCCTGCTGCTGTAGTTTGCAGGTCATTTAGGCAGGTTGTGGAGGCCCGGGAGTGGGAGTCCAGGTTACCCAGCCTATCGTTGATGGAGGACAGGCTCTGATCCACCCGCCCCATAGTCTGGCAGAGCTGTCTCAGAAGGCGGGTCTGGGTGGCCAGGTTCCTTCTCAGACAGGCGGGCAGGAGATTGGGCGCCCCCCTGGTGCTCTGGGATGACCTCCTGGCCCCAGCTGATGGTTGTGGCCGGGGAGAAGGGGAGGCCCTTGTGAGGGGAGCCATGTTGGGGGAGGAGGGGGGGGGCTCCCCCTTAGGGAGGGCAGGCTTCTTGCAGCCAGAGGGGAAGAGTCCGCAGAAACCAAACGTCCAGTGCCTGCCATGGACTCCTCCTCCTCATGATCGTCCTCCGCATGATCATCCTCCTCCTCTTGTTCCTCCTCCGCGGACTCTGGCCTTGTTGGGGGGGCCTCATTAGGCTGCTGTCCTGGCGTTGGAGCGGTCAGGCCAGATGGCCCTGCACCCTCCTGCACAGCTGTGGATGACACAAACCATTCACAGGTTGGAGGATCCACACACTTGCCACATATTCCCTTTCACCCCCTCCCCCACACATGCTACACACCTGAGAGAAATAAAAACCTTACCTGGCACCGCGGGGACCGGACTTGTGTCAAAGCCTGGCAGGCCCTCCACTTCATGCCGGTGAAAGGTCAGGGCCACCACACGCTCCGTCGCTGTAAATCTAATCCGGCATGGTGGGCCCCCTCCTGTGCCCCTGGCATGGGCATTTATTGCGGCCATTTTTTTTTTCACCTCACGCCGGAGGTCATTTATTTTCTTTTCAATCCCAGACCGGGTCCGTGTCTCCCCCTCCCCCGATGAATTGACCTGCTCCGTGATCATATCCAATATCTCCCTCCTCCTGGCCGGGGTGGTGGTGGCACTCTGCAGGCCGTGGAGAAAACGCCCATACTCGCTAATGGCCCGGGCAAGAATTATTTTTTCCCCCACTGTAAAATTAAGCTTTCTTTTTCTCTCTGTCATACTTCCAAACAAACTCACTAGCAGTCACCAAAAATCAGTCACAAATACAAGCACAACCAATCAGACAAGAACACACACAAAGAGAAAAAGAACACCCAAAAATCACACTAGCACTCAGCAAGAAACGGTCACAAAAAAATCAGATGAAAAAATAAAGCAAGAAAACAAACGCACAGAAATCTATCAATCAAACAAACCGTCTCAAACACTTATCAAAACTCACTTTCACAAAAATACCAACAAGCACTAGATCACACAGAACACTAATCTGACAACTACAAAACACACTCTAACGAACAACAGAGCAAAAGCACTTGATTCAATGGGAAGGGACACAAAGGGATGTACTTTTGCAATGGAAGTGCGTTTGTGTGTGTCTATTTATGCTGTCTGCGTAGTTCACAACGTTGCCCTAGTCCATTTCCAATTTCACTGATTGCGCCGCTCCCCAGTTGTGAGCATGCGCACAACGGAGCTGACATGGTTTCCTTCACGCGCGCATGCGCGAGTCGGCCGGCCCTTCATTTGCATGGGGTCACGGCTCATTTCAATGTAACACGCCCACGTCCCTCCCAATTTGTATTACTCCTCCTTACGCCTCAGGAAAAAACCTTACGCTTGCGCAATCTCTTGCGCAAAAGCTACGTGAATCGCGGGATTACGCGGCTATATTGCGCAAGTCTAACGGAAAAGTGGTGCGCTACGCCGGTCCAATAATGCGCCGATGTACGTGAATCTGGGCCAATGTTTTTTGTAAGGATTGTCAATTTTTTTTTTTATACCCTCTGTTAATTTTTACATAGCAAAGAAAAAATAAATACAATTTAATTGGACAAAGTTGTAAACTACTTTATTTCATAAAAACACATGTAAGCAGTGATAAGAAGGTATATGTAATGGGTAAAAAATAACAGACTAAACATAATCGTACTGCCATGGTAGCGGTCCATTGTCAAAAAGGAAATAATCAGAAAAAAGTTCATGGACTTGTAGTGCATGATTTCTTGGGCGACTGGTAGTAACACCCTTTCTGTGCTCTTCACAAACGGGTAATGTGGATTCATTGTGTGGAATCTCCCTTCCCCTTAAAAAGTTATGGAGAACACGGCATGCCAAAACATCATTGACCTCGTGAATGCAGTCAACAGTACACACCATTTAGCTGTACAAATACCGAATGCGCACTCCACCTTTCTGCATGCACGGCTCAGACAGTAGTTGAATTTGCGCTTTGGGCAGGAAGACCGTGCCCTGTATAGGGCCTGAGGAGGTGAGCAAATAAAGCAAATGCCTCATCTCCAAGCACTACTAGGGGGAGATCCAGGCCAGCAGTACCAGGTAAAGGCCTTGGCTGTGGTACATTAAAATCCCCATACTGCAGTTGCTGGCCCATCATGAAATTCTTAAAAATTTGCAAATCTCCAAAGCTCCCGTATGCTCACATGTCCCCCGCTATGAAGCGCATGTTTGCGTCACTCCAGCAGCACAACGGAGAAATGTTTTTTGCAGTTAAAATAGCGGGAACCAGAGTTTGGTGGCTTGATGAGCCTGATAGGTTTCCTGTCTAATTCTCTGATAAAATTTGGGAAGTTTGTCTTTTTCTAAAACTCCTCCGCTATCTCTTCCCACAAACTGTTTTTTCCGGCTTGACTGTGCTCTTCAACTCCTCTTAAATGGCAATACAGGTGTCATGTACTATAGTTGACACAGTTGAAATCCCCACTAGGAACTGATGAAGTGAGCTAAAATTTGCTCCAGTGGCAAGGTATCTGCAATACAAAATTTAGAACAATTCAATCGATAGACATAAACAGAGTTCAGATTTAAAAAATAAATAAAACGGCAGCGACTTCATCTGGAGACTTTTCATCACAGCCCAAAAAACAAAAATGATTGAAGAAACTTGACTGCTTAGAGAGAGACCAGCATGTGCATGAATTTAAGCATCCGTTCAAGATATGGAAAACCTACCTTAAGGGGGTTGAAAAGGAATTATTTATTTTCCCCCTAAATAGCTTCCTTTACTTTAGTGCAGTCCTCCTTCACTTACCTCATTCTTTGATTTTGCTTTTAAATGCTTCCTCTGAGAAATCCTCACTTCCTGTTCTGTCTGTACACACCATAATGCAAGGCTTTCTCACTGATGTGGCGAAAGCCTCTAGAGTAAGAAGGGGGTGAGCAGGCAAGTCAGGACACTCTACTTTGCAGATAGAGAAAAAAGCTGTGTGTTGGTGAGCGTCCTGACACTCCTGCTCGCCCCCTCAAGTCTTTCTCCACACCAGGAAGAAAGCCTCGCATTACGGTAGTGAGTTAAACAAGAACAGGAAGTAAGCATTTCTCGGAAAAAAATAAATTTAAAAGCAAAATCTAATGATAAGTGAAGGACTAAAATGAAGCTATTTAGGGAAAACATTTTTTCCTTTACAACCCCTTTAAAGTAACAGCCGTTCTGCCTCACTTATGCATCGTCTCATGTTGGTCCTTTAAATCGTCCTCGAACAAGCCCCAACAATTCGCCAAAACTCTCCACTGACATTTTGTGTAGTTATAGAACTTATCACCATGGCTTCTAAGTTATCCAAACATCAAGGCAAAGTAGCCGATAGAAAAACGCTGTGGTGTTAAAGGGTGCACCCAGTAAAGACGGGGATGTCTTCTGCACTCAATGGCTCTTCTCCATTTTTCATGAATAGCAAGATGAGCATTGCCATCAAACTACCCATACATGCATTCATTTGAATGATCTCAGGACAATACACAGAACGCTCCTCTTGCTCCAAACACACACACACTTGGCCAAGGAACAAAGACAGGAAATAAATATTTTGAAATGCAGAGGACTGAAATGCATCATGAATAGAATTAAGTGACCCAAAAAATAAAAATATAAGGGTTGCTAGGGAAATGATTACCGCAGCTAAACGCAGCCACAGGTAAACGCAATGTGCAAATGCAGCTAATTGCAGTGCCAGGAGCCTTCATTTCACAGCACATTTGTAGTGCTTTTAACTGTGGCAAAACGGCCGTCTGTGTGAAAGGGGCTTTAAGGTGCTAATATTTCCTATCCATGAAAGCAGCCTACTTATTTTAATTTCAGTTTTTATTTAGTCTAGCAAGGATATTATATAGTTGAATTGGCTAATTTTAATTGTAGATACTTTAGTTCTTCCAAGGAAATTTAAATTCCTGCTTGCTAATTCTAATTAAGATTTTATATTTAAGATCTCGGACTCAGCTAAGTTTATTTTGAAGTTTGATAGTTCGCTGTATTGGTTTAAAGTAGGGCTGCAACTAACGATTATTTTTATAATCGATTAGTTGGCCGATTAATCGGATAATAGTCTTAAAATTTTTTTTAATTTTTACATTTTTTTGGGGCCAATTTATTGTTGGGCAGATTACAAAACACATTACATGCTTTTCTGCAGCTTCTCCATTGAAGTATATTGAACCAAAAAAACAAAATGGCACAGTTTTTTCCATTAAAAAGTCCTTGCCCTTTCCAAATATGCAGCAGCCGGAAAAAAAATCATGGATGTGAACGTGTCCCATAGGAAAACATGTAAATGAACTGTAGTGCAGTAGTCATCACCCCTGTCCTCAGGGCCCACTAAGGCCCCTTTTCCCATGTCCGCCTTCGTTCGTCCGTTTTTACAAGTCCGTTTGGACGCCTATGGGGTCGTGTCCGTTAGCGGATGATGCATCCGCTAACGTCCGCAATGATCCGCGTCCGTCTGGATCCGTTTTTTCGGACGGAAGAAAACCCTATTTTTCTTCCGTCCGGCGGAACGGATCGGATGAATACGGACAAACGGTCCGTTTTCATCCAATTCCCCATGGGGGGTGGGGGTGGAGGAGAGACAGGGCGGTCCCTGCACAGTGTGTCCACCGGATCCCCGCTGAGCCGACGGACACACACGGAGCGGACCGAAAAACAGTCCGCTCTGTGTGAAAGGACCCTTACAGGCCAGGTTTGCAAGATAACTGAAATACATCACAGGTGATATAATTTGCTGCTCCGTGATTGCAGTATTCTAGTCGACATCTCCCCAAGGTAATATATAAAACCTGGCCTGTTAGTAGGCCCTGAGGACAGGGTTGATGACCACTGCTGTAGTGCATTTCTACAAAAAGCACAAAAAAACAGAGGTGTGAACCCGGCCTGAGATGTTTAGTAACATAAAGGGGTTAAAAAAAACTAAAATAAGTACAAAAAGAGCAAATAATCACTACTGTAAGGGGTTCATTTTTTTGCTGTGGGATAGTGAAAGTAAAATTTACAGTAGTGATTTGTTTTTTTTTGTACAATAAAGGGCTAATTTTAGTTTTTTTAACCCCATTATGTTACTGGCCGATTAATCGATTACAATTTTCATAATCGATTAATTTCATAATCGATTAGTTGTCGATTAATCGATTAGTTGTTTCGGCTCTAGTTTAAAGTCTTTAAGTTAGGCATTGTAATCCTAGGCTTGACTATATAGAACAGCACGTTGTCTGCAAAAGCTGTGAGTTTGTATTGCACGTCTCCTACCTTAATACCACTTATGTCGGTTATTTCTTATCGTGGCAAGTAATGGCTGTAAGGACAGGACAAGTAAAAGGGGGGACAGGGGATAACCCTGTCTGGTTCTGTTTTTCATCTCGAAGGAGGGGGACGGTTTTCCATAGATTTTTATAGTTGCAGTAGAGTGGTGATACAATGTTGTAATCCACTTCTTTGTCCTACTCCCATGATTTCTAATGTTTGTATCATAAGTCCCCAGTCTACCCTGTCAAAGGCTTTCAGCATCTATCGACGGGAATAAACCTGGGGGGACTTTCTTATCCTCTGGAGTAGGAGTAATGTTCTCACCCCATTATCCCTCCCGCTCTACCTGGGATGAATCCATCCTGCCAATACTTTAGCATATAGTTTTGTGTCTGCATTTAGCAGCGATATGGGCCTGTAATTAGAACAAAGCGTACCGTCTTTACCCTCCAGGATTACCATTATCGTGGCTGACAAGGGCTCCCTGCTTGTCGTATTTGGCCCATAGACAGTTCATATATTGGTACAACCTGAGGGGGGGTCAAGATTTTTGTAGTTTTTCAAGATAATGCATTGTAAACCCATCGAAGGCCAGGGCTTTTCCCTGGGCTGAATCTTTAAAAGCTTTTTTTCCTTCTCTGTTATACATATATCCAATGTCAACCTTTCTCGTTAAGCAATCCATGGCAGTCTGGCATTTTTTAAGAATTACGTTTTTCTCCCTCGTCTTCCAGGACGGCACGCTGAGAGGAGACTGGTCCACCTGACAGGAAACACAATCAATAAAGGTTAAAAGGCCCCACCCTTCCCGTGTGCCTCAGTTCTGATTGTGTCTGCCCTACAGCGAAACAATTTTTTTTTCTCTAGATCTAAGGCCTGGGGCTGGTGGTCCCCCCCCCCCACAGAGTCCGGGCCACTTGTTGGCTGGGCAAGTGTCTTTTTTCCTGGATCTCCGGTAGGTGCTGCAGCGTGTGGAGGCGCCACTCCGAGCGGCGCCATGAATGACCGGGTGCACTTTAATGACGCATCGATGATGCGCACGCAGTCCCGCCTACAAGATGGCGGCCCCCACCGGAGCAGAATGCCACACGCAGAGCAGACACCGGCAGCAGGGGAGAGAGAAGGGCCGGGCGTCCTCAGCATTGAGGAGGATAACCTGCTTCATTGCTGAAGACACCACCAGGGGTGAGTCCTTTTTTTTTCTCTAAAGGGATGGATGGGCTCCCCCCCCCCCCACACACTCCCGGGACTTGAAATTCGAATGGCCTTCTCTTTTCTTTTATGTAGGAGAGGAGCCTTCTGCCCAGGGGGAGTCCAGCAGAACTTCTAGGCCCCCCAAGAAAGTTAAGAAGTGTGGTAACTGTGGGGACAAACTTCCATTAGAGCAAAGCAAACCTTTCTGTTCTAAATGTATCCTTAAGTTAACGGGCAAGGAAACCTCACAGGTCATGAAGGATTTCTTGGCAGTTCAGACAAATGCTTGCCACCCTTAAAGATTTCCAGTCCTCCTTGAGAGAGGATTTGCCTGGCCCCTCATCCCAGGACGGTTCCTCTTCATCTCGGCCAGGTCTCCGTCGTAGAACGAAGAGAACCCTGTCCTCGGATTCGGAGGACTCTAAAGTTACCCTCCAGGGCACCGACCTGGTGGATAGCCAGGCAGAGGAGGAAGATGAGGATTCCAAGTCAAGAAGTACATATTTTCCACCAACGACATGGAAGGTCTCCTGGCAGCTGTCTATGCCTCCGAACAAATCCAGCAGCCGACAGAGCAGGTCTCAGCCCAAGACAGATTATATCTAGGTTTGATAAAGCCCCAATCCAAGACCATCCCAGTCCACCAATCCCTCAAGGAAATGATCCGAAAGGAATGGGCAGAACCTGAGAAGAGGCTTCCCAAATTTAAAACATGGAAGCGTCGCTGCCCTTTTAAAGAAGAGATTGAGGATACCTTTTTTAAGGTTCCTCGTCTTGACGCATCCTTGGCTCAGGTCTCTAGACAATCAGATCTCTCATTTGGGGATGCGGGGACTCCATGGATAGGCGTGCGGATACCTACATCCGGAGAGCCTGGGAGGCCAATGCTGCCTTAAGTCCGGCGTTAGCCTCAGTCTGCATCGCCAGGAATGTGGCCGCTTGGACTACCAGGCTATTAGATCACCTTCCCAGTTCTTCCAAATCCAGGGGGATTAGGGATTCCCTCTAGGTAATCGACAGTACAGTCACCTATTTGGCGGATGCAGCCATTGAGACGGTCTGTGCTATGGCCAAAATGGGAGCCCTGGTTAATGCTTCTAGGAGAGCCCTGTGGTTGAAGACCTGGAAGGGCAATCTCGCCTGTAAAAGTCGCTTATGCGCTCTTCCTTTTTGAGGGTTCCTGTTTGGGACTGCATTAGATCAAGCCTTTTCTAGGTCCTCTGAAAAGGGCAATAAGTTTCCCTTCAGACCTAAATCCTCTCGGTTTAGATCCTTTTGCCCCAACCAGAGAAGGAACCCTCCATCGGAAAAGAAACTGGCTCCAAATAGGCGCTGGAGATTTGGAAATGACAAGCCTAAAGGGGGAATCCTTTTTTACAGCCCCAAACCTAGCGGAAAGGATACCAAGTAAAGACAGGGTGGGGGGCCGGCTCTCCAGGTTTCTTCCCGCTTGGGAAAGCATAACCAAGAGCCCCTATGTCCTCCAAATAATAAGGGAGGGCTACAGGTTGGAGTTTCTCCAGGTCCCCCCACAACCTTCCTTCTCACATACTTTCCAAGGGATCCCCTCAAAGCCGCGGGTCTTGCACAAAACGTGGCGTCTCTGGCGCAACAGGGGGTTATAGTCCCCGTCCCTCCAAGACAAGAGACACAAGGAGTATACTCCCATATCTTTGTAGTGCCCAAACCTACGGGAAGATTCAGGCTGATCATAAACCTGAGACTCCTGAATGTTCATCTTCAATACAAAGGTTTTCGTATGGAGAATGTCTACAGCCTCAGGGGACTCTTATTGGAGGCCGTGTTTATGGTCACCATAGACCTAAAAGACACCTACCTTCATATCCCGATTTGTCCAGCTCATCAAAAATTTCTCAGATTTGCCCTCGCCTCCGCCCAGGGCATCCAGCACTGGCAGTTTTCGGCCCTCCCCTTCGTACTGGCCTCCAGCCCAAGGGTGTTTACCAAGGTCCTGGCCGAGGCGGTGGCCTTTCTGCATTTAAAGGGGATCTCCCTTGTCTCTCAGACGACCTGCTGCTCTTCAATCTCAGCCGGGATCAGCTCCTCGTGGACCTGGCCGCCGTCATGACCTCTCTGGAATCCCTGTGGTGGGTAGTGAACAGAGAAGTCTTCCCTCGTTCCAGAACAAAGGAAGATGTACTTAGGTTTTCTCATAGACTCCCTGGGGAGAAAACTTGTCTTCACTCAGGACAAGGTCCAGGGGCTTGTGTCGGCGGTCGGGTCCCTAGTGATTTCGGTGGACTCCTCCTTCAGGGAAATCGTGAGGGTCCTGGGTCGGATGACTTCATGCATTCTGGCAGTTCCCTGGGCCCAACTTCATTTGAGACCCCTACAGGCCTTCCTCCTATCCTCTTGGGATGGAACGGAAGACAACCTAGACACTCGGGTCAATATTCCAGTTTCGGTAAAAGACACTCTGGATTGGTGGCTGTGTCGCCAGAACCTTCTAAAGGGTCGTCTGTGGAGTCAGTCCAATCCAATAAAGATCTTCAGACTCCAGCTCCTGGTCATGGGGAGCTCATACAGGTGAACTGCAGGCTCAGGGTCCATGGAACCAACAACCAAGTCGGGCCGCCTCCAACTACCGGGAACTGTTGGCGGTGAGAGGCTCTGGTGGCGTTCGAAGAGAGAATTCAGGGCCGAGAGGTCCTGGTTCTCTCCAACGTGACCACGGTCGCCTTTCTCAACTGACAGGGGGGCACCAGGTCTCGCTCTCTGCTAGCGCTCTCCCTGGAGATCTTGGGCTGGGCGGAACAGAGGGTACCCTCTCTTCTGGCGGTCCATATAAAAGGGACCCTCAACCTGGAAGCAGATTTTCTGAGCCGCCAACCCATCCTACAGGCAGAATGGGAGTTGTGCCCAGAGACCTCCAGAAATAGATCTTTGCCCAAAAAGAGAACAAAAAATGGGCAGGTTTTTTTCCCTCATCGGAGAGTCAGGTTTACAGGGGGTGGATGCACTGGCTCAAACCTGGAATTTCCGGTTGGCCTACGCCTTCCCTGCTTTGAGTCTTTTGGCTCAGGTCCTGCAGAAATTGAGCGTTTCAGACACCAACCTGATTTTGATCGCTCCCTGGTTGCCCAAGAGGACCTGGTTTCCCATTCTGGGACCCTGGTCCCTGGCTCCCCCTCTCACCCTTCCTCTCTGGGCTGACCTTCTGCGGCAGGGGCCAATCTCGCATCCAAGGCCAGAGTTCTTCAGGCTGACGTCCTGGCTCTTGGAACATGCGCAGAGGGGCTGTTACGAGAGACTGATGGATACCTTGTTGGCCAGCCGCAATTAGGTCACCAGACAGATCTATGCAAGAATTTGGGGGGTCTTTTTGCGTTGGTGCTCCACGAAATAGATCTTCTCTCCCGGTACCGCCGCCATCCTTAAGTTTCTCCAGGATGGGGTGGACCTGGGCTTAGCCACTAGGACGTTGAGGGTTCAGGTCGCGGCCCTGTCTTACCTTTTAGATAGGAACCTTTCTGGGGATCCCCTTGTCAAGAGATTTCTGACAGCCCAGCATAGGCTTTCTCCTATTCGATCGGCCAGATTTCCCCCCTGGGATCTCTCCCTAGTCCTAGACCAGTTATCTAAGGCGCCCTTTCAGCCTATTGATAACATCTCCATTAAATTACTGACATTTATGTTTACTTTTTTGTTGGCCATCACGTCTGCCAAAAAAATTGGAGACATACAGGCTTTTTCTATTAAGGAACCCTTTCTTAGAGTTTTGGAAGACAAAATGATCCTGAGTCAGGATCCTTTGTATCTCCCAAAAGTGGCAACTAGGTTCCACAGATCTCGGGAGGTAGTCCTCCCTTCATTTTGCGCAGATCCCAAAAATGAAAAGGAAGCCACTTTTCATTGCTTGGACGTAAGGCGCTGCCTTTTAGTTTATTTAGATAGGGTAAGTGTATTTAGGAGTTCCCCTCACCTTTTTGATTTTTCAGGACAGAAAAAAGGCCAGCAGGCAACAAGAGCCTCAATATCCAGATGGATTAGGCAGGCTATCTCTTTAGCTTACACGCAGGCAGGTAGAGCAGTTCCTATTGTCAAGGCTCATTCCACTCGGTCTCTGGCAGTCTCCTGGGCAGAAAGGGCAGGAGCCTCTATTAAACAGATATGTAGAGCGGCGACCTGGCCAAACCAGAATACCTTCCTCAGACATTATAGAGTCGAACTGCTGTCGCCGCAAGACCTGACGTTTGGTAGGAAAGTTCTACAGACGGTGGTCCCGCCCTAAGGTAGGCCTTGAATTGCTTGCTTCTCTCTCAGCGTGCCGTCCTGGAAGACGAGGGAGAAATTACCAGTTACACTTACCGGTAGCTGGATTTCTACGAAGTCTTACAGGCCTACTTCCCTCCCCCTTACCTATTTTTGAATGATCTAGGGATTTTTCTGGATCTCGGAGGACCGTGTTCTTAAAGTGGTTACTTATCTACAAACTGAGGCACACGGGAAGGGTGAGGCCTTTTAACCTCTTTATTGATTGTGTTTCCTGTCAGGTGGACCAGTCTCCTCTCAGCGTGCCGTCCTGTAAGACTTTGTAGAAATCCAGCTACCGGTAAGTGTAACTGGTAATTTTTTCATTTTTTTTTCTCTGCCTGGGACCACTTCTGTTCTACTGCTATCTCCTTTGTCGCAAAGCTATTTTGTTTTTTTCTATGTAATTTATAGATTTTTTTTCTTTGGTAGCATTCTAGCTAGGTGTTTGCTTTATTCCCCCACTGGTATCTTTCTTTAGCTATTCTGTTGAATTTCTTTTTGGTCTCTTGTTCCATAAGGTCCTTTTAGTTCATCTTTTAGTTACAAATTTTTGATCCAGCACTTGATGTTGTCCCTGATATTTTTGTTATGTTCTTGTTCTTTAACTCTTTATATTCAATTGGTGTTTTCTTCTATTTTTTTTCTTCCCTGCTCCCATGGCATTAGGATCCCCTAATATAGGCTTTATGGGCCTCCCATAGGATAGCCTTGTATCTTTCTCATTTGTTGTAAAATATTCTAGTTATTTTTTTTACTATTTCTGCTCCTTCCTTGTCTCATAGTAATTCATTTAATTGCCAGGTATAGGGTTGTCTTTGGTTTCCGTGAACTATCATTTTTATTCTCAGAGGCATGATCAGATAGCATAGATAATTCTAGGCTAGTTTCCTTTACCCTTTTCAGTGATTTGTGGTCAACCAATATGTGGTCTATCCTGGAGTACGTCCCGTGTACAGGGGAGTGTAAAATGTGTAGTCCTATGTCTTTTGGGTGCTGAATCCTCCATACATTTACCATTTAGCACTTAGGCATTTTTTGTTTTATCATTTTTAGCTGTACATTATTCGTCCCCTGTACACGGGACGTACTATCCACACCAGGTTCCATGCAGAAATTCATGTCCCCCATTAAGATCACATGCCCTTTCTTGAAATCCATTAACTTTCCCAGAATTTCTTTTAGGTATTTTATTGGGTTTCTATTGGGGAGTAGATGTTTGCCAGTGTGCATTCCATTTCAAACAGTTTACCCTTTAGGAAGAGAAATCTTCCTTCCGCGTCTATCATTCTTTCCTCCAATTTAAACTGCGTCCCTTTAAAAAACCCTATTGCCACTTTCCTTGCTCTATTATTTCACCATAGTACCATGTCGGAACATTAGAGGAGTATAGTTTTATGTTTGATTCATGGGTGAGATGGGTCTCTTGAAGAAAAAACATTTTTGTCCTATACTGTTTGAGCTCTTTTAAGATCATATGTCTCTTGGCGGGAGTGTTTACCTGATGTTTAAAAGTCATAACGTTTATTATCTTTTTTTTTATATTTTTTCTATGCGGGGTCCCTATTCCCTGTCTGCAATGGGGCTTTACCATTCTTTCATGTACTGTATAAAAGGTACCCTCCCTTCTTACCTCCCTCCATCTCTATCCTCCCCTCTCCCCCTCCACTGGCCTCAGAACCATTAGTGGCCCCATCCACCACACTCGCCATTGGTTCTCCTATTTAGAGGTGTGGCTCTGACCACTCGGGCAAGTGCAGGGGGAGGTAGGCCGAAGGTGCTATACCGAGCCCTGGTTCACTAACCACAGCCACCTTTACTCAACCCTCCCACCTCTCCCTCCCCCCAGCCTCCTCCACCCCACTCTTCCTGGTAGTTTCTTTTTAAGAATTATTCTAAAGTCTTAATTAACATAGTCTTCTTCCTTTTATGGCCTTTTTTCTTTCTACCCAACCTGGCAGGTCTGGCACCTGTAAGTCAAGTGTGTTACAAAATCCTGCCAGGTCTTCCGGGAACTTTAATCTAGCTGATCTTCCTTTTTTTCTGGCCTATTAAACAAGCCAGGAATCCCCAGTTATACTTAATGTTCTGTGCCTACATTTGCTCCAGAAGTGGTTTCCAAGATCATCGTCTTGTGAGTGTTTCCGGTGCCAATTCTGTAAAGATTTGTAGCTCAGTCCCTTCATTCTGTGTAGGTGGTTTTCCCCTTAATTTCACTCAGATTTCTGCTTTGTCTTCGTAAAACCGAAACCTCAATATTGTATCTCTCGGCCACTCAGCTTCTGCATTTTTTGGTTTCTGACCCAGTGTACTCTCTCTTTCAATCTTGAGAGGGACCTCTGTTTATCCAGCAGGGGGTTAAATAAGTGAAAAAACTTATATAGCGCAACACATGCAAACTTAATCGCCTCTGGGCACTGAGTATTCATAATTTTTCTCAGGTCTTCCCCTCTTTCCTCTAAGAGCAAGCGGATTCTCAAGTTTTGTCTTCTATTTCGATTCTCTTGATCTTCTAATCCAGGTATGGGCAAACTACGGCCCGCGGGCCGTATACGGCCCGGTGGACCTTTTTAATACGGCCCGCGGAGCCAGGGGCAGCAGTGGTGCAGGGCGCCGCGCCTACGGCGACTTCACAGCTTTCGCGGCCGGCCCCTGGCATTTACATAGTGCACGCGGCGCGCAATGACTTCCTGGACTTTTTGTGGTGTGGGCGGCAGGATCTCCATCGAGCTTGTGTCAGCGTATGGAGAGAAGAGGGGAGGGGCCTCTGACCCAGCAGGTATCACTTTCACTTTGCTTGTACACTGTTGCTGATGTCCGGGTCAGAGGCACCTCCCCTCTCTGCTGTATACATTTGGAGTAGAACTACAAGCCCCAGGGAGACCCCCCTGCCTGTAGACACCATAGAGCTGCCGATCGCTGCCTCCCACCTCTACCTGCCAGGTACAGGGGAACCTCTGCAAGGGGGGAGTTAGCTGTTTGGGGACAGTAATGTAAGGGGGGGCTCTCTGGGGACAGTAATGTTAGGGGGGGCTCTCTGGGGACCCTGGTTTAAGGGGGTGCTTTCTTGGGACCCTGGTGTAAGGGGGGCTCTCTGGGACCCTGGTGTAAGGGGGGGCTCTCTGGGACCCTGGTGTAAGGGGGGGCTCTCTGGGACCCTGGTGTAAGGGGGGGCTCTCTGGGACCCTGGTGTAAGGGGGGGCTCTCTGGGACCCTGGTGTAAGGGGGGGCTCTCTGGGACCCTGGTGTAAGGGGGGGCTCTCTGGGACCCTGGTGTAAGGGGGGGCTCTCTGGGACCCTGGTGTAAGGGGGGGCTCTCTGGGACCCTGGTGTAAGGGGGGGGCTCTCTGGGACCCTGGTGTAAGGGGGGGCTCTCTGGGACCCTGGTGTAAGGGGGGGCTCTCTGGGGACCCTGGTGTAAGGGGGGCTCTCTGGGGACCCTGGTGTAAGGGGGGCTCTCTGGGGACCCTGGTGTAAGGGGGGCTCCCTGGGGACCCTGGTGTAAGGGGGGCTCCCTGGGGACCCTGGTGTAAGGGGGGGCTCTCTGGGGACCCTGGTGTAAGGGGGGGGCTCTCTGGGGACCCTGGTGTAAGGGGGGGGCTCTCTGGGGACCCTGGTGTAAGGGGGGGCTCTCTGGGCAGCCTGATGTAAGTGGGGAGGCTCTCTGGGCAGCCTGATGTAAGTGGGGAGGCTCTCTGGGCAGCCTGATGTCAGGGGAGGCTCTCTGGGGACCCTGGTGTAAGGGGGATCTTTGGGGACCCTGATGTAAGGGGAGGCTCTCTGGGGACCCTGATGTAAGGGGAGGCTCTCTGGGGACCCTGATGTAAGGGGAGGCTCTCTGGGGACCCTGATGTAATGACGGGGGCTCTCTGGGAACCTTGATGTAAGTAGGGAGGATCTCTGGGCAGCCTGATGTAAGGGGAGGCTCTCTGATTAATCTAAACATTTAACACATACACACCGTCCATCTACTCTTGGTCCGGCCCCCGGGTCCAATATATGAACCCATTGTGGCCCTTGAGTAAAAAAGTTTGCCCACCCCTGTTCTAATCTATATAAGATTTTTCCTCGGGTTTTGTTGCGTTAATTTGACTTGCTCCTTTAATTTACTTAATTCCTGGGCATGTTTTTCTGTTCTCACTTCCATCACCTCTACTCTTGTCAGGAGGTTCCCTAGATCAGTTCTTAGTGTATTAATTTCTACCTTGATTTGAGTTTTCCAGTCTCGGTAGCATCTCGGTCATTTCACCCTTTGATGGAATTTGTGCATCTGCCCATTGTTCGTCCGCTCTACTTATCTCTAATTCTCTCTCTGTTGTTAGATCGTCTCTGGATTGATCCGGTGCATCTCCTACCTTTTTTGCAGTGGTCTTCTTTTTTTTTTGTGTTTTCTTATCTATTTTGTCTTGCTTTTTACCAAGTCCAGGGCTTTTTTGGCTTGCCTCCTGGGTCATGTATTGTTTAGTCATGCTTGTTGCTGTGCTGTTTTTAGGGCACTACCCTTTGTGGTTTTACTCATCCTTACTCATGGTGTATTAGCCTCTATTATGCACTTCCCCAGTTTAAAGTGGAGTTCTACCCTCTTTTACAAGTTGTCTGCATCCTCTGCTGCTCTGTAGACATGTGCATTTAGTTTCTTTACGAATTTGGTCAAATTTTTCATTATTCGTAAATTCGTATGCATCCGAATTTCCGAATTACAAAATTAACGAATTTAAACAAATTCGAAAAAACAAACGAAATTCGAATCGAATTCGAAAACAAAATCTAATTTGAAAAAATAGAAATCGATTTTCTAAAAACTACAATAAAATAAAACAATAAAGCAATAGAATAAAAAAGAATAGAAGTTAATAGAATGTAATAAAATAGAACATGACAGTCTTCCGAAACACGAATAGTATAAATTTGAATTCTAGAATAGATTGGAAAATTAAAAATTATGGAAACTAATATATAAAAAAATAAAAAACAATAGAATAGAATTCTATATATATATATATATATATATATATATATATATATATATATATATATATATATATATATATATATATATATATATATATATTATGTTTTATTCTATTCCGTTCTATTGTTTCTAGTTTATTAGCTTTTTTATTATTTTCTATTCTAATCTTTTCTATTCCAATTCGATTTCATTCTATATATAATTCGATTTTTGTAAAATGGTTATATGTAAAAAAATAAAAAAAATTTAATGTGGTAGTTTTTTCTAATCTAATTACATTTTTCAAATTTGATCGACTTTTGGGGAATTTGGTCAAAAAAATATTCAAATTCTAATATGAAACTAATCTTTTAAAATCTTTTCTATTTAAATTTGATTTCATTCAATAAGAAATTAGAATTTTATATAAAATTATTTTGAATAGAAAAGATTAGCATGGAATATAAAAGAAAAACAATAGTATATATATATATATTTTATTCGCTTTTGTTCTATTGTTTTTCTAGTCTAATCTTTTATATTCTATTTAATTTTTTTCTAATTCAAATTCATTGTATACGAAATTCAAACATCTGAAGCCATCTTCCAAAATGTGAATTTCATATAGAATGAATTAGAATCAAAAAGATTACAAAAAAAAGAAAAAAATGGCATAGAAATATATATTTTTATTCTGTTTTTCGATGCTATTTTTTTCTATTTTTAATTATTACATTTTTATTAAGGTTTACAACATAGAGTAAAAAGGTGTTGTAAATCAACATACAAATGAATAGTACATAAGAGTAAAACAAAAGAACATGTCTACAGCAGCAGACGGTGGAAAAAGCTAGGATGCACAATAGCGTTATTGGACCAACAAATTGTTCTCAAACACCTCTACATTCAATCCAGCAGACCCTACCACAGATATGTAATGTTTGAAACATAACAAAATTAAGGGTCAATTTATAGCAACAGAAATCAAAATAAAAGGGAAACAAAATAAAGGGAGTCTAGGCGAGATGGACAGTATAAGATATAAATGAAAGAATAAACTAGGGTTGTCCCGATGCCTCTTTTTTAGGACCGAGTACAAGTACCGATACTTTTTTTTATGTACTCGCCGATTCCGAATACCGATACTTTTTTTTAAATGCAGCAATGCGCCCCAAATGCAGCCTTGTGTCCCCCCCATATGCAGCCATGTCTCCCCCCAAATGCAGCCATAACTCCCCCCTCATATGCAGTCATGTCTCCCCCCCCATATGAAGCCATGTCTCCCCCTCATATGCAGTCATGACTCCCCCCCATATGCAGCCATGTCTCCCCCCCAAATGCAGCCATAACTCCCCCCTCATATGCAGTCATGTCTGCCCCCCATATGAAGCCATGTCTCCCCCTCATATGCAGTCCCCCCTCATATGCAGCCATGTCTCCCCCCAAATGCAGCCATAACTCCCCCCTCATATGCAGTCATGTCTCCCCCCATATGAAGCCATGTCTCCCCCTCATATGCAGTCCCCCCCCATATGCAGCCATGTCTCCCCCCAAATGCAGCCATAATTCCCCCCTCATATGCAGTCATGTCTGCCCCCCATATGAAGCCATGTCTCCCCCATCATATGCAATTATGTCTCCCCCGCCGTCTAGTTGTTCGGCGCTCAGCAGAACATAACAGCTTTCATTTGAATAGCTGCTGTTCCCTGCCGCGCGTCGTCATGGCCCCTCCCCCTTGTCCGGGCACTTTGATAGACAGATCACCTGTCCAATCCTGGGAAAAGCGCCCGACAAGGGGGGGGGGCCATGACGACGCGCGGCAGGGAACAGCAGCTATTCAAATGAAAGCTGTTATGTTCCCTGGCTTAAGCGCCGAACAGCTAGACGGCGGCGGCAGCGGCAGCGGCAGCAGAAGCAGCTCTCCAATGATCGTGTGATTTTATACATACCTGGGGACTGCTCTGCTCTCCGCTTTCTTCTTTGCTTCCTCTCCGCCTCCTCTCCGCCTCCAGTCCGCCTTCCTCGCTGCCCCCTCAGTCTCCTCTGCGATCGGTTCCCGCCCCCTTTCCGCCCACTCTCTGCCCTCTCTCCGCCCCCATTCCGCCCCCACTCCGAAAAAAAAAAAAAAAAAAGTATCCGGATTAGGCATCGGCGGTATTTGCGGGAGTACAAGTACTCCCGCAAATACTCGGTATCGGACCCGATACCGATACTAGTATCGGTATCGGGACAACCCTAGAATAAACAAACTGCAGCAGGATGAGCTGGGAGCACCTGTTAAAGTGGTTGTAAACCCACTTTTTTGACTTTTACCTACAGGTAAGCCTATAATAAGGCTTACCTGTAGGTATAAAGAATATCTCCTAAACCTGTACGGTTTAGGAGATATTCCCCTCGCAATGTGCCGCTGATTGCAGCGGCGCATGCGCAGGGGGGAATCCACGGCGAAAGGGCCGACATCTGCCGGACCTGGCCGGATTTAAATCTCCCGCATCGTCGCTCTAGCCAATCACAGCGCTGGAGCGGCGATACCCGGAAAACATGCCGAGTCAAGATGAGATCTCGCTCGGCGTGGACCAGGTAAGTTTCCTACACCTCGTTCCGAGGTAAGTATTTCATAATGAGCTAATATGCGGTGCATACTAGCTCATTATGACTTTTGCCTTGCAGGTCTAAAAGAAAAAAATAATTGCGGTTTACAACCGCTTTAAGAGAAAAAGTAATCAGTAAAGAATCCGATAACTAAGTTTAGCCTACTCCTTAACCCCTTCCTTACCAGCCCATAGGGGAATCACGTTATGGTGATCCCCTCGCCGATGAGACTGGACGTTGCACAACGTCCTGTCTTCACGGCGTTCTAGGGCGTGCGTGTGCGTGTGTGTGCGGCCTGCGGCACCACTCGCGATCCCGCGCGCGTGCCCGACGGCAGTGATTGCCGCCGGGCACCCGCGATTTCCGGCAATCACGTCAGGAGTGTGGATCTGTGTGTAAACACACAGATCCACCTACTTTCAGCGGTGAGGAGACTGATGTGTGTTCCCAGTACAGAGGAACACACATCGATCTCCTCCCCCTGTGAGTCCCCCTCCCCCTACAGTTAGAACATACTTTAGGACACATTTTAACCCCTTCAGCGCCCCCTAGTGTTAACCCCTTCCCTGCCAGTCACATTTACACAGTAATTAGTGCAGTTTTATAGCACTAATCGCTGTGTAAATGTGAATGGTCCCAAAAACGTGTCAAAAGTGTCCGATATGTCCACCGCAACGTCACGGTCACAAAAAAAAAAACGCAGATCCCCGCCATTACTAGTAAAAAAAAAAAAAAAAAAAATGCCATAAATCTATCACCTATTTTGTAGACGCTATAACTTTTGCGCAAACCAATCAATATACGATTATTGCGTTTTTTTTTTTACCAAAAATACGTAGAATACGTATCGGTCTAAACTGAGGGGAAAAAAAGTTTTTTTTCAAAAAAATATTGTGAGATGCATTAAATAAAAAGGAAAAAATACTGTGTTTTTTTTAAAATTGTCGTTCTTCTTTTGTTTATAGCGCAAAAAATAAAAACCGCAGAGATGATCAAATACCACCAAAAGAAAGCTCTATTTGTGTGGGGGAAAAAAACATAATGATTTAATTTGGGTACAGTGTTGCATGACCGCGCAATTGTCATTCAAAGTGCAACAGCGCTGAAAACTAAAAATTGGTCTGGGCAGGAAGGGGGTGAAAATGCCCTGTATGGAAGGGGTTAAACCACTCCGTCCAAATTTTCCATCTTTTATTAAAGCTCTTTCCCTGTCCAGCTCTGGAAGCTATTAAAGATTCATAAGTGTAGTTATTGCGTGTGATTGTGAGTACATCTGAAAGGTTTGGCACCACATTAGATTTCCAGTTCCTCATTATAAGCGATCTAGCAGCCAACAATAGATGCATGACAACCGTACGAAACTGTGAGGGGAAATAATCTATGGTTAAGCTCAACAGGGCCGACTCCGGCCTAGGTTGAGTGAGAACACCTGTAATTAGGGAGATAAACTTGAATAGTCTATGCCTAAGCTAGTAAGGTGTTTACATTTCCAGAGGATATGCATATGATTGCCCACTTCTCCACAGTTCCTCCAGCACAGAGGTGAGTTGTCTCGAGAAAATTTAGACATCCTGTAAGGGGTAAGGTACCACCTCAGGGAAATCTTTTGGGCAAGTTCCCAGTGATTAGTGCATTTAGAGCAGGGGTGGCAAACACAAGGCCCGCAGGCCGAATCCGTCTCGCCAAGCCTTGTCATGTGGCCCACCAGCCTCCACCGCTTGTTCCAGTGCCAGTGCTGCCCGCTCAGGCCGCACAGCGGGAGGTAAGCAGCGCCCGCGGCCTGGACAGGCTCCAGCGCGGCTGATTGGCTGAGCTGTGTGTGTCTCTCACACACAGCTCAGCCTCAGAATCCACGCTGACAGTTCAGCTCGGACACTGCTCCTCCTCTTCCCGTCTTTCTACACTGTGTGGCACGCCCACATCCCGTGTCTTCCGTGCTCACACATCCCTGGGAAAATGTGAAGGAAGATGCAGGCAGCCCGCCCCTGACCCTCCATCCTGGGGTGAGTAAGCTCACCCTTTTCCACCTCCCAGTGTATATATTAAATTAATTTAAGGGGTGCTCTGTGGACTCTGGTGCAAGAGGGGGGCTTTGGTGGGCTGTGCGGACTCTGATGTAATGGTGCTCTGTGCGGACTCTGTACGATCCAGGCACGTTTGAGCGGTTAGTGCAGCCTCGGTTTGTTGTTTTCCGCACACTTGGCACGGAGCTCACTGCTCAGACGACCATGCAGGAGCTTGGTAGCCACGCCCCCTCCTATTCTTTTCTATTCTAATCTTTTCTATTCAAATTTCGGAAAATGGCTTCAGAAGTTCGAATTTTGTATAGAATGAATTTGAATCGAATAACACTAGAACAGTACAGAATGAATATATATATATATATATATATATATATATATTCAATCTCTTCAGAAATTTGAATTTTGTATAGAATGAAATCGAATTTGAATAGAAAAGATTAGAATAAAAAAGAATAGCATAAAAAACAATTAGAGCCTAAACAACTAATCGATTAATCGACAACTAATCGATTATGAAATTAATCGATTATGAAAATTGTAATCGATTAATCGGCCAGTAACATAATGGGGTTAAAAAAACTAAAATTATCCCTTTATTGTACAAAAAAAAACAAATCACTACTGTAAATTTTACTTTCACTATCCCACAGCAAAAAAATGAACCCCTTACAATAGTGATTATTTGCTCTTTTTGTACTTATTTTAGTTTTTTTTAACCCCTTTATGTTACTAAACATCTCAGGCCGGGTTCACACCTCTGTTTTTTTGTGCTTTTTGTAGAAATGCACTACAGCAGTGGTATCAACCCTGTCCTCAGGGCCTACTAACAGGCCAGGTTTTATATATTACCTTGGGGAGATGTCGACTAGAATACTGCAATCACTGAGCAGCAAATTATATCACCTGTGATGTATTTCAGTTATCTTGCAAACCTGGCCTGTAAGGGTCCTTTCACACAGAGCGGACTGTTTTTCGGTCCGCTCCGTGTGTGTCCGTCGGCTCAGCGGGGATCCGGTGGACACACTGTGCAGGGACCGCCCTGTCTCTCCTCCACCCCCCCCCCCCCCATGGGGAATTGGATGAAAACGGACCGTTTGTCCGTATTCATCCGATCCGTTCCGCCGGACGGAAGAAAAATAGGGTTTTCTTCCGTCCGAAAAAACGGATCCAGACGGACGCGGATCATTGCGGACGTTAGCGGATGCATCATCCGCTAACGGACACGACCCCATAGGCGTCCAAACGGACTTGTAAAAACGGACGAACGAAGGCGGACATGGGAAAAGGGGCCTTAGTGGGCCCTGAGGACAGGGGTGATGACCACTGCACTACAGTTCATTTACATGTTTTCCTATGGGACACGTTCACATCCATGATTTTTTTTCCGGCTGCTGCGTATTTGGAAAGGGCAAGGACTTTTTAATGGAAAACTGTGCCATTTTGTTTTTTTGGTTCAATATACTTCAATGGAGAAGCTGCAGAAAAGCATGTAATGTGTTTTGTAATCTGCCCAACAATAAATTGGCCCCAAAAAAATGTAAAAATTCAATTTTTTTTTAAGACTATTATCCGATTAATCGAAACAATAATCGGCCAACTAATCGATTATGAAAATAATCGTTAGTTGCAGCCCTAAAAACAATAAAACGGAACAGAAAATGTGTGTGTGTGTGTGTGTGTATATACCATCTTCCAAAATTCGAATTTCGTATACAATGAATTTGAATACAAAAGATTAGAATAGAAAATAATAAACTAGAGAAACATATTATATTTTATTATGTTCTATTGTCCAATTTTATTGTAATATTTTTCATTATATTCAAATCTTTCCTATTCTAATTCAGAATCATTCTATACGAATATCATTCTATATGAAATGAACTATCATTCTATGTGAAATTCGAATTTTGGAAAATGTGTGTGTGTGTGTGTGTGTGTGTATATATATATATATATATATATATATATATATATATATATATATATATATATATATATATATATACACACGCACATTTACAGAAATTCAAATTTGATAGAATGAATTTGAATAGAAAAGATTAGAATAGAATAAAATAAAAAATATATGTATATGAAATTTGAATTGCGGAAGATGTTTTTATAAGTTCTGTTCTATTGTTTTTCTATTATTTTAGATTCTATCCTAATCTTTTCTATCAAAATTTGTTCTACAGTATATAAAAATTGGAATTTTGGAAAATGTTAGAAAAAATTTAAAATATATATAGATAGATAGATAGATAGATAGATATCTATATATATATAACATCTTCCGAAATTCAAATTGTGCATATGATTTTGAATATGAATACAAAAGATTAGTATAGAAAAATAATAGAAAAGAATAAACTAGAAAAACATAATTTTAATTGTATTCTGTTCTATTGTTTTTCTATTCTATATCTTATATATATATATATATATATATATATATATATATATATATATATATATATATATATATATATATATATATATATATAAAAACAAATTGAATTTTGTATAGAATGAATCTGAATATAAAAGATTAGACTAGGGGGGCGTGACCGGAAGCCGTCCTGGATGGAAGCCTAGACCTCCTGCTCTCTCACAGCCCAGCGTAAAGAGGCACTTTTGGGGACCTTAATCCACAGCTACATGGGCAGATCCAGGGGTGCCCGCTCCATGAAAGCCCGGGGATCCTCTCAGCCACCTCCGGGAACAGCGGTGAACCTCCGGTCCTTCTTTACTCCGCAAACCATGCCGCCTGTCGGATCCGACAAGATGGCGCCGGACTCCCTTGCGGCATGCTCGCAGCCGCCTCCGCGGCTGTCCAGGTCAACCAGCTCCATACCCCGGACTCCTGAGGGACACCCGACGGCTCCGATCCACTCCGCGGACCTTTCATCCCCCTCTGGTGCGGTGAGTCCACTCAGCCCCGGCCATCTCGCCCTGTCAGGGACTCCGCCACGTGGAACACAGGCCGCCATGACAGGCCTCCCCCCTCCGCACTACACGCAGTGCTCTGGCGCTTTCCCCCAACTGCTGAGGTCCATGTCTGACCCCTGCCTCCCAGAGACTGACCCTGGATCCCCCACGCCCTCGATCTTCTCAGAGGACTTTCCTGCCCTGCCAGCACCACTGTACCCAGCCGACCAAGCAGTACAGGGACCTGTGGGGATCCATGAGGCCTTCCTCCCCCCAACGCCTGCTCCACCCCCACCTAAGGCCCAGAGATTCTCACAGCAGCAGCCCCCCTGCCCCCCTGGAGCCCAGCATGCTAAACATACCTATGCCCAGAAGGCTGGCTCCCCTGCACCCCGGGCTTCTGAAGCAGACATCCATGCACCATCATCGCCCACCCAGGAACCATCATGGGGTGACTCGAGGCACTCTCCTACAGAACTAGCCTACCTGGCTCATGGATACGCCACTCCAAACCCCCAGCCGCTGCCGCCAGGTCCCCCCCCCCTTGCTCGGGCACCCACCGGTACCAGCAAGTGTCCATCCTGCGTCTCAGCAGTGGCATTCATACCTGCAAGCAATTCCTACTAAGGAAGATTTTAGACAGCTGATTGAGGAGGTTAAGTCGGCGTGTCGCTCGGAAATTCAGGTGCTCCAGTCAGGCATGAAGCACCTGGCAGACCGCGTAGAAATGGCGGAAGAAGAAATTCAGGAAACCAAGCTGGCGGTCCACAGGGCTCAACTTCAAGGTGCGGACCACCGCACTATGCTACGGGACTTGCAGCGCCACGTGGAGGACCTGGACAACAGGGGGCGCAGAAATAATATCAGGTTGAGAGGGGTCCCAGAGTCCGAGGATCAGGAGGACCTACAGAGTACGCTGCAGATAGTGTTTAACAACCTCCTAGGAGAACCCCCCACCTCACACATTGAGATGGATAGAGCTCACCGGGCACTGCGCCCTAAAAATGCCACCTCCAAACCCAGGGATATCATCTGTAGGATTAGCTCCTACCCCCTGAAGGAGGAAATCATGCGCCAGGCCCGCTTGGCGCGGAAGGTGATGCTTCAAGATGTGCCAGTGCAGCTATATCCAGATCTTTCGTGGATAACTCTACAAAAGCGCAGACTCCTGCAACCCCTGCTGCGGGCCTTGCAAGATGAACATATCATATACAGGTGGGGATTCCCCTTCAGCCTCACAGCCAAGCATCAGGGCAAGTCGGCCATCTTGAGATACCCGGAGGACCTCGAAGCCTTTTGCGATGTTCTGGGGATTCCTGTCCCCCCAACTCCCGGAGTGGGACCTCGTTGCCACCCCGCCGGCCCCACCAGTAACTTGGCAGAAAGTACCTCCGTCCAATCGTCCCAGGGGTAAAGACGCACCCCGCAAGACAACTCACCGCAGAGGCACCTGAACTTCGAGACCCCCCCCTCTATTGAGGTGTTTTTGCTGCGGTTCTTTTTCTTTTTGTTTGGCAAATATGCCCTGGACACCCCTTCTTTTTTTTTTTTATCATTCAGTCCCCCCCTCATAGTGCCCAAAGCCACATCCCCAGTATGTTTAATGGGCGCGTCTCTGTTGAGACTTGAGAGAAAAGGACCTTTTTTGCTCATCCACCCCCCCCCCCCTTGGTCTAGTGACTGTAGCTCCCCTCCAGTCTTCCAGTTAGAGTTTTTTTTTTGTGTTTGTTTTTTTTTCGATGACCACCTTAGGGCTCCCGGGCATCCATCTGGCGCACCCTCATGTGGTGTGGCCGGATGGATTCCGAGGAAACCGTTTTGACCTAGGCCTATTGGCCTTTCAAGGTCTGGTGTTAATGTTAGATCTAGTTAACTATTGTTTTTTTGTTGTTGTATGTGTTAACTCTTCTCCTGTTTTTTTTCTTTTTCGGTTCTTCTTGCTTCCCTTTTCTCCTCAATCATCGGATGGCTCACCCCGACCTGCGTGGAATCTGCTTGGATCACCTCCCGGAGCGCCCCGGTCTCTGGCTTCTGACCTCCGTCGGCTCCACATCGCTTCAGGTAAGAGACCCCCCCCCCCTCCCCACACCAACCCCATGGCTAAGGTCCTATCTTTAAATGTACATGGTCTAAATTCTGACAGAAAGAGGCATCTGGCACTAAGGGAGTTTAGGCAGTCGGGAGCAGACGTAGTTTTTGTCCAGGAAACCCACTTTGACAGTAAGGGAACCTTCGCGTTCGCCTCTAAGCAATTCCCACAGATGTATTTAGCGTCGGGTCCTCGTAAACGTGCTGGTGTCGCAATACTTATTAAACATGGGTCCCCGTTTACCTGCTCCAGCCATTACAGCGACCCCCAGGGTCACTTTGTTATCCTCCGGGGCCTGTGGCAGATGCGTGAGATCACTTTCTGCGCGTTATACGCCCCGAATGTCCAGCAGCACAGATTTTTGACTAGGCTTTTTACACGCCTCTTTCGATCGGACCACGGGCTGCTAGTGGTAGGGGGCGACTTCAACCAGACTCACTCTGCGACTGCTGATCGCCATGTGGTGGGTCCCCGGGCGTTGTCAGCTCGAGCTCTGAGGGACTCGAAGCTCTTCCGCCAGATCTCCAGACGATATGCCCTCTTTGATGCCTGGCGGGCTCTCCACCCGGGTGATCAGCAGTACACTTTTTACTCGGCCCCTCACAAAGCCCACTCTCGCATCGACTACTTTTTCACCAACAATGCTACCCTCAGGGTGGTACGTGAGGCGCAGATACTCCCGATATCGTGGTCGGACCATGCTCCGATCATGCTCACGCTGGACCTAGGCTCCCCCGCTCACAGGCCCTATAACTGGAGACTAAACACCTTCCTCCTCCAACATCTACCGTCCAAGACAGAACTTACCTCTGCCCTACAACTCTACTTTGTAGAAAATAACACCACTGACGTCTCCGCTTCTACGCTCTGGGAGGCCCACAAGGCGGTCCTTCGAGGTAGATGCATGGCGATATCCGCGGCCCTAAAGAAAGACGCGGCCGCCACTAAGCAGCGGACCGAAAGGGAACTTGGAGCCCTAGAGCGCCGCCTACAAGTGTCCCCCTCTATTGTCCTCCTGAAGAGAATCACAAGCCTTCGAGCGACCCTGAGAGACTTGGCCCTTGGCCGGGTGGAAAAGGCTCTCATTAGATTGCGGCAAATTTACTATGACAAGGGTAATAAGGCACATTCCCTCTTAGCGAAAAAACTGCGTGACACCCACCTTGCCACAACGCCCCATCAGGTTAAAGACGCCTCGGGTTGCCTCCAATCTCACCCCAGGGACGTGGCCAGCACATTTGCTGACTTTTACATGGACCTGTACAACAACCCCGACATTCCCAGCGACCCTCTCTCCCCAGATGTTTCCCGTCGTATGGCACGATACCTGGAACAGAGCGGTGTCTCTAGGCTCCAACCCTCTGACCTGACTTCCCTGAATATGCGTATCACTGAGGAGGAGATTGAGCAGACCATTAAATCTCTGCCCTCCCGCAAGTCCCCAGGTCCGGATGGCCTGCCTTATGAATATTATTAAGCTCTCCTGCCCCTCCTGCTTCCCCATATGTGTAAACTCTTTTAATGCCTTCCTCCGAGACAGCCCCGTCCCGTCAGACATGCAGCGCTCTTTTATCACCTTGATCCCTAAGCCGGATAGGGACCCTGTCCTTTGCGCCAACTATAGGCCGATCGCCCTGTTGAACTCAGATCTAAAAATGTTTACGAAATTGCTTTCGATTCGTTTGAACATGGTCCTTCCTTCCCTCATTCATAAGGATCAGGTGGGCTTCGTGCCCCTTAGGCAGGCAGGCGATAACACCCGAAAAGTAATAGACCTGGTGGATGTGGCGAACATAGATAACACGGCGTCCTTGCTACTTAGCTTGGACGCCGAGAAGGCCTTTGACCGGCTTGGATGGCCCTTCATGTTCGCCACGTTGCACCATGTGGGAATCCGGGGCCCATTTATGACAGCCATCCGCCACCTATACTCAAACCCCACTACCCAGGTCAAAACACCCTTCGCCCTCTCTTCCTCCTTCCCCATCAATAATGGTACTCGGCAGGGGTGTCCACTTTCACCCTTGCTATTCGCTCTATGTGTTGAACCCTTGGCGGCCACTATCCGGAACAACCCGTCTATCCGGGGGATCCCTGTTAGGGGCAGGGAATTTAAAATTTCCCTGTTCGCGGATGACATCATCCTTTCCCTGACCCAACCCAGAATCTCCCTCCCGAACCTTCACGCTGAACTGGCCCGGTATGGGGCCCTGTCAGGCTATAAAATTAACACGTCTAAGTCGGAGGCCCTACCAATTAATATTGCTGGGACGGAGGTAGCTCACCTACAGGCCAACTTCTCATACCACTGGAAAACCACCTCCCTGAAATATCTGGGAATACACATTACCCCAAGCTTTACCACTCTGTACCAGGAGAATTTCCCTCCCCTGTTCCGCTCGGTAAGATCCCTATTGACACAATGGAAGAAACATCACATCTCCCTGCTCGGCCGGATCGCCTCAGTCAAAATGACGATACTCCCGAAGCTCCTCTATCTTTTCCAAACGTTACCCATCCCTGTCCCCTACAAACATCTAAGAAAGCTCCAGTCTGACCTAATTAAATTCACCTGGAACTACAAGAGACATAGGATACCTCAGACAGTATTGATGGCGGCGCGCTCAGATGGGGGCTTAGCATTTCCTAACCTTGTCAAATACTACCAAGCCGCTCAACTCAGGGCGGTAGCCTCTTGGTTTACGCAACGGTCCTACAATAAATGGACAGAGATCGAAAAACTATGGTTAGCCCCGACTCACCCAAATAATTTGCTTTGGAGCACGGACGCGGAGGTTCCCCCTGAGCGTTTGTTGGGATCTATGTCACAACTCAGGCGTCTTTGGCGTCGGCTGTCGAGACCGCTCGGGTTGTCCTCGGAGCGCTCGCTCATGACTTCATTTATGTGTAACCCCAAGGTGCCAGATAGCCTCACACACCATATGTCCCACCCGTGGACATCTCGGAATCTGTTCCACTTCGGGACCCTAGTAGATCCTATATCCCGCAAGCTATTACCCTTCGCTAACCTCCAATCCAAGTTTGGCCTCCCTCGACAGGTATTCTATAGCTATTTGCAAATTCGCCATTACGCCCAATCCATCGCACCTGACCTGCAATTTCCCCCCCCAGTGCCCTTTGAGACTGTGATCCTAGCTGGATCGGCCCAGAAAGGCCTCATTTCCGACATATACAGGATACTAAACGCTTATCGACCGGAATCCCAAGGTAAACACTCCTATATGACCCGTTGGGAAAAAGCCCTTAATGAGGTAATTCCGATAGAGCAATGGCGGATAATATGGTCCCAGGCGGCAAAGAGTTCACTTTGTACACTGTACAAGGAGAACACATATAAAGTACTTCTCTTTTGGTATATGACCCCCGACGTACTGCACGCCATATACCCCTCTAGCTCGGACCGCTGTTGGCGCTGTCTAGCAGATAGGGGCTCCCTCTTTCATATTTACTGGAGTTGCCCGGTGATCTCCCCCTACTGGGCTGAAGTCCAACAACTTCTGGGCCGTCTCCTAGGCACGCAGGTCCCCCTGTGCCCCAAATTCTTTCTGTTAGGCCTGCCATCCCTGAGAATGTCCAAGCCATATAAAAAGCTGACGCGTCATGTTCTCACAGCTGCACGCTGCCTCATAGCCCTCAGCTGGAAAAACCGCTCTCCCCCCACCTCTGAGGCTTTATACGCTAGAGTTAAAGATGTGGAGTTGATGGAGAGAATGACCGCCAGGATACAGGACAGGCTGGAAGCCCATGACGTCGTCTGGGAGCCGTGGCGCCTCCGGGAGGACCCATCATAACCAGGTGAACGAGCTGATCCGATGACACCTCTCCCCCCCTTTTTTTTTTCTTTCCTTTTCCTCCCCCCCCCCCCCTCCCTCTCTCTCTCTCTGTTTCCTATCTTTCCTATCCCTTTCTTTTCTCCCTCTTTCTTTTTCACTTTCTTCTGTGAGCATTCCTGCGACTCACCCCAGGCTTATCGTTTTGCAAAGTCCTACTGCATGCTTCAATGAGTTAGTAAATTTGACTTTGGTTATGTGCTTACTATTGCTTAACAGTGTACTGACAAGCCATATTCTTTTGCTTTTATTTTTCTTTTATTGCTGGAAGGTTTGTAACTTATGCAGGCTGTGTCCTATTTTATACATCTTCCTCGAATGCTATATCCCACGCTCTGGTATGTTGTAAGCAATTATTTTCAATAAAAAGTTATTTGAGAAAAAAAGATTAGACTAGAAAAAAAAATGAACAGAATGAAAAATATTTGTTATATTTTATTCTATTGTTTTTCTATTCTATTGTTTTTCTATTCTAATCTTTTCTTTTCCAATTCAAAATCATTCTATACGAAATTCAAATTTTCAAATAATGGATATATATGTTTATATAGTTATGTTTTTTTTTTTTTTCTCTCTCTCCCTTTTTTGAGAGGGCAGAGGTAGAAATGAGATGAAAAATCAGGAGGATGTAGGATTGACCCATATTGTTATCGTTGTTATTTATGTTCATGTAATGTCAAATTCATTTTAAAGTGATTCCTTTTGTACGCTTATTGGAAATGAAATGTAAATTATATCTGTTTTAAAAAATTGTAATAAAACAAATTTAAACACTAATATATATGTAAATATTAGGGTTAAAATTAAACCTAAACCTAACTCTATTATATATATAAATAACCATTTTCCGAAAATCTAATTTTGTATGGAATGAATTTGAATAGAAAAGATTAGAATAGAGTAAAAGAATGGACTAGAAACAATAGAATAGAATAAAATATAATATATAGTCTATTCTTTTCTGCTCTATTCTAATCTTTTCTATTCAAATTCATTCCATACAAAATCCGAATTGTGAAAAATGGTTATATATATTCCTGAACAGACAGATGGGGCGTGACTGGATGTAGGAGTGTGCGAGAATAGAGGAGTGAGTGAGCTTGCGTGTCCCTCCACCCTGCCTCTCCTCCTTTCGCTTCCTAGCACACAGCGCCGAGCATGAATTCTCCCCGCCGCCATTGCTAAAGCTGCCGCATCCTTCGTTACACCCATTCACCTGAAACCAGGCTGGGCATTGTTGTATTGACGGCTTCCCCTGCATCCCCCATCTGCCTGTCTACTGTCCTTTGCCTCTTACCTGGTCCGACCGGCTGTGTTCTGGATGCAGGGGTACATGGGCGAGTGTTAGGGTGAGCTGCGGATGCGGACAAATTCTTGGGCAGGACTCTCTTTTTTGATGACCCGGGGGAAGTTGTTAATTGGCTGGAGGAGAATAAAAACTGCTTTATAGCTCCACGGGAGCTGGGGGGGGGGGGGGGGCTAATTCCAAATAGGAATATGTAAACAACAGACAAGCAAAATCCCCTTTTCTTCTGGTTGTGTTTTTTTTTTTTTTTTGCTTTTTAGGGGGAAGGAGGGGGGAAAAGGAGAAGAAAAGTAACCTGATAAATCAACGGTCAAATAGGTTATTTCAAAGATACAATGCATAAATTCAGTCTTTCAGCAGGTCTCAGTTACGGACGGTCTGATTAACTATGAATGGTCTGGTTCCCCCTGTGGTTTTTTTATTTTCTTTTTTTTTTGGTATAAAAATTCAACATGGTTTCTTAAAAAATTATAACATAAGGACTCCAGAGATTGACGGTTTAGCAAATTATTGGGGGATATGCTTTTAGGTCCTCTTTTTCTTTCCCTTTTTTTTTGGGGGGGGGGGGGGGTGGCACAAGGCCACAAACGCACATGCACATATGTACTAAGGTGTATCAATATGTATTAATGTGTATCAATGCTTTAAAAGTCACAATTTTTTTTATTTCCTTCTTTTTTTTTCTTCCTCAGCACTCTTTTAGCACTTTATACCCTAGTGATACTTAGGGTCATACAGATTTGTTATATGGTATGGTATAGGCTAGACATGTGCATTTCGTTTAGTTTCTAATTCGTTCTTTAACGAAAAATCGGAAATTCGTTAATTCCAAATTTTCAAATTTTTAATTTCCCAATTTTCGGGATTCCGAAAATTCGACTTTTTCGTTTTTCGTTTTTCCGAATTTTCGAAATTCCGAAAATTCGAATTTTTCAATTTTCGTTTTTCGTTTTTCCGAATTTTTCAATTTTCGGACTTTCCGGAATTTCCATTTTCCGAATTTTTTTTAATTTCCGAATTTTTTTTATTTTTATTTTCGATTTTTTTATTTTAGAATTTTTAGCATTTTTGAATTTTTCGAATTTTTTTCATTTTCGTTTCATTCGTTTTTTTCGGAAATTTCGTTTTTTTCCGTTTTATTCGTTTTTTGCTTTTTCGGAAATCCGAAAATTCCGAATTTTCGAATTTCCCGAATTTACGAAGAAAGCCAAAAAACAAATAAAACGAAAAAAAAGAATTTTCCGATTTTCCTGAATTTCCGAAAAAATAAAAAAAACGAATGAAACAAAAACGATTTTTTTTTTTCATTTCCCGAATTTCCGAAAAAAATAAATAATAAAAAAAAATAACATAAAAGAAAAAAACTATTTTTTTGTCAGTGCACATGTCTAGTATAGGCACATTTTATATTCTTGCGTTCTTTGCTTAATTAGGCTGCCCTATTCTATGGCAATTCCACCAGGGGGGTTAATAGAGCCCTCTTGAAGGTTTGGTATTAGGGCCTTGATATCAATACCAATATAGGGAGCACAATGGGAAGTGGGGGATACCCATTTTAGTACCAGAATAGGACTATGACCTGTCAACCGCCTCGAGAATGGGGAGCCTGGGGCTCAACTTTACTGCCCCCTCCAGAGGTGGGAATGGAAACTGGGGGCTCCCTCACCCCACTTTTTTTTCCCCATCACAAAGCACTTTTATTAATAGCTATGTAACTTTAGCACTTTTTTTGACTAAGACCAACAATGCTGATATCCTTTTTTGGAATTTTTTTGTTGTTGTTGTCATGTGTTTTTTTTTTCTTTCAATTTTATGTTTTTTTTAGGTTTTGGGAGGTCTATGTTGCCGATTGGGACGGCCTTAACACTAGGTGCCTAACTTTACACTGGGTTTATACTGGGTTTCCCTCCCCTCCCTTCTCCTTTTTTTTTTTCTTTTGCTGTTTTCTTTCCTTTGTTTTGTCTACTGATGATCGCTGATGCTTTCTGACTGTTAGCCCTCTAAATACTAGGTGAATAACTAACTTGGGGGAGAGAGGGTGGGAGACACCTGCTGGTGTCAGTGGATGTATGAGAGAGTGAGAAGGCTGGTCACTTCAACAGCCCCAAGGGGGTGCCCAGCAGGGCATGGGAGGGGTGGGAGGGAGGGGGGAAGGGGGGATTAGGGTAGGAACTAGGGAGCGTACACTCCATTTATTTAAGCTTGGGTTGGCACAAGAGGAGGGGAATGGGAAGGCTAGAAGGGAGAGGATAGATACTGATCTAAGAGACTACACATTGAGGAGTGGGACGAATATAGGTGTACACTTCAGGATTAGGTCTGAATGGGCTACTATCGCGTCAATTCTTCTGGATGCAGGATAGGATGTTAGCAATTACTTTGTGGAATGTGCGAGGTATGGGTTATCCTGTCAAGAGGACATCGGTTATGTCACTCCTCCAAGAGGGCAGACTCGGGACACAGTTGGCCAGTTGAATAGCAGGAAATTCCAGTCCCATTCGGTGCACTCCTCCTATTCAAGGGGGGTGAGTGTACTGGTGGGGAGGGGTCTGCTGATCCAGCAGATAGCAAGAGTGAAGAGAGAGGGCAAACTTGGTCTCGAGGTAACCCAAGCGGACAAACAGTTCATAGAGGATCCCACTCTGGCTAGGCAGAAAGAATGGTTAGAGAAGCAATCAGAGTATAGAACCGTTACTGCAAGAAGGTCAGAGAATGAACAGGATAGGATGTTAGCCATTACTTTGTGTAATGTGCGAGGTATGGGGGATCCTGTCAAGAGGACATCGGTTATGTCACTCCTCCAAGAGGGCAGACTCCGGACACAGTTGGCCAGTTGAATAGCAGGAAATTCCAGTCCCAGTACCATTCGGTGCACTCCTCCTATTCAAGGGGGGTGAGTGTACTGGTGGGGAGGGGAATTACGTTCTCCTGCACAGAGTCCTCTATAGATGATCAGGGACGATATGTATTCCTTTTTTGTCTAATTGCGAACAGACCATATGTCTTGGCTAACATCTATATCCCCCCTCCATTTAAGTTTGATGTTTTATACAAACTTATTGAGTTCACATTGGACAAAACAGGAGTGCCAATAATAACAGTGGGTGATTTCAATGAGGTTCTGGATAGAAGTCTGGATAGATTTCCTATTGGGAACAAAACTGGTATACCAAGTGAGAGCCGATTGGCACGCTTCCTGGATGAAATGGGGATGAGGGACATATGGCGAACCCATTACCCTCAAACACAGCAATATTCATGCTATTCTACTTCATACCATACTCTCTCCAGAATCAACATGGCGTGGGGCAATGAGGAAACACTACCCCTGGTAAAGGGGATAGAATATGGCCCTAGAGGGGTCTCGGACCACTCCCCACTGGTGCTGTCAATTAAGATTGGGATCAAGGCTCCCCGCAAAGAGTGGAAAGTCAATCCGGCTTGGCTGGAGTTAATAGGGGATGCAGGAGATTTGTTGCTGAAATTGAAAGAGTATGTCCAATTTAATACGGGAACATTCCTGACGGGAGTGGTATGGGACTCCTTGAAAACCTTTTTAAGGGGCCTGCTGATCCAGCAGATAGCAAGAGTGAAGAGAGAGGGAAAACTTGGTCTCGAGGTAACCCAAGCGGACAAACAGTTCATAGAGGATCCCACTCTGGCTAGGCAGAAAGAATGGTTAGAGAAGCAATCAGAGTATAGAACCGTTACTGCAAGAAGGTCAGAGAATGAGCGAATTCTACAGAAGCAATCCCAGTTTGGAGAAGGGGAGAAAGTAGGGCAGATGTTGTCCCTCTTGTGTAGAACTAATTCCCCTCCTTCTAGTGTTCCAGCAATAAGAACGACAGGGGGAAACGTTGTCACTAAAGGCCAAGAGGTGATACAAACGTTCCGGGAGTATTATACCGCACTGTACACATCTAAAAAGGGACCTGGGTGTGGAGAGATGGAAGGTTTTTTCCAGGCAATATCAGTCCCCACCCTGACAGCTAAGGACAAAAATGATATTGAGGCCCCTCTCACCTTAGAAGAAATGCAGCAAGCAATGGCTGGAATGCCCAACCAAAAGTCCCCAGGCCCTGATGGGCTCCCAATAGAGGTATATAAACGGTACGGTGGGATATTGCTGCCAGAGCTATTGAGGACATTGGAGGGAGCAGTAACGGGGCAGCGCTTCCTAACTCAATGGCGGAAGCAACTATCATTGTAATCCACAAGGAGGGGAAAGACCAATTGGACCTTTCATCTTACCGCCCAATTTCCCTATTGTGTACCGATGTTAAGATCCTAGCCAGAGTCCTTGCCACTCGCCTAAATATATGTATTAATTATCTTATCCATCCTGATCAGTCAGGATTTATACCAGGTAGGGCAACAAACACTAACTTTAGAAGGCTTTGACTTAATTTACAGATCCCAATAGATAACGAGGGCCCTAGTGCAGTATTAGCTCTTGATGCAGCAAAAGCTTTTGACAGTCTAGAATGGATATACTTATGGAAGGTGTTAGAGGTCTTTGGTTTTGGTCCACTTTTCATTAAATGGGTTAAATTGCTGTATAGTGACCCGAGAGCTAAAATTAGGATAAATAACAAGCTGTCAGAAGTATTTCAGTTGGAGAGAGGGACGAGACAGGGTTGCCCCCTGTCTCCCCTTTTATTCGCCCTTGCTATGGAGTCTCTGGCAATTACGGCCAGATTGAGGACGGATATAAGGGGGTTTAGATGACAACAGGGGGAAGAGAAAATAGCATTGTTTGCGGATGATATTTTGTTTTTCCTAGGAGATGTTGCAAATTCACTGCATAGTGTGGTAAAAATGGTTGGGGAATTTGGCCAATTCTCAGGCCTGACTATCAATTGGGAAAAATCTGCGTTGCTACCACTAGAACCACTTGATCCCCGGACATTGTCAGGGGCTTCCCAATTGAGCGTGGTTACTAAATTAAAATACCTGGGGATTTGGGTTACAAAGGATCCCACTCAATACGCTAACATCAATATAGCCCCACTTATAATTAAATTAAAACAAAAAAGTGATATATGGAAACGACTCCCGCTGTCTGCAGCAGGACGCTGCAACCTCATAAAAATGATATGGCAGCCACAGATATTATACTTGTGTCACAATTCCCCGATTTGGATAGGGCAGATGTGGTTTAAGAAAATAGTCACTATTCAGAGAATTAATATGGAGGGGGGACAAGCCAGGATTAGGTTACAAACACTACAACTTCCGGTAAAAGAGGGGGGTATGGCGGTTCCACACCCAAGACTATACTTTATTGCGTCCCAGATACAACAACTAGCGGGTTGTGGAACCACAGAGGTAGACACTTCTAACAACCGATTACTTTTGGCAGGTAACCCCCATAGGCTATTGGTGGAAGCTCTAGAGGCAGACTTCTTTCCCTACAAATGCTCAATCATAAAACTAGTTAGGAAAATATGGCAGACAACAATGGTATTAGTGGGCTACTCTGGGATAACAGAATTTTCTCCTATATGGAATAATAAAAATTTGCAGGAACTAATGAGCATAGAGGAATCTAGTGAATGGGTGGGAAAGGGCATAAATCGCTTAATACACTTGTTTGAGGGGGAAACTATGAAAACATTTGCAGAATTGTCAAGGGAATATGATATATCAAATAAAACATCCTATAAGTACCCTTAGGTCCGCCGTGCAATTCAAACACAATTCAGAGTACAAACAGTTGCATGGACCCAGATTCCCGCCCTTCTCAAGGTAATTAAGGCAAGGGGACAGAGCAATAAGCAGAGCGGGCCCCACTAAGAGCAGAGAGGCGTGAGAAAGAGATTTGGGGACATTTACGGCTGAACAGTGGGATAAAATCTTGCAACAATGAGTATCAGTTTCCATTGCCCCAGCGCAGAGACTGTCCCACTTGTTCCTACTGTATAGAGTATATTATATTCCCCAAAAGATGTTCAAACTAGGCTTGAGGCAAAACAATGAATGCCCGAGATGCAAGGCCAAAAGAGACCTCATACATATGGTTTGGAAGTGCCCAATGTTGTATACCTATTGGGTGGAGATAATTGGGAGGATCAATAAAGCCTTCGGAACTTCCTTGGAACCAGAGGCTAAGACTTGCTTCTTGGGGAGTATAGGGGACAATGAAGTCCCTCCAGCCAACTTAGAAGCAGTTTTGAGATGCCTATTTCAGGCACGCAAGATAATTGCTCAAAAATGGCAGGCACATCTACCCCCGTCCGTAGGAAATTGGGAAGCAACAATCTAACCATCTCCAGTGAAAAGAGTGAATTTTATGAGACAAGGGAACCACGGCAAATTTGTGAGACTGTGGGGACCATGGCTGGGAGGTGTGGGAGAGCCTTTATAGGGAAACCTAACAAGAAGAGCCTGTTTGATGCACCAAGAGCCTACTTCCTCGGGCTATGAGGGCCTCAGCTGACTAGCTGTTTGGTCAACTTATATGCCATAGTAGATTTTTGCGCTACACTACTTTCCTGGGAAAATCCCCTCAGTTAATAGCCCAAGTTCAAGAGATTATATTAGTACGCTCTCTCCTTAGGTTATTGCGCTCCACTGAGGTGGGGAAGGGTGGTACAAGGGACGGCATAGAAGGACAATAGCAGGTAAAGGACATTCTTTGATGATCCAAGTATAGCACATAGGCTATCTTATTGTTGTCTACTTATTCGATTTCTGTACTGATATGTATATATGATGTAACTACAGTTTTTGTATTTAACAACGCTGACCCAAGAAAAACAAAATAAAGATGAAATTATAATATATATATATATATATATATATATATATATTTTCTGTTCTGTTTTTCTATTTTAAATCTTTTCTATTCAAATTTTGAAAGATGTTTATATATAACATCTTCCAAAATTCAAATTTCGTAAAGAATGAATTTGAATACAAAAGATTAGTATAAAAATTATAGAAAAGAATAAACTAGAAAAACAGATATTTGATTTTATTCTATTCTGTGCTATTGTTTTTCTATTATATTCTACTCTGTTCTATTCTAATTCAAAATCATTCTATAAGAACTTTGAATTTTGAAATATGGTTATATATGTAAATATTAGGGTTAGGGTTAACCCTTATATATATATATATATATATATATATATGTATATATATATATATATATATATATATATATATATATATATATATATATATATATATATATATATATATATATATAAAAACTTTCCGAAATTTGAATTTCGTATAGAATGAATTTGAATAGAAAAGTTTTGATTTGAAAAGAATAGACTAGAAAAACAATAGAATATAATAATAATTTTTATATAATTATATTTTATTCTATTGCTTTTCTGTTATTTTCTTTTCTATTCTAATCTTTTCTATTCAAAATTATTCTATACAAAATTAGAATTTTTGGAAAATGGTTATATATGTAAATATTAGGGTTAACCCTATTATTATATATATATATATATATATATATATATATATATATATATATATATATATATATATATATATATATATATATATATATATATATAATATATATAATGTGTGAGTGAGTAACTTGTATAGCGCTGCAAATACAAACTGAATCGCCTCATGTATATATGTGTATATATATATATATATATATATATATATATGTATATATATACATATATATATATATATATATATATATATATATAAAAATGTCCGGAATTTGAATTTCGTATAGAATGAATCTGAATAGACTAGAAAAAAAATACAATATAATAAAATATAATAATAATTTTTATATATTTATATTTTATTCTGTTCTATTGTTTTTCTATTATTTTCTATTCTAACCCTAAACCTAATATAAGTGCCGCTAGGTAGATATATATATATCTACCTAGCGGCACTTAGCAAAAGAAAAATTTGAGAAGATTTTTTACCACCCACTGGCATATCTTATTGATGGATATAGTACTTAAATCCACATTACCCATTAGACCTGGATTTATTTATAGAAGAGCACCCAGCTATGCAGACAAAATTGTCCAGAAAGTGATTGACCCTCCATGCAGACCACCGTCCTTCTGGGACAAAGATGGGTTTTATGCCTGCAGGAAGTGTTGGGCCGGCAGAGAAATGAGAAAGCCGATAAGAGCACTTGACAAATTCATATCCACGTCTAACAACAATGGGGCAGATTCACATAGATGTAATCTTCCGCTGCGTAATCGAAATACGCTACGCTGCCGTCTATCACCAGACTCTACGCCGAATTCAGGTAGTTTTTTTGCGCGTACGCTATTGTATCGTATTTTTTTTCCGCCGCGCAATCGAAATACGTGAGTAGGGGGCGTGAAGCATTTAAATTAAGCGCGTCCCCGCGACGATCGAACTGCGCATGCTCTGTTCAGGAATTTCCCGCCGTGCATTGCGCGAAATCACGTCGTGACGTCATTCGTTGTTTGAGTAGCGGCGTTTACGAACATTCCTATTCCCGGACGACTTACGTTAAAAATAATAAAAGAAATCGAAAAACGTTGAAATTCGACGCGGGAACGACGGCCATACTTAACATGGGCTGTCTAATATTAGACCAGCAAAAAGCTGGTATAGTGAAACGGAAAAAAAAGATGACTAAAGGTGCCGTAAGAGATTGCGTTTGAAGAGCGAAATTTTGTGGATTCCAGGCAAAAGCTCATTAGCATACCATGAAGGTGAAAAACAGGAAGTCCGCCCAGTGGCCGCAATTTTCAGGCAGCGTAGATCTGAAGGCGTACTAACACGTAATAAAGTCGAAATTTAGCACGCAGGTGTCTTTTCATGGTTTGAGGATTTCGACTAGCGTAAAAACGCTCGTAAATCGAAATTACTCCTGTCTAACAACATTTACACAGGCGTAATCGCTTTGTGAATCTAGGCCAATGAATTCAGGATTACATTTTTTTTTTTACATTACAAGTTTATTAAAACAAACGTAGGCAAGACAAGTTAAATCAGAAATAAGTACAGCTGCTCGCAGAGCTATAATATGGAAAAAGGAACATAGTACAGTGAACAAGAAAAAAAACAAAAAAAAAAACAACATAGTCGAGTAGGCTGCAGTCCAAACGTATCATTGCTTACAAATTATTGATGTCTGCCTAGGATCGAAACCGTCATCGGCTGAACCAGTCAAGGCAGCTGACCAGCGAGCCAGATAGTACCCTAATAGCCCAACAGGGAGCGGACATAGGATGGCCGCAGCAAGCTAGTTCCAACGAGCAGCTAACGCTATACTTCAGGTTTTAAAACTAGGGGAAAAGGAAAGAAAGATAGAAAAGAGAGAAAATAGAGAAGTATGGTAATAGTCAAGGATTAAATTATTTATGTCAGGGACCCCTCACTAGACCCTGGCGGTAGCGGGCGTGTGCACTTTAACAGTGATTGGCACCATTTTGCCTTTAAAAGCCAGCAGCTGCCATAGCACTTTGCTGTCTGATCTGCTACTCTGTATCAAGTGTTCTGTACCCCATGTTAAACATGTTACCAGTACTGACCCAGCTCCGTCTAACCATCCAAGCCTCTTCAATCTGACCCTTGGCTTGTTTGACCCTGCTCTTCTACTGCCTACCCACTGCCAGGCCATGCTTATAGCCTTTATTAATAACTGTCTGTTTTCCTGCTTGACCTGGCCTGTCTGACCCTGCTACTGCCTGATTACTCTGTACCTAACCCGGCTTACCTCACCTAGCTCCTGCTGCCGTTGTTCCAGTACCTGCCAGCTCCAGGATCGCTGACCCTCCACTTCCTCAACAGCTCTCTCCAGCCATCCCTGAGGGATCATCGTCCTGTGCCTGACTGCTGCCACCACCCAGGCACTCCTACCTCACTGTGCTCCCGAGCTCGCTGTTCCCACTCCAGCAACTCCTGAGCCAGGGCTGTAAGAGAGGCCTTGTCCTGCAAATTAGGCTCTGACTACCAGGTATGCTTTGTACATAACAATTTCACATGCAATACGGCATATGTGGTGTACGCTCTAAAATGCCCATGTAATTGATCTACATTGGCCGCACAAAGAGATTGTTGAGGATACGCATAGCCAAACATATTGCCAATATCAAAATAGGCTTTGAGGACCACAATGTATCGTTGCATTTTAAGATCCATCATAACAGGACCCTTCAGGATTAACATTTTAGGGCATTGACCATTTAAAACCCTTTTGGAGAGGATCAAACTTAGTAAGGGAACTCTCCAAACGGGAAACCCAGTGGATATTTTTTGTTGATACACTCACCTGAAGGGTTAAATGTTGATCTAGACATCAGACATCTAGACATCAGTGATTATTCCACTTTTTTGCATAGTTATATATTTTTATGTCAAATCTCCTCCTATTCATTGGTTCCTCCTGATTTTATGAGCCTCTATACATTTAAAGTAGTTGTATACCCCTTAAAAAAAAAACTGCAAGGCAAAGTCATAATGAGCTAGTATGACTAGAATACTGGGTCATTATCAATTACTTTCCTTAGATCGAAGCCCCGGTGGCGGTCCACGTCCTCCGTCGCCGCCATGACACCCGGAGTGACTTCCGGGTATCGCCGCTCTGGCGTTGTGACTGGCCGGAGCAGCGATGACGTAACTCCCATGCATTCGCGCGGAGCGGCACGATCCCCGCGCATGTGCACATTTCCGGTCTTTTCTGGAAGGCTCCCGCTCAAGAGCCGCCACACTTAGTGCGCCTGTGCCGTTGTCTACGGCGCGCATGCGCCATAGATATCGGTGCCTGCTTTTCTGCAAATATCTCCTTAACCATGTAGGTTAAGGAGATATTGC
>CM056052.1:245224730-245234730 GCA_029574335.1 Rana kukunoris | reverse complement strand
TAGATAGGTTTAAGGGGTCTTCTAGTGTATGGGTTACTTTGGTCTAATAAACAGGATTACACTATTTGCTGCTGTTCTCGTTTTTATGACCTGGTTTGGAGCTCCTGTAGCTGTTAATCCCGCCGATGGGTGATGATCCTTTTCAAAGTGGCTGATGTTGACATCTTGCTTAAGGCCCATATATTATAGGCTTCTGTTGAGTTTAACCACCTGGGGGCAGGGCCGGCCTTTGGAGTGTGCAAGCTGTGCGTCCGCACAGGGCGCCATGGCAACAGGGGCACCGTGCGGCCACCACAGCTTGCAGAATGTGAGTCGCAGTGGTGTAGCGTGGGGGGTGCGAGGGGGGCCTAGGCCCCAGGTGCAACATTTGGGGGGGGGGGGCGCAATCCCACGCCCTACCCACAGACCGCTAATCAAATTATTTACAATAGGAACATATATATATAACTGTATGACATACCTATTTGGCCCTTTTGCTACCATAAAACTGGACTCTGGTTTGTGTGTCTTCTCTGTTCTCTGACTGTGGTGGAAAAGATTTTGCAGCCCATGTGCTGGAAACTTCCCAGACAGAGTGGATGCAAAGCTGTCTGTGATAGGCAGAGCTGTATCCTGGCCTAGGCCAACTAGGCCCAGGCCTAGGGCAGCACTTTGCAGGGGGGCAGCAGGAAAAGAGTCCCCGCCAGCTTGCGATACACTGTTAGGAAAATTAGTCTAGCACCCCCATAATGCAGCCCCACTGCTTCTGGTATGCGGGCGTCCGGCTTTCCGCAACTGTGGGGGGGATCGCTTCCAATTTTGACTGTTTTATCATCCTGGACCACAAACCCTCCGCACTGTGCTATATGTTTCTGCTGCACCATCTACTTAAAGTAGAACTAATGGCAACACTTTTTTTCCCATTTTGGATAGAGTAAGGGAGGGTTATAGCCCGTCAGTTTATTTTTTACCTTCCCTGTCCCATTGCGAAGATTGCACTTCCCTTCCTGCTCTATGGGCAAGCAGGAAGTAAGTGGAAATCTAAGTAAATTAACTTAACTATTAACATAACAGATACTACATTTAAAACCAAGGTGATACCCACGTTGCTTCAATGGACCCATCGGTATATGAAGACACATTGTAGGAAAGGAAAAATGACAGATATGAAGAAAAGTAATGATTAGAAATTACCAAATGTCCCTAGGTGATGTTACATGTATAGTGTTGCCAGATTACAAAGATAACTAAGGCCTAACTCAGATATGGTTACAATGGACATCCATGGACTCCTAATATACTTTTAGGTAAAATCTTAAGATAGAAGGAAAGTATAAGAGAAAGAGAGAAAGGAAGAGGGGGAGAGGGAAGGAGGAAGAGGGGATAGGAGGGAGAGAGGGGGATAGAGGGAGGAAAAATATATCTACTTGTCGTGTGTCTTTTCAAATCATCGTCTGCAGGGAAAGGGCTGAGCCATCCGGGTGCATTCGGATATATACCCCTTTGTAAAAACCCCACCCCTCCTCAACCCCCCTTAAGACTTAAAAGGAGGGCTGGATTTGCCTAGTAAGCCAGAACAGTTCTTCCTGTCCCTAAATGTCACACACCCCCCCCCCCCCCATAGAGGTAGCATCCATATGCGAACAACTGGTCAAATGAGAAAACTTTATTAGGTGAAATTCCACAGCTGGGCAAGCTGTTGATTCCAAACATGGTCTGTCACACAGTCACCTAAAGACAAATCCAAGTCACATTAATCTTTGCACTGGTTCCCCTGGTATAAAAATTAAATTCAAACTTTCCACCACAGTACGTGTTGCCTTCAGAACTTGTATAGTCTTTTTCCCTTCCTGTCCTGGCATTGAGGTCTCCGCAGATGAGCACTTGTCCCAGGGATTGGAAGTGGATGACCTAATTTTGTAGGGTCTCATAGGTGTCTGGCCTGAAATATGGAGAATCTGCTGGGGCAATGTATGCTGCACACGGGTATATGTCAGACTGGGAGGTGAGGATGGAGCTGCTTATTCTTAGCCAGATGCGGCTCTCTCCTTTTTTGATTGCATTAATGTTCCCATGTAGCTCCTCCACATTATTGCATAATGTGCTGAGGAGGGTTATTATCTCCTCCACCTTTTCTCTGCTCTGTTGTTGTCTTGATATCCATCTTGAGGTGGGTGGTTTCCAATCTTGCCATCTTTGTGGTACAGTTCTTTTGTATTGGTGGTGAGGTTGTGAGGTTTGGTGTCTTGCAGTTGTAATTCTGTCTGTCTGAGAATGGTTTGTGCCATGTTCAGGGTTGTGAGTTCTCTCAAGAACAATGTCTTTGAATTCTCTTGCCAGGTGACTGATCCCTTGTTTGTTGTCATAGAGGTGTTGGGTCATTATAGAATGGTGTTCCGCCAGGTGAATGGAAGGCTTTGACCTGGTTTTGTCTGCCAGCTCTGCGTTGATTTGTTCGATTATGTTGTTTGGCATGTCCCTCCTTGGAAGAAGGGAGGACAGAATTACTTTGGACTGTGGAAATTTTTGTTGGGCAGTCTGTTGCAATAATTTGTCCACAATAACTTCCGGTTGTTCCTGGATGTTTGTGCCCGTGTGTATGATGATATGTTTGGGGTAAGTGAAATATGGATCGTTGATGACTCCTGTTGCCTGTTCGATTGTGAAACAGTGAATTTTGGAGACTCTTGTTCCTGGGAAGAGCCGTTTGGTGTTAAGGTATTTCCCGTTTGAGTCTATTAAGACAATTTCAGGATTTTGTTGCCTGTTCTTGTGGTTTGATGGTTTGTTTGGCGTTTCTGGATTTTTGCAGTTGTCTTGGCTGTTGCTGGGCTTTGGAATGTTAATTTTAAGAGGTTGATGGGTCTCACCCGTCTGTTTGTTGATGGCCACTTTTAGTTCTGTTTGCTGATTGGTGGGGCATCATCTGTGATTTTAGAATATTTATCTCTTCTCTTAACTGGGTGTTATCTTGCTGTAGTTGTTGCATTGTAGATCGTATTTCTAGTAGGGCAGACTTGAGTCTATTCAGCTCTTCCCTCAGACAGACATTTGCATTTCCATTGTCACCTAACTGTCTTTGGAGCTGCTCTCTGTATAGTACAAAATCCCTCTCCAGATGAGATAAGCAATCTTTGAGCATGTTGGGTGAGGGGACATCAGGCATGTCTATGGACAATGTCTTTGCTGCCATCTGTTTCTCATGATTTTTGTCTGTAGTTTTTAAATCCTTATAAACCTTGGCCTGATTCATTTGGGGGAAGGCATGCTCATACTCCTCTAGTTGCTCCTCAATGCCTTGTGCCATGATGGTGCCATTGCAGGGGAGGGCTGGCAGGGTGGAAATCTCCCCCCGGGCTGGTGACACTATGCACAGCCACCAGCCGCCACTACCAAATGCTGTTTTTGCAGAGCAGGAATATGCCTGCTGGAGCTCTGTTAACACAGGCCACGGCCGCTGCTCACCTCCCACTGTGCAGCTGTGCCTGTGTCAGCTCCAAGGTAGATGGCTGCAGAGCTGAGCTATGTCTCGTCTCACACATAGCTCAGCCTTAGCGCACACCAGTGCTGACATTCCCTTCTCTCTCTGCACAGACACGAGGAGAGATAGAGCTCATCTCCTCCTCCTCCTTCTAAATCTGCCCCGCCCACACTCCCCAGGCATGTGTGGGCACTGGACAGGAAGTTTGAACCCAAAAAAAGCATCAGACAGCCTGCCTGCACCTCAGCCTCCATCCTGGTAAGCTGATGTAAGGGGAGGCTCTGTGCGGACTCTGATGTAAGGGATGGCTCTGTGCGGACTCTGATGTAAGGGGGGCCTCTGTGCGGACTCTGATGTAAGGGGGGCCTCTGTGCCGACTCTGATGTAAGGGGGGCCTCTGTGCGGACTCTGATGTAAGGGGGGCCTCTGTGCGGACTCTGATGTAAGGGGGGCCTCTGTGCGGACTCTGATGTAAGGGGGGCCTCTGTGCGGACTCTGATGTAAGGGGGGCCTCTGTGCGGACTCTGATGTAAGGGGGGCCTCTGTGCGGACTCTGATGTAAGGGGGGCCTCTGTGCGGACTCTGATGTAAGGGGGGCCTCTGTGCGGACTCTGATGTAAGGGGGGCCTCTGTGCGGACTCTGATGTAAGGGGGGCCTCTGTGCGGACTCTGATGTAAGGGGGGCCTCTGTGCGGACTCTGATGTAAGGGGGGCCTCTGTGCGGACTCTGATGTAAGGGGGGCCTCTGTGCGGACTCTGATGTAAGGGGGGCCTCTGTGCGGACTCTGATGTAAGGGGGGCCTCTGTGCGGACTCTGATGTAAGGGGGGCCTCTGTGCGGACTCTGATGTAAGGGGGGCCTCTGTGCGGACTCTGATGTAAGGGGGGCCTCTGTGCGGACTCTGATGTAAGGGGGGCCTCTGTGCGGACTCTGATGTAAGGGGGGCCTCTGTGCGGACTCTGATGTAAGGGGGGCCTCTGTGCGGACTCTGATGTAAGGGGGGCCTCTGTGCGGACTCTGATGTAAGGGGGGCCTCTGTGCGGACTCTGATGTAAGGGGGGCCTCTGTGCGGACTCTGATGTAAGGGGGGCCTCTGTGCGGACTCTGATGTAAGGGGGGGCCTCTGTGCGGACTCTGATGTAAGGGGGGCCTCTGTGCGGACTCTGATGTAAGGGGGGCCTCTGTGCGGACTCTGATGTAAGGGGGGCCTCTGTGCGGACTCTGATGTAAGGGGGGCCTCTGTGCGGACTCTGATGTAAGGGGGGCCTCTGTGCGGACTCTGATGTAAGGGGGGCCTCTGTGCGGACTCTGATGTAAGGGGGGCCTCTGTGCGGACTCTGATGTAAGGGGGGCCTCTGTGCGGACTCTGATGTAAGGGGGGCCTCTGTGCGGACTCTGATGTAAGGGGGGCCTCTGTGCGGACTCTGATGTAAGGGGGGCCTCTGTGCGGACTCTGATGTAAGGGGGGCCTCTGTGCGGACTCTGATGTAAGGGGGGCCTCTGTGCGGACTCTGATGTAAGGGGGGCCTCTGTGCGGACTCTGATGTAAGGGGGGCCTCTGTGCGGACTCTGATGTAAGGGGGGCCTCTGTGCGGACTCTGATGTAAGGGGGGCCTCTGTGCGGACTCTGATGTAAGGGGGGCCTCTGTGCGGACTCTAACATAAGAGATCCTCTGGGAACCCCTGATTTCAGGGAGAACACTGAGAACTCTGATGTATGGAGAGCTTTGTTGTAAGGAGGAACATTGTAGCCTCTAGTCTAAAAGGGAACTCTGATGTAATGAGTGCTCTGAGAACCCTGATTTACCTTAGTGTATTTACTCAAAGTCAGGAGAGAGAAGGGGGGAGACTTCAGTCACAGATAGAGATGAATGGTGAGCTCATTCACCCCTTGGCAGCCAGCTCCTCTCATCCAGATGTATCTGAGTCTACTGGACTTCAAATTTCTCACCACCACTTTCCTTTTCTGACCCACAGCTTCTTACAGATTACAGTACTGTATAAAATAATTACACACCCCCTTTGTCCCTAGTGGTCTGTCCAGTGTCCTGCATGCACTTTTATATAACTCAGACTGTTCTTTCTGCCTGGAAACTGTAGATTGTCCATAGCAACCAAAAAGTGTCCCTTTATGTCAAAAGTGGTTTTAGATCAGCTAGAAAACGGCGATGATAAATTAGAATCATTTGCAGAATTGAGCGATAGTGATTTGTGGGGAAATTCGTCATCGAACACTGAAAGTAATAATATTTATTATGTTATTTGTTATCATTATTTATAGTTATTTATCATATTTTATGATTTTGTCTTTCAAACTTTCTCATACCCAGGATGTTTACTAGAGGTCGACCGATATTTATTTAGGCGTTTTTAAGAAATCGGACGATTATTTTAAAAATTAGGCAGATTTTCGGCTGCCACACTAAACCCTGCTTTCTAGTGCCCCGCTCCACCTCCAGCAGCACGAGAAATTAATCATTCACCCATGCCGGCCCTTATAGAGCAGAAGAGAAACAAGCACTAGCCCCGCAATGCCCCCCTACCTCGGTGGACTGTAGCAGAGGAAGAAATCATCATGATCAAACATGTTACAAGCCCGAGCCACTGCCGCCTGTCTGAATAGTAACTCCCTTCCCCCAGCAGGTGATCGTGTCCAGCGCTACCTCCCCTTCCTTCTCTGCATGGATGGAGGGTAAGTCAAAAATATAATGTGTGCTGCTGTGTCTCCTGCAGACTTTTTTTTTAAAATCATTTCTTTTTTATTCAATGTTTACATTTATCATACACTTTGTGCGGATATTCAAATACAAAATACAGTGCATATTAAATAGATAATAAAATATGTAAAACTCTAATTCTCAGACTTACTCCCTTTTCTTGTCTATATCCCTTTTGTGCATTATTTTGTGCGTGTTTCTATTTACCACCCTCCCTCCCTTCCCTACCCACACCACCTTATCATAAACCTTTAATTTTACCTCTCATTTATTTTCTTGTTTTCATACACTACTCCTCCCTATTCCTTATATTTATCTCCGTAGTCTATCCCTTATCGACTGTGGCGGAGAAAGTCTGTCGTCGCTCATCCATGTTTGCCAGATCTGATCAAATTTCCAGGTTTCCCCCCTACGACTATATGTTAGTCTTTCTCTAAGAAGTAAGGAATTCACTAGTAGAATCCACTGCCTTCCCGTGGGGACCTCTGGTGCCATCCAGTATCGTGATATAAGTTTTCTTGCTAGATATAATACTCTAGTTAACATTATTTAAATTCCCTTTGGGAAGGTATCCGCCTCTATGGACCCCAATATATATACCAGGGGGTCCAGTGGGATGGGTGTCTGTGCAAGTCTCCTGCAGACTTTAATCTCCTTTGACGAGACACCTGGCTCAGACTGAAAAGCTGGCATTGAGTTGCATTGTGAAAAATGGATTAGGATGACTCTGGGTGGATATGAGCCTCTTTACAATGTAACTCTCATCCATTTTCACAATGCAACTCAATCATCTTCATTCCCCTCCACAATGCATCCCCCACCCATGGCCATCACTGTCCATCTATCCCCCCTCTACAACACATCCCACTGCCACGCCCAGCACCATCCATCCATCCGCCTCCACAACACATCCCCCACCCACGGCCAGCACCATCCATCCATCCAACCCATATTGGTCGACCTCTAATGTCTACTAGACTCTTGTTTGGACAGATTTAGGTGAGTTATTCCTAAGAATTGCAGGCCTACAATATAAATGCCAAATTTCCATGCAAAACAATTGTACCACTTTCAGCACCAAAAATCTGAAAGAATCATAGCGCCAGGGAGGTTAAAGCGGAGTTCCACCTATTTAAAATTCAGCAGCTACAAATAGTGTAGCTGCTGACTTTTTATAATCAGACACTTACCTATCCCACGGTCCAGTGATGCGGGCGTACAAGCCGCTTTGTGATTGGCTTGGCAATCTTCTGGGACCTATAACGTGTCCCAGAAGATTGCAGGGATGTGGCATGTCAGGGGGTCACCTACACTTAAAGCGGAGCTCCACTGTAAAGTGGAACTCGCGCTGATCGGAACCCTCCCCCTTCGGTGTCACATTTGACACCTTTCAGGGGGAGGGGGTGCATATACTTGTCTAAAGACAGGTATTTGCACCCACTTCTGGCCATAATAGTCTCGGGCAGACTGCGGGCATGACATCACCGCTCGTCCCCCCGTTGTGTGCTGGTAACACTCGGCTCCCAGTACACAGCGGAAGCTAATCGGCAGGTGCAGCGCAACTTGCGCATGTGCCGTAGGGGACCTGGTAGTGAAGCCGGAGCGCTTCACTTCCTGGTTCCCTCACCGTGGATGGCGGGTGGAGCAGCCATCGCACGTCCTCTGCTGTGCATGGGACTGGACTCCAGGACAGGTAAGTGTCCTACTATTAAAAGTCAGCAGCTGCAGTATTTGTAGCTGCTGACTTTTAATATTTTTTTTTTCAGCGGACATCTGATTTAAAGCAGAAGTTCTATTTTTTAAGTGGTATCTGTATAACGGGATGTCTTTAACCACTTAAGGACCCGCTCATGTACATATACGTTAGTACTTTAAAGATGGATATCTCGGTAACGGCAGCAGCTGCTTCCACAACCAAGATATCCATCTTTTCTTTGAGCAGTCCTGTAAACGATAATGGTGGTCTCTGTGACGGTAGTAGAACATATCCCCGTCAAGCATTCCCTTCTTCTCCCATAAAAGAAATCGCCCAATATTCCACGACTAGGAATATCCCTGGAATCGCCGAATAATCCACACATGAGCCATGGCTTAATGCTGAATGTAAACAGGACACACTTTATTGAAAGTACACAGCACACTTTATACAGGATTTGGAACATCCCGCCCCCAACAACCGCTTTCCTATTGGTCCATTGTAAAGTATGCAGTCTTCACTCTGGTCCTCTTAAACCATGCAAATGAGGACTTGAAAATGTCTCCGCAGAGATTGGTCCCAAAGCTTGAATAGCCTGAATATGTGTGTTGAGACAGAAGCCCCCAGGGTGGTAATTACTACAATGAAGCAATCAGAATAACAATTAACCCCTCTACACACTGGACAATAAAATGTATCTCACAAGCCCGACTCCACTTTTTCACTAGTCGGAGCCATTGAAGGGTCATTCTCCTAGTGACCTAGTCAGGACAAATTAAGCCACTTCCAGTATCTCTTGCCATATGTACTCCACAATGTCTCATCTTCTGTAATACATAAATTAGGATTTCATGTAGAAACACTTCAGTATTTCATGGTCCATGACAGTCTCCATGGCGGAATCGCCGCAAGATCACCGTTGGCTTACCGGAGCCGTCGGCAGCGGCGGAGGTGATCGGGTGCTGTCCCCTGCTCGGCTGGGATACGAGTGAGGGCAAGATGGTCCCCACCCATCCCCATAGCATGGGGTAAGTGACATCAAAACGTAATTTCCGCCTGTGACGGTAGTAGTAGAACATATGCCGTCATCCATTTCCCTTCTTCTCCAATAAAAGAATATCACCCAATATTCCACGAGTAGGAATATCCCTGGAATCGCAGAATAATCCACACATGAGCCAAGGCTTAATGCTGGATGTAAACAGGACACCTTTTATTGAAAGTACACAGCACACTTTTATACAGGATTTGGAACATCCCGCCCCCAAACAACTGCTTTCCTATTGGTCTTCCTGTGACCAGTGGCCTTCCGAGATATTCAATTCTTCCTCTCTGTGCTCCATTATGTCCTCCAAGCGCCACTCCCGATCATCCCCAAAGTCGGGATCACTGGACATCCTCCTAATACAATAATCCCAGGCCATCTTAGTCATAGCCTTCTGTGGGGCTGTCATCTGCTGACCATGGGCACTCTTGGGTACATACCAATGGAGGGCTCTGTAGCTCTCGTCTAGCTGCATCTCTGCCCGGATCAGCCTGCTTAACTCCGCTGTCCACTCCTGCTTCGGTTGTTCCCCCAACAACAGCAGTCGTACGTCATACTGCGGCCAGTACCTTGCATAGATGGAGGGCAGGACCTTTCCTTGGTGATGCTGCTCCAGAGCTAGCGCTTCCTTCCAGAGTTGGCACCGAATCACATCCGACCATCCCAGCAGGGCTTCCTCTGATACTAGTCCTCTGTGCTGTATCTGCATCTCTTGTAACCTCCTTTGGAATTCCTCTTCCATGGAGACTGGTATGTGTACCTCTCCTCGTCTTTCATTTGGTGCTGCTTCTTTAGGCATTGTTACCGATCGTCGTATTTCTGCAATTCTCAGCTCATGTTGCGCTCTCGTTCTTTCTCATCAAAAGCACTAAACAGAATCTTCCTTGTGTTCTGCTGTACTGTATTCACTGTTTGGAGTTGTGTGGCTGCTTGTTGGACTGCTGCCAGTTTTAACTGTAACTCTGCATCTTTATTTGTTTAGCCTCCTCCGCTAAACAGGTCCATCACTTTCAGCACCACATCCGCCGTTGGGTTGGACCGAACCATGCTAGTTTCTCTCTTATTTGCTTGTTGGCCTGGTG